>JAQOOD010000001.1:32385769-32783764 GCA_029633175.1 Citrus glauca | reverse complement strand
AACTGAAAACTGAAAAACACCAACAAAAAACTAAAATGCGCGACCCTATTCAAGACTATTGCAGTGTCCTATAAGGTGAGGTTGATTTCGAGCTCTCCCTGAAGGTATGATATGCAATCTGCTGTTTTTCTTTTTTTAATTCTACTTTCCTCTATCATTATTTGTAAACATGTTAAGATTTTGGTTTATGCTTATTGTTCTGTAGTAAGCTCACCAATGTGCACTTTTTGATACAATTGATAAAAGGGCTATTAATATGAAGAGTTGCTTAGTCCATGGGAAAGAAATATAAACCATACCATTTTTCTGAACTCTGCTAAGGCCATTGCTTGTACCCTAATTAATGTTGGGACCTAAGATTTTATTGAGGGAAGGATATGTATATGCTTTTTAATTTCCTATTTTACCTTGATTTCATTTATTTCTTTTTCAATGAAGATTTCTTTGAATTGAACTACTTATTGTCTTTGTTTCTGATAATTTAGTCTTGCAATTTTATTGATCATTAAAACTAACATCCTTTATTATTTTGTTTCGGTCTCATCTTGTGCTTAAACTGGTCTCCCGAATCATTAAGGTGACATTCTGTAGTTTTTCTCTTTTAAAAGTTTTCATTTTTAAAATATTTGGTTACTTGCGTTTTATCTTTCTTTTGAATTGCAAATTTCATTTTTGATTGATTGAGCCTTTGGAGTTGAATAAAATTGTGATAGTTTGCATGTATTCTTGATAGGGCGAGTTCTACCAAAAGTGATTATTTGAGTGCTATAATGAGATATCGATAGCAAGTATGTTCTTTCTGTCTACTTATTTGAGTTATATATTTTTTGAATCCATGATATGGGTTATAGTTTTAATATGTGAGATTATTGAGTTGCTAGGTAAGTCATATTATAGTTTGAAGAACTCTTGTTAAAGCTTGAGGTTTAAAATGAATAAACATTATAGAGGGCTATTGAGATATTGGAATATTTATTTCACCATTTATGGAAACAATATCTAGGAAACAACAATTGATTTTGATTTTCTTGGATTATGTGACATGGAAGGATTTTTGGTTTCGCATATTGAAAATAGTATAAAAGAGGATTAGAATATAGTTTGAGGGCAAGGGTTTGATTTGGCATTGATTGACTTTTTTTAAAAAAAATGAGTAATTTTGTATGGGGTGAATTACTCCAGAAAGTCATTTTTGTGTTTTTCATATTAGATTTCATGATATGTGTTGTTCGTGCAATCATGAATCATAGTTGTTAGTTTTGGATGTATCTTCTCTTTTTATTCATTCCAAATATCACTTTGTCATTAAATTAAAGTAGATATAAAAGTTTCATAGAACAAGTATGCAAGTGGAGAGTAATTTCTATATTCTGTCACTTTCAGAGCAACAAATGAATTTCAAGTTTCTTGCTTTCTTATAATGTTTTGATTTAGTTGCATGAATGTTGTCGTTTCTCAGAAAGCTATTTTGGTAAACATTGCAGCTGTATTGTTTGTCTTTGCAGTAGTTTCATTTCTTTCCAGTGTTTCATGCTAGAAATAGGAACAAAAGGCTAAAAATCATGTTGATTTGATTTGAGTTGTTTTGTTTTATTTTTTTCCTACTGCAGTAGTGATATTCCTACCATTTCAAATGCCATGGCAATTAGTAATCTTCATTTTTAGGTGCTCTGGTTACCTGAATGGTGTGTTTGGGTATAATAAATTAAGTCCAAAATAAATTATAAAAATTGTGGACACTATTATAAATAAGTAAACGAATAATAAAATACATCCAAAATATTGGTTTATATTAGGTTTCCAGAAAATGATTGCATAAGGAAATTTATGTAAGAATTGAAGATCATACGCGGTGTAACCTCTGTGTATGCATTTTGTTAACCAATATAATAGAGGTAGTTTATTAACATACATTGTTAGAGTAGTTTGGTCATGTTTGGACTTCTGAAAAGTTCTTAAAATTAAAGTCTCATGTTCTGCCTTTTTTCATTTGTTTCTTAAATTAAATGCTGCTATAATGCTGATTTATATACCAATTTTATTTCTTTCCAGTATTTGAACCTAGAAAAATAAAGAAAAACCTAAAAATGATTTTGATTTGAGTTTCTGGCCCCCCTATTGTGGTTTTGATATCACTACCATTTTAAATGATGTGGTAATTAGTAATCTAGATATTTTACATGCTCTGGCTACCTGAATCAAGTGTCCCGAACATTGTCAAATTATAAGAATTATGAAAACTACAATAAATATACAAGCAAATGAATAAATAGACAAGTTTTAGATTTTGAGTGCATTTTACTTACAAGAACTAATCTATGTACTGATTTTTTTGCCAGTTATTTTTACGTGCTTAGCTTCTATTGTACTTTTTGAGTTGTTCATATTAGATGATGCTATTTGATGATTTATATTACTAATGCAATCAAGTTTGTTCTTGTTCATTGTAGATGTATTCCCCATTTATCTTCCAAAGAAAACTTTGTCATTAAACTGAAATTGACATAAAGGTTGCATAGAACAGGTATACTGATTTTTTTCCTATGGAAAATAAAACTTATTTGATCCTACCCAAGAAGTTAGGACATGCATTGGAAATTCTGAATATTATATATTTTTTCCTAGCCTTGTTTTCTAATATCATTTATTTCTTATTTTCTTTTTTTGTAAGTAGAGACTCTTGAAATATAGCAGCATTTGAAGTCTTAACTTTTGGAAGCTGTAAATTGATTTAGTTTTGTATTGGTTTTATTTGATGTAAAATAAATTTAAAACATGTTTAGATGAATGGAAATTTTGATTTGCTTTACTTTTTAGAGCACTGGATAAATTAATAGTGCATTATAATTTCATTTACAAACGTCAATAAACCATTTAAAAAAAATTAAACATACTTAGATCATAATCATAAATGTTGTTACTATATCGTTATATTTTCATATTGCCATACATTAGTCATATTAAACATTGAAAAATTATTTTAGTTAAGTCCTGAAAATTTGAAAAATTATTTAAAAGAGGGTGGTACTCGTTGAAACAAAAATGATGTTAACAAATTATAATTATTTAAGTTAAAAATGAGCATAAATGTGAATAAAGGTCAAAATTTCAAATATAGATGATGAAACTCATGGTCGAATCTCGCGAGGTGTTGAGTGATGATTTCAACCAAAAATATGATATTTCAACACTTAAAAGTTTTGTAAATTGTAAAAATCAATTGCATAATCAAAATGTTAATGATATCTTAATAATCTAAAAGAGTGCCAAAATAACGTAGGACATATGTACATTCTTATTATATTTAATTATAAATCCTACAGGATATGATATTAATAATAATAACTATAGTAATATCCAACAAGCATAGAAAAAAAAAACAGAGATGTTTAACTAAAATAAATTAATTAAGTTTTAATCTTGTAAATTAAAGTATTTTTGTAACTTAACTTATATCATCATAGCTTTAGAAGCATAGCAATTGCAATCCTTCATACTTGTTATTTATTTATTTACCGTTGATGTTATGCAATAAAAAAATTCTTAGTATTATGTGGTAAATTGATATTTGTTAAAATACTAAGAGGTCAACCATAATTTGCCTTATTGATCTTATTGTTATTTTCAATAAGTAATTTATTATTAGTAAAAAAAGGACCTGAAACATGTACTAGTAGTGTTGGAATATAATAAAAGTAATAGGAACATAAAACCATTATCAGAGTTTGACAAGAGTTGAGGAGTATAACTTAAAAGTTTGAAGAACTTAACAAAAATCTGATAAAGTATAATAATAAGTTAAGATCTAGAAAATGAATTTGAAATATCCAAGTAAAATGTTAGAAATCAATGAAAAGAGTTGGAATATAGAACCAAAAAGTAGTGGAAACAATAGTAAAAGAAGTTAACCTAAAGTTGAAATAACTTTCCATGAATTTGATAAATTCAAACGCGAAGTAGGGATCTGAAAAGTAAATTTGACATATTTACCTAAAATTTGAAATTCAATAAAAAGAGTGGTGAAAAAAATAAGTTGAAACAACTTAGCAATAACTAGATAAAGTCTAATAAAATATAGAGATATAAAAAATAAACTTGAAATATTAACCTAAAAATTTGAAATTTAATAAGAAGAGTGGAAGTATAGAATAAATAATCGGTGGAAAAATGAATTAAAACCACTTACCAAGAATTTGATAATTTTAACAGAAAGTGGGGATCTAAAAATTAAACTTGAAATTTCCAAACAAAAAGTTAGAATTTAATAAAAAAGTAGGAATATAAAATCAAAAAGTGGTGGAAAAAAGAGTTGGAAGACGTTAATTTAAAATTTGGAAAGAAGTACCAAGAATATGATAAATCCAACAATAATGAGGGATCAAAAAATAAACTTGAAACATTCACAAAAAATACCTAAATTAAATGAAAAGAGTAGAAATATGGAATTAAAAAAATGGTGGAAACAAGAGTTGAGGATTATAACCTAAAAGTTCGAAGAATTTAACAAGAATATGATAAAGTTTAACAATAAGTTAAGATCTATAAAATGAACTTGAAATATTTAACAAAATATTAGAAATTAATTAAAAGAATTGGAATACAAAAATAAAAAGTACTAGGAACAAGAGTGGAAGAAGTTACCCAAAAGTTGAAATAACTTAATAAGGATTTGATAAATTCCAACGTGAAGTAGCAATTTAAAAAGTAAATTTGGCATATTTACTCAAAATTTGAAATTCGATAAAAAGAGCAGCAATATTGAACCACAAAGTGGTGGAAAAAAAAGTTGGAACAACTTAGTGATACCTAGAGAAAATCTAACAGGATATAGGGATATAAAAAATAAACTTGAAATATCAATCTAAAAATTTGGAATTCAATAAGAAGAGTGGAAATATAGAATGAATAACCAGTGGAAAAATGAATTAAAAATAACTTACTAAGAATTTGATAAATTTTAATTGAAAGTGGAAATCTGGAAATTGAACTTGAAATTTCAAACAAAATATTGAAATTTAATAAAGAAATAGGAATATAGAACCAAAAAGTGGTGGAAGAAAGTGTTGAAGAGATTAATCTAAAATTCGGCTAGAGTTACCAAGAATATGATAAATCCAACAATAAGTAGGGATAAAAAATGAACTTGAAACATTCACGAAAAATACTTAAATTAAATGAAAAGAGTAGAAATATAGAACAAAAAAATAGTGGAAACAAGAGTTGACGAGTATAACCTAAAATTTCGAAGAGCATAACAAGAATTTGATAAAGTTTAATAATAAGTTGAGATCTAAAAAATGAACTTGAAATATTTAAGCAAAATATTAGAAATCAATTAAAAGAATTGGAATAAAGAACTAAAAAGTAGTGAAAACAAGAGTAGAAGAAGTTAACCCAAAGTTGAAATAACTTAACAAGAATTTGATAACTTTTAACAGAAAATAGAGATCTAGATATTGAACTTGAAATTTCTAAACAAAATGTTGGAATTCAATAAAATGAGTAAGAATTTAGAACCAAAAAGTGGTAGAAAATTAAATCGAAATAATTTACAAAAAACTAGATAAAGTTTAAAAAATTATAGAGATATAAAAATAAACTTGAAATATCTACCCAAAAAGCTGGAAGTTGATGAAAAGAGTGGAAATATAGAACCAAATGCTAGTGGGAAAATGAGTTAAAACAACTTACAAAAATTTAAATAAATCATTACTAGAAATAGGAATTTGAGAAGTAAACTTGAAATATGCATTATAAATATTGGAATGTGACTAAATAAGTAGGAATGTAACTATTTTGTGATATCTTTATATTTTTTGTACTATTTTTAAATTTTAAATTATTACAATATTTTTCCTCATTTAATTAAAATTTTGTTCTTTTTTTCCAAATTTGTTCATAATTTTTTCACATTAAAAATAAATAAAAATATAATTTTCATTATATTATCCGGTTAAAAATTGGTTGTACCGGTTGCATGCATGCGCGGTATGAGATACAGCACTGCATGGTAGTTTGACTCTAGTGTGAAATGCGTAAATTTACTGGCAGTTATCAATAACGATTTTGCCAAAAAGATAAACAAGATCCAGACCATCAGGCTATGTTTTTCGTTGACTAGGTGGAGCAATGAATTTAAAGTAATTAACGGCTATGTTAGAGAGAACTCCTTTGAAATTATATAATTAAAGTAATAAATAGTAAAAAAATACATTATATTTTTGATTGTATGGTTATAAAAAATACATTATAATTTGAATATGGAAAATATTTAAAAGAATTGTATTTCACTAATCTACTTTTACACAAATTATCTTATTATTTTACAGTTACAATTTAAGAAATTCATAAAAATAGTTCCAAGACTTTTGGGTTATCTAAAATTGAATATTCTTTTTTTTTATGATAACTATAACTAACCAAATGCAAGTATTTTGAACAAAATAGTCCTCATCACTTTCAAAAAATTACCAAACCACTTTCACTTTTAAAAAATCATCAAACCTTACCACTTCATTAAATCACCAAACCTTATCACTCTCAACAAATTACTAAATTCATCAAACAAATGTAGCAATGTATAACTGAAAATAGAATCATCAATTAGAGTGCAAGAAGTTAAAGTTAGTGTATGTTTTTACACAATGTGGGTTTTTAAATGTTCTAAGTTTAGGCTTTAGGTTTGAAATCGATGTGGGTTTTATTATAAATATTAGTGTTTTTTGTTCATAAAACAATGTGAATTCCTGTGGTGCATTTACGAATTCGTAATTAGAATAGGCTGAAATTGAATAAGGTAGGAATTAGAATGGGTTAGAATGGGAATAGAGAATGAGAATTAAAATAAATTGTTTACGTAACTGTAGAAATAGAAGTCAGAATGCCTTCTATTCCCAATGATGTGCTTACTTTGTTTGAGAATCGGAATGGATTGTTTTAAGTTATTAAAATGCATTTAGTTAATTATTGTCATTTATTATTATTTATTATAGCAATTGTGATTATTATTATTATTTAAAAAATATTGTTATTAATAATCATAATAATAATGAAAATTATAATGATGATGATGATAAAAATGATTTTGACAATATTGCTTTTATTGTTGTTGTTAGATGATAATTATTATAGTTAAAATTATCATTATCATCATCATCATCATGATCGTTGTTGTTGTTATTATTATTATTATTATTATTAAGAACAATTACAAGAATAAGAATAATAAGAATAATAATATCATAATAATATGATAATATTGTAATTGAGGACAAGTGAAATTATGAAATTTGAATGGGGTAAAATGGAGAGTTCAAAGAATGAGAACTTGATTTCCAACCTCTCATGGGAATTAAGTTCTCATTCCTTAATCCAAAATATATGTGGGCTTCATATATTTTGTTATCATTCCCTTTTATTTTAACAAGTACCACCAATCATTCTTATTTCAGGTCTTGATTCCCTAATTACAAAAGAAAACACACGATTAAAGTACTTAAATTGAGCTGATAGATAAAATATATTAAAAATAATAAAAATTCAAGTTCAAAGGAGATTGGAGGTGAAACCAGAATATGTGATACAGACATATATTGTTGGCGACCAACACCCGCCGCACATAATTATAGCCATTTACTTATATGTGACAGGCACACGTCGGCCTGCTTGTTGATAAGAACATATGCTTATCACCTATACTCGCAATATGTACAATAGCTAGGGATTTGAAATGTGGGGGGTGTTTGGTCCAAAAAACTCGTATTTACCTAATTATGATAGAAAAAAATTTAAAGTGGACAATTTTGAACAGCCCAAAAATTTTAGGACTATTTTTATAAATTCTCCTTACAATTTTGACCAGTTGATTATATTATTATAGTGTTATGATTATAATAAAAACAAAAAATTGCCGATAATTGAAAAGTAATAAATCCGAATATTAAAAGTAAATTGGATTGACCAATTAAGTAAAAAAAAAGCTTCTGCAAGACTAATGCACACAATTTATATGATGTCATTCTCAATTTAAACTACATAATATTTTATGGCTACAACATATCACATGCCTTTGAGATCAATCCACAATGAAAGCCGCCACAATTGATTAAGAAAACTATTGAACTTTCTAATAATTTTTACTACCCCAATTTCTTCAATTTTTACTTCATTGTCTCGTATATTTTTAGTTATGGATTTTACATGGCTTTAATTTTTCTCTTCTCAGGGGTCCGTTCCTTTTTTTTTCCTAGTGTTTTGTTTGTTTAATTGACAAAAAGTCAGTTTAATTACTTGTATAAGTTAAATTGTGAAAATTATTAAAATTAATTTATGTTTCATCTTTGGAATCTTCTTAATGTCATCTAACCAACCATTAAGATGATATTTGGGTGACGACAATGAGTTCTAAGAGAAATTCATAAAAATAGTCCCAAAACATTTAAATATTTTAAATTTGACTCCTCTAATTTTTTTAATCATAACGAACTGAATGCAAGTATTTAAATCAAATAACCTCATTACTTTTAACAAATTATCAAACCAACACCGCCCTTAAAAAATAAGCAAACCTCACTACCTCACCAAACCACCAAACCTTATCACTCACAATAAATTATGAAATTCATCAAACAAATATCATACTACATAACTGAAGATAAAATCATCAATTCGAAAGTAGAAGTTAAAGTTAGTGTGTGTTTTTACACGTGGATTTTTAATGTATTAATTTAGGATTTAGGTTCAAAATTGATGTGGGTTTTATTGTAAAATTTGCTATTTTCCATTCATAAGAAAATGTGGGTATTAAAATACTTAATTTGAGTGGAGAGATGAAAAAAATAAAATCATTGAGAACAATAAAAATTCGAGTTAAAATGAGATTGGACATGAAACCTGAAATATGAGTAATAGGCATTTGTCATTAGCGACAAGTAGGGTAACAATCATTTGTCCTGCGACAAGCAAGGGGAGAGGTTCTTATCACACGTAATTAAATGGTTGTTGAATATATTGTATTTATGTGTGACAAGCACCTGTCACTAATGATAGATGCTTGTCGCACATACTTAAAGTATGTCTGACAACCATGTAAAGTGTGCCGTATATTGACTGTATCATGTTTTGTAGTGTCTAATATGCATTTTTTTCTAATCTTTTAGGTTTAATAGATTAAATTGTGCTTCAAATGTGTTTTGACAGTTTGTGGCAAAAGTTGTTAGATGGCATATAGAGTACATGAATGACAAGAACAAAGCTTCTTTTGTTTGGAAAAAAGCTATATGGTTGATCAATTTTTGCAAGAGTGTATGAGATTCTATAGATAAATCCTAATGAATATTGTATCCTGATGAAAGCAACTTTAAAATCTAGTAATTCCATTGCAAATGAATATTCACTACTTATAAACTTGATGATAAAATAGTCAAGATTGTGTTATATATGGGGTCTAATCTAGTCAACTCTTGGTGCCTCCTTATCTTTGTTAGTACATCTCCTAGAGTTCACAAGCAAGATCATGTGATGGTTGAAACTCAAAATTCTTTTAGAGCAAGCATATCTATACCTGGTATTCAAGAAAAGTTATTACCATTGATGACATCATGGCATCAATGTTACACTTTGCTACAACGATGAACCCATTGATGACAATGATATTGTAATAGCGAATGTTCAAGAAGAGGTATTACCAATAGCAACATCCTTAGAGCAACATTATGCTAAATTCCAAAACAATGATGATCTTATTGATGATAATAGCAATACATAAGCAGATAACATTTGTGCAGAATCATATAATAGTCATTATAGAGGCTTACTTTAATAGTCTAGTTGTTGATGAGGGTGACAGTTAATATGATATTCCTATTACTAATGAGGATGATAGTCATTACAATAGTCTTATTAATAATAGATATAGCCTACCTATTTCTCTCATGGCCCATTTGAGTATGAGGATAGTAGTTGACCCTTTGTAAGTATTGTTTGAATTTTGCCTTCAAACGTAGTTGCTTTGAAGGTCGTTAAAAGTTGTAGTTATGATAATATTATTGTGGCTAAGATGTTTGTTGAGAAGTATCAATTAATATTGGAATTGCATAAGGTTTTTCTAAAAGATAAGTTTGATGTTAAGATTGCAAGATGGAATATCTTCTCCGACTTCATTTTTAGTCAAAGGCATGAAAGGACCATCATTAACAATTTCCTAAATCTCATAGTCTAAGGCTTGCAAGTAAATTCTCATCCTAGTTTTCCAATATAGGTAATCATTTCCATCAAAGTAAGGTAGTCTACTGGTGGACTATCATTCCCTAAATATGGAATCATTTTGAGTTGCTATTGATCTTTAGCTCTAGACGTTAATGTCTAAATAGGAGCACCAAGCTCTGATACCAAATGAAATTCTAGTTATGCAACCCAAGAGGGGGAGTGAATTGGGATTCTAAAAATTATTCAACTCAAAAACAAAATATCATGCAAATCTAAAACAAATTTAAAACAATAACAATTAAATCAATCATAATATAAAAGGATAAGGGAAGAGAGATTCAAACACGAAGATTTTTACGTGGTTCGGCCAACCTCGCCTATGTCCACGCCTCCAAGCTTTCCGGGCTTGAGGTTTTCACTAAGCAAGTCTCCAAGCCTTCAAATGCTTACACTTGACTTCCAAGGTGTCAATGAACCTTTACAACAAGAGATTATCCCCAATCTCTTAACCCAAGTGTATCCCAACACTTACAATCACTCAAAGTAAAAGTTTACCAATTATTTTTCTCTAACACAATATTTAAGATTACAAATCAATGCCCAATATGTTAATAGATGAAGTAAGAATGTGTTTAAAGCTCTATGAAGATTGTATTCTCAAGTATAAGCTCAATGGTTGTGTTGTGATCAATCTTCTTTGAATTTGAATGAGTTTATTTATATTTGGAACTGAAAAACTAGCCGTTACAAATTGTCGGCCCGAAAATGGTTCACCGTTAGCCATTAACGGTTAACCGTTTCCATTGGTCAAAAGTTACTGTTGCGCCAAATTTTAAATAAACGGTTTGCCGTTTAGGGTTACCCTTTCACTGTTAACTTCCAGAGACCTGCAAGATGAATACCAGTTATCCGTTTATAGTAAACGGTTAAGGATTTGCATGAAGTGACTCTCTGGATGTTATTGGTTAACCGTTTGTAATAAACGGTTCACCGTTTGTTTTCAGTAACTTGCAAGTTGAACATCAGTTATTCGTTTATAGTAAACGGTTAAGGATTTGCATAAAGTGACTTTTTGGATATTATCGGTTAACTGTTTGTAATAAATAGTTCGTCGTTTGCTTCCAGTAACCTGCAAAATAATTCAGCCTTATCCGGTTTTGTTAAACGGTGCCAGAGGAGTACAACCTTCAATTCTGGATGTTATCGGTTAACCGTTTAGAATAAATAGTTCGCCGCTAAATTCCAGTAGCCTTCCATTTTTTTTTGTATTTTTCATTTTTTATAAATGGTTAGAGCTTAGGCAATATGTTGCTCTCTGGTATTAATCGGTTAACTGTTTAAAAGAAACCCGTTCACCGTTTATTTCTAGAATCACATTTTAAACCAGATTTTGTAAAGAATCTTTTTCTAGTTTGAAAGTCCATCTTTTATGTGTATGAATGGAATGATTATTAAGACTTTCGTTTATTAAGAAATAGCTCCAATATTTTTATCAAAAATCATTTAAAGTTTGTTATCATCAAAATCAATATTATTAACATATTTATGTTAACAATCTCCCCCTTTTTGATAATGACAAACTTCATTCAGTATTTAGCTCCCCCTTAATATGTGCTTCCCCTAAATGTATGGCCAAATTAAGAAATGTCCAATAATAAGATTTTTGCTCAAGAAAATATTTTTAAATATATTCTAAATCTCCCCAATTATCTTCCCCTTCATCATAAAAAAGAAAAGAGAGAAAGGAAAGAAACGTAAATCTGGTTTTGGCGAGCGAAAATTTTGGCAGAGTTTCCCCTTAAAAATGAGCAAAACCATTAATACAAATGAGATAAAAACACTTCTAAAATAGATTAACAACAACTCCATCATCCAACAACCCCATAAATAAACAAACTAACACTTCATTAATCAATAAACCAACAATCTCATCAACCAATATCAAGTCATCCAACATCATGAACATCACAAAAAACATGTCATCAAAATCCATAAAGGGCATATAGAAGTAGCAGTGTATAAAAAAATATAAATGGCAACATGCAAACAACTAAAATGTGAACTGTATGTGCGAAAATAGAACTCAGAAACTACGGAGGCAGAGAAGATGTGCTCCCCGGATCATAGCTGAAATAGCTGAGAATAGTGTGCTGTGCTCTGATAAGCTCAAGTTGATGATCAATGCTCTGCTGCTGGAAGTCTAAAAGTCAGAACATAGCTGTTGGTGGTCACGGGAAACAGCGTCCAACCAATCAAGTATCAACTGCTGACGCTCTAAAATCTGGTGGACATCAATAATCAACTGCTGCATAACGTCTGAAACAGGGGGCTGAACTGGAGCTGGAGGCGGCATAGAGGCAGATCGCTGCTCAGGAACAGCAGATGGTTTAGGAGCAGGAGGCGGCTTGGAAGAGGAGGGAATGTCAGCATCCATCGAATGCTCCTTAGAGTTAGAGTCAGTTGGAGGCCGATGGACAAATCAGCGACGCGGAGGATGAGGATGAGCTCCTAATCTAGAGTCAGGAAGCTGATGGGGAGGATAGAAATCATTAAGCATCCGATCATCCTCTGGAGCAATCAAGGTATCCCGGTTTTTGGAGTTGCTTGTCTTTATCCACTTTCCATTCCTCCTAGAAAAACCGATACTAGTCATGGCCTCGGGACCAATCCGTCGTGTCTCCATATGTCCAGTATCAAGGAGAGGCACCTCAAAGTGTCACAGTCTTTTAGTAATAATACTGCCATAAGGAAGTAAGCGGTGATTGACCGCGAGAGTACTCAACATATGCCGCACAATAACATATCCGAGGTTTATGGGACGGTCTGAGAGTAAGCTATCTAGTAGGCCAATGTCCAACCTCGTAACCTCATCCGAGTGACCCTTCCTAGGTGTCACTATATGCTGTAAGATAGTACGAAAAATACGAACTGGGAGAGGTAAAAGTTGAGACCGAAACGGAAGCAAACAAATCTCATCAGTCAAGTCTCGACGACAACATATATGACAGACGCCATCAGTATGACGAAAAGTGTCAAAGGAAAGGGCTTTCCTAAAGGTGTATATGTCGTGCCCCTCACTAGAGATACTAAGAAAGTCAACTAGGTCTGCATCATCAAACTCTATTGGCACACCGCCGACTTGAGTAACTATCCTATTTAGGCGAGTATCAAAGATTTCTATATTTGAATAAAAGACTCGCACTAAATTTAGATAAACTCGATCATCAAAGTCAATGGCAGACTTTCAAGGCTGAAGCATATCCCCAATGCTTCTACCATATACAACTAAGTGACGGAAATCATCAATGTCAACAAAGAAGGATTCAAGTACCTTTTGACCATCGAAGCGATCTTCGAACCGCGTGGCCTAAAGAGACGTGGGGAAGTGAATTCTTGCAAATTCAGAGACCTCCCGTAGTGGTATCGGATTCCTTGGAGGCACGGATTTACGCCTGACATTTCTCCGAGGAGGTGCAGCCATGGAAAAGCATAGTGGAGTGTGAAAAATACGAGAGAGATGGAAATGAATCAGTGATTTGATTAGGAATGAAAAGAGGATGTGAGTTTGATGCTCAATGTGGTTGAAGAAGGGGAAGAATCAGATCAAAAATGAAGAAACCCGACCCGCGGTGGTTAGGATTTGGATTTGGGATTTTTCAATTTTGGGCTCGATTTGGAGTTTTGAATCGGTGAAAATGTTCTAAAGGTGATAAGAAATAATTTTAAGGGTTTGATTTGTCACGAAAAGTAAGAAAAATGAGGGTTTGAAGGTAGAGAGACCTTCGGCTGCGCAACAATGGCTGAAACAGTGAAAGGCTAATCTGGAGAGGGAGAAGAAAAAGGCTTTGAACAGTTTTAAAAACGCGAAAATGGTTAACTGTTTATTTAAAAGGTTAAGGGGTAACTTCCAGAGGCTATATAAAGGGTAACGGTAAACGCTTAAGCTCTTAACAGCTAAGGAGTAACTGTTAGAGGACTCTCAGTTAACAAACAGTTCACCGATTGAAGCAAACGGTGAAAGAGTAAATGGAAAGACACATAATCTCGTTTTTGGAACAAAACGGTTCACCGTTTATTGGAAACTGTTATCCGTTTATTTCATCTGTAATTTCGCACATTTGATTTAATTTTTGGCTAGCAAATAATAAATTCCAAGATCATTTAATTGATCTGAAAATATTTTATTAGCCATTTTAATGCATGATTCATAAACATGTTTTCAACCATTTAATACATATAATCAAGAATTAACAAGGCAAATTCATCATTTGACTATCAAGCTTAAGCATTTTATAAATATTAGATCACAACTATAAGTCAATCAATTCAGCATACTCAATAGCATGAATAGAGACGTTAATGCGAAAATTTCATCATCCCAAGTTCATGTCGAATTTTTGAAAATTGTTCTTTGCAAAGTGGTTTTGCGAAAATATCGGCAAGTTGTTTTTCCGTAGAAATAAACTCTAATGCAATATCTCCCTTTTGAACATGATCTCTCAAGAAATGATGTCTAATTTCTATATGCTTGGTTCTAGAGTGTTGAATGAGATTCTTTGAAAGATGTATAGCATTAATATTATCACACTTAATAGGAATTTATTCTAGATTAATGCCATAATCTCTAAGTATTTGTTTCATCCAAAGTGCTTGTGCACAACAACTTCCGGTGGCTATATATTCAGCCTTGGTAGTTGAAAGTGCAACAGAATTTTGTTTCTTACTAAACCATGAAACAAGTGAGTGTTCTAGAATATAACAAGTTCCACTAGTGCTTTTCCTATCCACTTTATAACCGACAAAGTACGCATCCGAATAACATGTTAAATCTATATGAGTTCCCCTAGGATACCAAAGGCCAACCTCTATGGTTCCACTCAAATAACGGAAAATTCTTTTAACAGCAAGCAAATGGGATTCCTTGGGATATGATTAAAATCTTGCACACAAACATACACTAAACCTGATATCGGGTCTACTTGCAGTCAAATAAAGTAAAGATCCGATCATACCTCAATATATTTTAATATCAACTTCTTTGCCCTTTTCATCTTTGTCAAGCTTGATGGTAGTACTCACAGGAGTGCTTTTTGCCGTTCTATTTTCATAGCCAAACCTTTTGAGTAGATTTTTCATGTACTTGGCTTGGTTTATGAAAATTCCTTCCTCGTTTTGTTTGATTTGAAGTCCAAGGAAGTATTTCAACTCTCCCATCATACTCATCTCAAACTCTTGGCTCATACATGATCAAAAATCTTTACACAACAACTCATTACTAGAACCAAAAATAATATCATCAACATAAATTTGAACATTAAGTATGTTTTGGTTCTTATGCTTAACAAAGAGAGTTGTGTCCGCCTTTACCATTGAAAAATCATTATCCAACAAGAAGTTTTTAAGCCTATCATACCAAGCTCTAGGTGCTTGTTTTAAACCATACAAAGCCTTGGATAACTTATGCACATGATCAGGAAATTTTTCATTTTCAAAATCAGGAGGTTGTTTCACATAAACTTCCTCCATAATATATCCATTTAAGAAAGCACTTTTGACATCCATTTGATATAAAATAAAATTCTTATGACACGCATATGCTAAAAACATCCTAATGGATTCTAACCTAGCTACAGGTGCAAAAGTTTCATCAAAATCAATTCATTTTTCTTGGTTGTAATTTTGAGCCACTAATCTAACTTTATTTCTTACAACTACACGGGATTCATCCATTTTATTTCTAAATACCCATTTAATGCCTATTATGGATTGATGTTCTGGATTAGGAACTAACTCCCACATATTGTTTCTCTCAAATTGATTCAACTCCTCTTGCATTGCCATAATCCAAGATTCATCATTTTCCGCATCCGCAAAGGATTTTGGTTCGATTTGAGAAATAAATGCAGCATGCTCACATGTGTTCCTAAGAGATGATCTAGTGGTAACACCTCGTGAGGGATCTCCTAAACTTACATCCTTAGGGTGAGAGGAAACATACCTCCACTCCTTTGGGAGGGTTTGAGAAGTACCTTCATTTTGCTCTACATTTGGTTCTTTATGATGTTCTTCTTGAATTCCATATGGTACTTCTTGGTTGTCATTTAATGCTTCTTCTTGTTGTTCTTCTTCTGCATTATCATCAACAATGACTTTCTCCGTAGAAGAGGGGTTAGACTCATCAAAAGTGACATGCATAGATTCTTCCACAACTAAAGTTCTTTTGTTATAAACTCTATAAGCTTTGCTTGAATTTGAATAACCAAGAAAAATACCAACATCAGATTTTGGATCAAATTTACCAAGATTATCTTTTGTATTTAAAACAAAACATTTGTATCCAAAAACTTTAAAATAACTAATGTTGGGTTTTCTATCTTTCCAAAGCTCATATGAAGTTTTATTAAGATTAGATCTAATTAATACCCGATTTAAAATATAACAAGCGGTGTTGATGGCTTCGGCCTAAAAATACTTAGGCAAAGAACTTTCATTCAACATGGTCCTAGTCAATTCTTGTATAGACCTATTCTCTCTTTCTACCACTCCATTTTGTTGTGGAGTCCTAGGTGATGAAAATTAATGTTCATTGCCAAAGTCATTATAAAAATTTTCAAATGCATAATTTTCAAATTCTCCACCATGATCACTTCTAATACAAGTAATATAATAACCTTTTTCATTTAGAACTTTTTTTTATAGAAAATTCAAAATGCATTAATGGCATCATCCTTATTAGCTAAGAATAATACCCACGTGTATCTAGAATAATCATTCATAATTACGAATGCATAATATTTACCATTTAAACTAGCATAACTAGAAGGTCCAAACAAATCTATATGAAGTTGAAGTGGTTTTGAAGTAGAGATATGATTCTTACTTAACGTCCGAAAAAACCTGCTACGGAACTACCTATGAAGGAAGTCTTGATTTGTTTTCTAAATTGGCATGCTTCACAAACTCTATCTTTTTGAAAATTGATTTTTGGAAGACATTTAACGAAATCATTTTTCACGATTTTTGAAATCAAATCCATGCTTGCATGTCCTAATCTTCTATGCCATAACCAACTATCATCATGTAATGCGGAAAAATATTTATCAAGAGTAGATGTACATTCTATGTCAATGATATAAACACTACCACATCTATTACCAACAAGCACGATTTTGCCATCACATGAGTTCTCGATAACACAATTAAATTTATCAAAAATAACTTTATATCCTTTGTCACATAATTGACTAATGCTAATTAAGTTGTGTTTTAAGTTCTCAACCAAACATACATTCTCAATTAGAGTTAAGGATACTTTACCAACATCTCCAATTCCAAGAATTTTTCCTTTTGAGTTGTCTTCAAAAGATACGTCTCTACCATTTTTAATTTTGGTGAAGCTTGAGAACCAAGAATAATTTTCTGTCATGTGTCTTGAACAACTGCTGTCCAAGTACCACTAATTCTTCTTCTTCTTCGAGCCCTGTAGAGAAAATCTCAAGTTTTAGGTACCCAAATCTTTTTGGGTCCTTGAGAGTTAGCAATGGTTCCTTTCAGAACCTAAACACATTTCACACCATAATATGCATTTCTCTTCACTGCACATCTATTTTTCATATGACCATCTTGATTACAATAATGACATACAATTTTATTGTTAATAGATGTATTCCTCACAAAATAGCTCTTGTAAAATTTTTGTTTCAAATTTGGTTTATAACCAATGCCACTTTTGTCAAATACACATTTTTGTGAGTTTAGCAAATTGTCCAACATCTTTTGCCCATTTTTGAATTTTAGCACAATTTCATTTAATTCATTGCTCTTTTTCTTGGCCATTTCGTTCTCATTTTTCAACTCATCTATTTGTGATTCTAAATGCTTATGTAAGATGCTAGGTTTCTCATTTGATAATGCAATTTCATTATGCAATGTTTTGTTCCCTACTTTTAGGCATACAATTCTTGCATTTAGAGATTCATTTTCATTTTTAAGCTTTGCCATTTCCTTTTTAAGATATACATTCTTTTTACCAATCTTCATCAACTCATTATGCAAATCTTTAAAAGCATCATACAATTCATCATAGGTAGGATCGCTTATCTCATTGAGATCATCATCATCTCCTATTGCTATAAGTGTTAGGTTTGAAATTTCTTGTGATCCTTCCTCATCACTTGAATCTTCCTCGCTATCATCCCAAGTTGCAACCATTACTTTCTTCTTGAGTTTATTGATAAGTGGACACTCCGATCTTATATGGCCAGACTTCTTGCATTTATAGCATGTGATTGCCTCCTTCTTCTCCTTATAGTTCTTGAAGTTTCTGAAATTTCTTCGCTCTTCGGTTTTCTTAAAGAATTTTTTGAACCTCCTTGCTAACATGGCTAGCTCTTCATCATCCGGTTCACTCTCTCTATCACTCTCATGTTTTGAAGCTTTGAGAGCAATGTTTTTCTTCTTCTCATGCTCTTTTTCTACTGCCAAATCTTTTTTATATGAAATGAGAGAATCAATTAAATCATCAAGAGGTAAAGTATTTAAATCCTTTGCTTTCTCAATGGCAGTTCTTTTTGGTCTCCATTCCTTAAGTAGTGACCTAATGATTTTCTTGACTTTTTCGCTATTTGAAAAAGTCTTCCCTAGAGCTCCTAGAGTGTTCACTATGTCCGTAAATCTAGTATACATAGAGTACACATTTTCATTTTGTTCCATTTGGAACAATTCATATTGTCGAGTGTACCTACTTATTTTAGATTCTTTCACTTGGTTTGTGCCTTCATAGACAACCTCAAGTTTGTGCCAAATCTCATTAGCACTTTCGCAACTAGACACTCTATGAAACTCTTTCTTATCTAGTGCACAAAACAAGGCATTCATGACTTTGGAGTTTATACAGGCTTTTCTCTTTTTGAATTCATTCCAATCTCGTGAAGGTTATGGAATATCTTCTCTGACTTCATTTTTAGTCAAAGGCATGAAAGGACCATCATTAACAATTTCCCAAATCTCATAGTCTAAGGCTTGCAAGTAAATTCTCATCCTAGTTTTCCAATAAGGGTAATCATTTCCATCAAAGTAAGGTGGTCTAGTGGTGGACTGTCCTTCCTTAAATGTGGAATTATTTTGAGTTCCTATTGATCTTTAGTTTTAGACGGTAAAGTCTAAATAAGAGCTCTAAACTCTGATACCAAATGAAATTCTAGTTATACAGCCCAAGAGGGGAAGTGAATTGTGATTCCAAAAATTATTCAACTCAAAAATAAAATATCATGCAAATCTAAAACGAATTTAAAACAATAACAATTAAATCAATCACAATATAAAAGGATAAGGGAAGAGAGATTCAAACACGAAGATTTTTACGTGGTTCGGCCAACCTTGCCTACGTCCATGCCTCTAAGCTTTCCGAGCTTGAGGCTTTCACTAAGCAAGCCTGCAAGCCTTCAAATGCTTACACTTGACTTCCAAGGTGTCAATGAACCTTTACAACAAGAGATTATCCCCAATCTCTTAACCCAAGTGTATCCCAACACTTACAATCGCTCAAAGTAAAAGTTTACCACTTGTTTTTCTCTTACACAATATTTAAGATTACAAATCAATGCCCAATATGTTAATAGATGAAGCAAGAATGTGTTTAAAGCTCTATGAAGATTGTATTCTCGAGTATAAGCTCAATGGTTGTGTTGTTATCAATTTTCTTTGAATTTGAACGAGCTTATTTATATTTGGAGCTGAAAAACTAGCCGTTACAAATTGTCGGCCCGAGAACGATTCACCGTTAGCCGTTAACGATTAACCATTTACGCTGGTCAAAAGTTACCGTTGCGCCAAATTTCAAATAAACGGTTTGCCGTTTAGGTTTACCCTTTCACCGTTAACTTCCAGAGACCTACAAGGTGAACACCAGTTATCCGTTTATAATAAATGGTTAAGGATTTGCATGAAGTGACTCTCTGGATGTTATCGGTTAACCGTTTGTAATAAACAGTTCGCCGTTTGTTTCTAGTAACCTGTAAGATGAACATCAATTATACGTTTATAGTAAATGGTTAAGGATTTGCATGAAGTGACTTTCTGGATATTATCGGTTAACCGTTTGTAATAAACGGTTCGCCGTTTGTTTCTAGTAACTTGCAAAATAATTCAGTCTTATCCGATTTTGTTAAATGGTGCTAGAGGAGTACAACCTTCAATTCTGAATGTTATTGGTTAACCGTTTAGAATAAATGGTTCGCCGTTAAATTCCAGTAGCCTTTCCATTTTTTTTTTTGTGTTTTCCATTTTTCATAAACGGCTAGAGCTTAGGCAATATGTTGCTCTCTGGTATTAATTAGCCGTTTAAAAGAAACCGTTTCATTGTTTATTTTCAGAATCACATTTTAAACCAAATTTTGCGAAGAATCTTTTTCTAATTTGAAAGTACATCTTTTATGTGTATGTATGGAATGATTATTAAAGCTTTCATTTATTAAGAAATAGCTCCAATATTTTTATCAAAAATTATTTAAAGTTTGTTATCATCAAAATCAATCTTATTAATATATTCATGTTAACACAAGATCCATAACATCTCTTGAAGCCCCCTATTCTTCATTACATAGTGAGGAAACTCGACAATATAAATATGTGTTCTAATGAAATGTTTACTAGTGAACTTCACCAATGAAGTGTTGATTATATAATCGCTAGCATATATATTCAAAAGAAGAGGAAATGCACTCCCAATGATACAGTTGGTGCACAATGTTTAATTCTGATCCTAGCAGGCATATCAAGCCAAAGTTATTCGTAAAATTATACAAATGACCCTTGTAACTTGCATCAAGAGTTTTATACAATGCATTACACTAGTGATTGCTATAGGCGGTACTTATCTAAAAGGGCTATATCGCGGAATGATGTTTATGGCAACATGCTTGAACGAAAATAATGAATTACATCTATTAACCATTCAAATCTAAGATTCAAAAGACAATGATTCTTGGAAATGTTTTATGACAGAGTTGCATGTAGTGATTGGTGATAGGGCAAAGTTATTAATTATCTCTTATTAATACACTTCCATCAAAAGAACTTTCTAAATTTCACAATACCACAAATGGTGTCTATTTTTATCATGCGAAAGATAACATAAAGTGAAAAATTCAAGATGTCCAAAGCTTTTTAGGATCAATTTAAGCCCGTATTTATAAAAGTAATAAAACCATATGGATGTGAAGATTTTAGAAAACAACTTGAGAGGTTATAGAAGCCCTACTCAGTACAATTGATTAATTGGAGAATAATATGGGTATTTGTAATTGGGCACAATTTCAATTTAAGATAGGATGTACAAAATTCTAACCACTAACATTGTGAAGAGTGTGAATTCTTTCGTAAGATAATTGGAAAAATTTTCTATTACTCATCTAATTAACTATTTCAAAAATTATTACAACAATTATTTTATTATAGAAAAATTTGGTTGAATTGATTAGTACACTTATAATAATATGGGTATATGATATAGTTGTTGTGAGAAAAAATATGGCCAAAAGAATGACCATTCATCCTTTTTTTTTTGTCATGAATTCCAATTTTGGGTAATAGTGTTAGAAAGGGATAAATTGACATAGGTAGCAAGACTTTTATATATATAGTATTCCAACTTGATCAACTTGTCTACACATATGTAATTGCTACTTACCTAACCGTCTAAGTAGATTACAAAAGCCTTTAATCTAATTTTTATACTATGGTGTTGGCTTATACAATACCAATTTGGCTAGTTAGCAAGTGGAATCTTGGGAAGTTCTATAGGTTATATGAGAGTTAAAGGTTAACCTACCAATAGAAGCAACATCAATTGATCATTGTCCAGAGCTCAAAATACCTTCTGCAGGTGAGGATGTATTTTGGAGAACAGTGAAATGTAGGTGGTTTAAGGAACTAACCATAATAAAAAGAAATGTAAGAATCTTATTGCATCGAATCCAAACTAATGGTGTAGTTCCAATCAATTATATATTTTAAACTTTTTATTTTTATCTTTTGTGTATTGCACAATTTTATATGATGGAAGTAATTTATTTAGTATTTTAAAATAGTTACTTAAATAGTTTCATAATTAATTATAAGTAAAAATATCGGCATAACCTCAAGATTTATTTACCATATGGCTAACCCGTAATACAATTCAAAAAAGTTTAGGTTACTTAAATCGGTTTACAACAACATAACTTAGACATTGAAGTTACATAAATCTATACAATAACATTTGAATAATTACAATGACTTATAATTCAATGTCGTTATTGAAAATGTCTACAACAACCTTCTTCCTAAAGTACTACTCGTGGATAGTATTGGAATCAAGTTTTAATTTAAACGTCAAATATATTGTAAATATCAACATTAAAATTCTACAATCACCACACTACGAGTCTCTTGTTGTGGCACGCCCTTAACTGTTAAAATTTTTCAAGAGTTTGAACTTTGCAACCCTTGTCATATGTTGTAAAAAATCCAACATTTTCTAACCATGAGAAACATAACTTTAAATAACTTGAATCGATCTTGCACATTTTAAAATTGCCAACTTCTATTATTGAGTCATAAATCTACATCTTCTATTTACAAAACATCGGTCGAGCTAGTATCTAATGATTGACTCCTAAATTCACTGGAACAAATACATACTATAAAAATTATAGTAAATTTATCATTTTTGTTATCTTTAAAGTTTATAAAAAATAAAATAAAGTAGTTAATGGTGCAGTAACCCACACCACGTCTACTTGTACGAATCGTTTCGATGAGGTCTTGCCACCCATCGATATAAGTACTAAACTTATTTCCTATTCTAATGAATTGACATCACATTTACCGCCATTCTATAGTTGCTTCAAGAATACCTAATTGATATATTACATGAAAAATAAATCTTATAAGAGATAAGAAATTAAATGGATGATTATAAGTTTTTTAAATTCGTTATACAAAAAAAAATTATTTGTATGTGTATGCATTGGGGTACTGTCTTTACTTCTCACTTATCAAACTAAATTATTAATGGATATGTTATGAAGGATGAAGAAATGTGTTGAATTAGAACAAAAGACAGTACGCAAGATCAACAAAACTTCAAGAAATTATACTTAACAACAATTACCTCATCCCTTAGCCATCATATTAAAGTGTGCCTTGAAAGTACCTGAAAGAAATTGTGTGATTTTTGGATAATATGATTTATTATGATGTTGCCAGCAAACCATTGCTCAAACTCATCAAATAGTCTTGGATCCTCCATTTTTTTAAGTGAATTTATATCCACACTTGTTCTTAAACGATCTCGCGGTCCATTATTTCGAGGTGGTAAAAGGTTTGACATTCTTTACTCTCTTGAAAGAAGGAATCGAGTAATAATGACTATTAAAAACATCTAAAGGCCTATAGGGATTTCTAAACTTACTTATGCCAAGAGTAACTTCTATGAGGATATGCATGCTATTATCACTTAAGTCCCCATATAACCTATATAATGACATAAGAGTGTTATCATTATGATTGCCAACATCAGTATAGGCCCTATAGTACTTAGCCAGGGTGGACATATTAAACCCACTAGATTAAAAGCTGAAAGAACATAATTGTTAAATATTAAGCTTGGTCACCATATAGAGGTGTCCAATGAAGAAATCACAGTATAAGCACTTGAATGAACCATCATTATATAAACTGATAAACCCCATGACATGTTTATTCTTTCTGCTCTGCCTCAATAGCTGACTTAATGTAATCTATCTTCTTATATATCATAGATTTAAGTTCAGAAATGGAACAATCAATCTTGTTCATCTATTGAATGATATAATCATAATAAAACCTTGTCCTCGATTGTTATCATAAAATAAAAAATAACGAGAAACTGCTAAAATCATTTATTAATTTACATTTGAGTACAGAAATTGATTCTTTAAATTAGAATGTAACCTTTGAATCCTATGTGTTAACAAAATCGTGTAAATGACTATGACAATTAGCTGCAACATTCTTAAAAATGTCCAACAAGCTGGGTGGCACGTGGTAAGGCATGGGCATAGCACGAGCACGTTTCAGTGGGGTACGCGGCACGATACGACACACATGTGGGCTGGGTCGTGCTTAGAGTTTTGGGCACGTGGCCCTTAAAAGCATAGTATGATTGGAGATGGGTTAAAGCAAAAAGGCACATAATAAGCACATTTCATTGGTAGGTTAGTAAATATAAAATGTTATGATTTTACAAATATCTTGAATTTAAATTTTTAATGTATTTTATTATCATAGGCTTTTAAAAATTAATTTAATTTATAGTTTAAAAAATTCTAATTGTTTTATGTTTATCATTTATTAAATGAATAAATAATATCGTGGTTTTAATAAATAAAATTATAAATATCATGATTCTATAAATGATAAATTTAAAATTTTATGACATTAATATTTCATTTGTGAAATAATAACTTAGTTAAAGGAGACCAAATTAACCTTGCTCATTTATCGTATCCATAGTTGTGATTAATAAACATTATTTCGTGCTTAATAATCAATATTTCGTACTCTCATAGTTGTGATTTGTTGTAATCTGCATTTCGTAGTTGTAATAAGTTATGACTTGTGACTTGTTATAATTAATATCTCGTAGTTATGACTTCTTATAATCGTTATTCCGGGATTGTAATTGTAATTTTTATTAATCATTATTATGTCTATGGAATTAAATTTATGTATTGTTGTATTATAATTAGTTATTGTGAAATCAAATATATAGTTGTGAAAGTGTGATAAAATGATAATAAAATATTAATTATTCCCTTAATAAAAATTGTTGTTGTTGTTGTTATTGTTATAAAGATGATGATTTTTATTATTATTGTTGTTGTTGGACATGGGTTGATGGGCTTAAGAAAGCACGCTAGGATTATGGGCTTGAGGAAAAAAAAGATTAGTGGGTCTTTTTTGGGCACAGCCCGAGCACAACACGTATGGACTCATGTCATGGGCCATGCCATACCTTAAAAAAATTAGGCACGGCATGTTCCGTTGACCATCTTTAAACATGCTTATCTTTAATGATATTCTGCTGCTCCTATATTGAGCTCATGGTGTCATGATGTCCTCTATTTCCTCTAGAATGGATGGGGCATTAATTTAGGTTGATTCTACAGAAAGTAACATTGAAATGAGTAAATAATTGTCAACATATTGAGTTTTGATGACATTTTAAATTGTGTATATAATGCAGTAAAAGATACATGCTTTATGAAACCAACTTGGAATATATGACACGTGATCTTCTAAAATTGATGGTTTATATAACATTTCCCTAACGTAAAGTACCCAAAATTTTAGGTTGAACTAATCATCTACTACCTAGTAATATTGAAAATGATTTTTTTTATTTTGATATATAATACTTACAATATGAATGTTGTTATTGAAAAAATGAGTGTACCACATTAAAATCATTTTTAAAGAAGTAATGGCCTTCCATTTAAGATGTGTAAAATCTTTTTATTTTCATGGCTCATTATGATGACAACCCCTCATTCAAATAGTCAAGCCTACAATAAGTAAATTTACAAAATCATTAAAAAATTCGTGATTATTCATAAGTTTCCAACCGACTTGGACCCCGTGACTAAGGCCATAAAAATTGTGTTTTTCAATTTTATTATTGAATTTGCTACGTGGTCATTCTTAAATTTCTTGCATATATTTTAATACTTTGGTATATTGTTTGCCATGATAAATGACATTATGGATGATTTTGGAGGTGATTTGTATTGTTAATATAATTCACCAATGAGAAATCAATTTGACAGTGATATTTTCTCCCATTCATTGCTCTATCCACAAAGTAATATAGTGCAATGTTTAGCACATTAGTGTCGTCGAAATAGCACCAAAGTTCTATTTGGAAAGTCTAGTATCCAATTGTTCAAAATTTACGTTTTTAAACTTACCACATCAAAGTACTTATCAAGTAACTTATGTTGCATCTGCAGATTGTTTTGTACAACATTTAGACCAATAGAAAGTCTTGTAAGTAGGCACTACTCTTCAGTCAATAAATGTATTAAATGATCACTAATTTGGAACCACGACTGATCTTTATTGGATGCTTCATGTAGCACTTGCCTAAGCAACACGTTGTTGATTGTAACACGACTTAATGCAAAACTATCCTAATCCTAAAGATACTTGAAAATATCGTTCTTGAATTATAATAATTGTTCATACGTTAACTTAATTTGGATAGCTTGGATAACTTTTTAAAATTTTGGCGTCTCAGTAATACAAGAGAAATGATCAACAAAATGTAACTTAACCGTGTAGTGCTTGATTAACACTAAAAAGTGTAAATATAATAAAGATAGAATTATTAGTCTTTCACTTGAAGTGTTAATTAATGTACTTATAACTTATAAATTATATGAATACTCCCCTAATAAATTTTTATGTTAAATTAATTCACAATATGTTAATTTTTATCTTGTAAATATTTTTCAAGAAAAAAGACAGAATTGGATTTGAAAGTGGGAACAAATAAGAACCATTGAAGCAATTTAAAATGCATTATTGAGGAGATGTAATAAATAAATAAATAAATAAATACACAAAAGAATAAGTGGGCAATCACGGTGGTGATGGTTAGAAGGCCATTATGCCTCCTGACCATCACACATCTCAACATACATATATATTATAAAATAAAATAAATAAAGAATGATTCCTTCCTTACCTATAAAAGGTAAGAAGATGCAGGGAGCAAAGAGAAAAGCCAATAGAGTAGAGCGAAGCCAAGAGAGAATGAGAGGGAAAAGCTGAGGAATTATTTATTTTTCCTCTTTTTCTTGTTTTGTTGTGTAATCAATTTCCTTATAACAAATTTCAAAAGTTTATAAAAAAAGAGTGTTTTATTTTCTTTCAATATGAGTGGCTAATTTTACTAAGCTGAGGTGAAGGGTGAAGCTCAAGGTTTCAAACTATTAAATTTATTACTTTCTCAAGTGAGTTTTTAAGTTTATTTTACTCTTTTCTAGTTATTTTTTTGTCATGTTAATTTATAAATTCTCTTAGATCTGTATGATATTTTAACATAATGTCGACAAATTAATACAGTTGTGGCACATTAGGTACTTTTTTCATATTTGTCCGCATACATAGTTGGTTAAGAATTAAATGATATAATAATTAACTGGTAAAAATAAGGAAAAATATAAACATGAGAGAATATTAAAATTATAGTTTGAGTAATTGAGAGTGGATCCCGTAACCTTAGCATATTTGTAAATTGATTTCTAGTTATTTATTTTCTCACAATTAATTTTCTTTAGGTAACAAATTGACAGCTAGATTTTAAATTTCCTGTGGTTCGACCATGGACTTACCGGGTTATATTATAACTAGACACTTTTATACTTGGAGGTAATACACTTTTGAGTCGTGTTAAATTTTTGACGCTGTTACTAGAGAGTTTTCTAAATTTTGAATCAGTTTGTCTTTATTTTTTATTTCTTTATTTTTGTTGTCGTTACTTACTTTTGGTCATTCTATTTGATTCTCCTTTTACAAAACTTCAGTTAGCACCCCTCTTCTCTTGAAATTTTAACACCATTAATAAAGTTGTGAAAAACTTCATTTTAGTCTAGAAACTTTTGCAAATCAATCCTCAAACCGAATTTGTTGGACTTTTGGACTTAGTAGAGATGGACTTGGACTTTTAAAATGACAATTAAGGTCCAATAATTGAAATTTAATTGCCTGGTAAATTTTAAAATTTAAAAAAACTACAATTTTTTCTTTCTTTCTTTAAATTTTTGTAATTTATTTTTCGCATTTATTTTTAATGTTCGATTCAACTGCCTGAATGTTATTTAAATTTTGTTTATTTATTTAATTTTGTTTATATGGTTAGTTCTACCACCTAACATTTTAATTTCAGTTTGTTTATTCTTGTACATTAATGATTAGTATTAAAAATTATTGAATTATCAAGCGATAATATGTTATTTTATGCTTATATTATAATTTATATTTGTGTTTATGTAATATATTAGGAATTATTAATTTTGTTTAATTTTGTGTATTTTTTTGTGTTTATTAGGAAAAATATTAATTTCACGTACTTCGAGGCTCCAAATAGATAAATGGAGGTCAAATTTGGATTTTGGAGGTCCGAAAACCTTAAAATCAGTCAAGATCGGCTTAAAATTGGGTTTGTATAAAAAAATTGACTTTTCCTGTTGACCGAGCACTGATTGGATGATGAAATGAGCTTACAATAGATATGAGTGCATGGGATAGTTGGCAATTTTGACTAAATCTCAACCGTCCATGATTTAATGGCCATGATTGTGCCGTGTGGCATTGGTTGGTGAAGCAAGTTGGAGGATCCGAATCTTTGTATTCGGGTCGACCCGATCCCCCCATTAACCCACCAAATCTCAACCGTTCTTTGGGCAAATTAGACGAGTCAAACGATGCCACGTGTGATGTTTACTTTTGAAGTTTGACCAGCCATTGGATCTTGATTTAAAGGTTGTGAGGAGCACATGCATGAAGCTTATGATGGACCGCAAAACACTGGATTATGAATTTCTTTTTCTATAAATAAAGCCTCATTTTTATGTTTTTAATCATCTCTCTATAACTCTCTTCTTCTCAAATTCTCTCCATCTCTTTGTAATCTTGATTTCCAGGTGTGTTTTTAATATTTTTTATAATTAATTATATAAATAAAATTTGTTTTATTTCTAATTTTAGTTGTTTTTATTACTTTTGATTATAAGTTATTCAATTTTACTACTTCTTTTTATTTTAATTATGCTTAACTAAATAATATTAGTTAGGGGAAGGTGAAACCCTTAGGAAATAAATATACTTTAATCAAATTCTATTTTTAATTTTATAAATTAAATTATTTTCTATTTAATTTCATATATGTTTTATATTTTGAAAATTTGATTTATTGTAGACAAAGAAATGAATTTGGCACAACAAATTCTTAAGATCTTAATATAAGGCATGGTGAAATGGTATTTTGACTTATTGTAGACAAATTAAATTTTGACACAATAAATACTTAATCCATCATAAAATTAAAGGGATAATAATAATAATTTGTATAATTAATCTTTTGGGTAATAAATCTAAAAAAATTGGTAAAAAGAATTTATTAAGTTTTATTTATTTTTATGAGTGGATCTATAACCTTAACTAGTTCAATTCCATAGTTTCATTTAAATTAAGTCGTTTATATTCAAGTTTTAATTTCAATTTTTAGATAAAGTAAAATAAACAAATTAAATCTTTTCTCTATGAATCGACCTTGGACTCACTGAGTTATAATACAACATGATACTCTTATACTTGGGAGTTAAATATTACTTTTAAGTTGTGTCAATTAATTTATTTAATTTTATATTTTATTAAATGGATGATTTTAAAATACCGACTAAATTGTTTTCTTTAATTTCTTTGTTTTTATGGCTGGTCACCGCCTATTTTTTTTTTAAATTTCAGTTTTTTATTTTTATTTTGCATTTTTTTCTTATTTAATTTTTAGTTTTTTTTATTTCTACAGTTTTCATTTAGTGTTTTATGCATCATTAATTTATTTAGCACACATCACTAGCATTGCATGCGTTGTTGGTCTCGTACAAATAGTCGTAAATTAATTAGGAGATCACCTTCGCCACCCTTAGATGTGGCTGACATAGAAGTTGATAATTTTTCAGAGTACGAAGATAATCAAGCCTTGCAAAATTTTCATGCATAGCCTAGGACCCTTAGAGACTTCATGCATCTTACTAGAATATGGTCACCATTATGCGTAGTTTTTTCTCCTGATGCATTACGTTTTAATTTCAAACCTGGTATCATTCAACTTCTGCCTACTTTTCATGGTTTTGAGTCTGAAAATCCATGTCTACACTAGAGAGAGTTTGAAGAAGTTTGTAACACCAGTACTGATAAAAATTGTAAAATGAATATAATCAGGTTTAAGTTTTTCCATTTCTCACTAAAGGATAAAACTAAACCTTGGTTCAAAATCTTAGGTCAGGATCTATTAGATTTTGGAATGAAATGCAAGCACAAATTTTGAAAAAATTCTTTTATCCCTACAAAACAAACCAGGAGAAACCCTTTACCAAAGTTGGGATAGGTATAAAAGTTACTTAACATTTGGCCACATTATGTTTTTGAAACATGAAGGTTAGTGTCTTATTTCTACGAGGGACCAACATCCCAAAGTAGACATGTTGTCGAAATGATGTGTAATAGTGAGTTTAGGGATAAACGTCCTGAAGATGCATTAGATTATCTTGACTATATAGTAGAGAATGCACAACATTGGTATACAGTTGGGTCTTATGAGTCATTAAGTAAACCTCAGTCATCTCCATCTGGTGGAGGCATGCATAGCCTTAGGGAAGACTGTGACCTTCAAGCCAAATTTGCATCCTTAGCTAGAAAATTCAAAGCATTAGAGTTGAAAAAAAATGATCATGAAAAGTTTATTCAAAATATTTCTTGTTATATTTGAAATTTTATTGACCATTATACGCAGGACTATCTAACCTTGCCAGCTCTGAGAGAAAGTTTGTACGAACAAGTAAATGTCATTGACAATTTTAAAAGACCAAATCCAAATCCATACTCCCAAACTTACAACTCTGGTTGGAGAAACCTCCCAAATTTCAGTTAGAGAAATGACAATCATGCACAATCTTCACAACCAGTTCCTCCACGTCAAAATTTCCAAAACCCCCAGAGTTACCCACCATATGTCCCACCACCAAGAAAAACTCTAGAAGACACATTGCATTCGTTTATTGAAAAATAAGAGTCGATCAATAACCAAATGATGCAAACCTTAACCAATTTGACAGATCTTCAAAATTACATATGCTCTGACCATGCATGAAAAAGGAAAGTTTCCTTTTCAACTTGAACCAAACCCCAAGAGTCAACATCCTCAAATAGGAAATTCAGGAAACCAAAATATTAGCCAAGTTAAATCAGTTATAACCCTTCGTCGTGGTAAAGTTGTCGAAAAGCATATCATGGATCCTCGTGAAACTAGCAAAGATTCAATTTCAGATAATAGGAAAAAGTCTGTCGAACCTTTAAACCATGAAGAAATAACAACTCTCCTCATGTACTCCCATTTCCTCAAGCACTAATCAAGCCAAAGAAATCAAATCACAGTTCATAAATTTATAAAGTTTTTAAAAAGTAAAGGTCAACATTCCTCTGCTAGATGTCATTAAACATCTGCCTTCTTATGCTAAATTGCTGAAAGATCTATGCATGGTGAAAATGAAATATAAGGTGCAAAAGAAAACTTTTATAACAAAACAAGTTTCATTCTCTCAACCAATAGTGCATTGAAATACAATGATCTTAGTTGTCCAACCATTTCTTGCATCATTGGGGATCATAAAATTGGACATGCTCTACTTTATCTTGGTGCCAATGTTAATTTGCTTCCTTACTCAGTGTACCAACAACTTTATCTTGTTGAGTTAAAACTAACCTCTACCACTCTTTTCCTTGCTGATAGGTCGATTAAGGTTCCAAAAGAAATAATTGAAGATGTATTAGTCAGAGTTGATAAATTCATACACCCTATGGATTTTATTGTTTTGGAAATAAATCTAATTGCTAATGAATGAAATTTTTTTTTATTATATTAGGTTGACCATTTTTAGCTATTGCTAATGCCTTGAATATTTGTAGGAATGAAATAATAAATTTATCTTTCTGCAACATGATATTGGAACTCAATCTGTTCAACATGTGTAAACGACCTCACCACCAAGAAGATGATGATAATGAGAATGAGGAGATTGATATTATCGAGCCAATTATTGAAGAACACATTCATGATGAGAATTTTATAAACTATGTGGACATTTGTTTTACTGGTTCTTTTGAATCAAGTAAAGAATTAAATTGTGATATTGCTAACATATGCTCTATACTTGATTCTTTACAGGTACCTACAGGTGATGATGACCAATCAAAATTTGAAGATACAACACAATTTGAAGAACCAAACGAAAAGGGAGCACTAGAGCTCGAATTAAAGCTTTTACCAGAAGAATTAAAGTTTGCCCATCTTAGAGAGCAGCAGACATATCTTGGGCTATGTCGTGTCGTCAAAAGGAATCGCAGTTGACAAAGCCAAAGTTGAAGTCATCTCAAAATTACCCTCACCAAAGACAATCAGAGAAGTCGTCCTTTTTTTGGACATGCTAGGTTTTATAGGAGGTTTGTAAAAGACTTTAGTGTCTTATCTAGACCACTTTATAACCTTATAATAAAAGATATATAATTTGAATGGACTAAAAATTATCAACAAGCTTTTAAAAAGATAATTAGTCTTTTGACATTAGCCCCAATAATGCAACCTCCTGATTAGTCTTTGCATTTTGAGCTAATGTGTAATGCTAGTTATAACTTTCGGAATGATTTCTATAAATTACAAAGATAAAATCAAATTCGTTGAATATGACACAAGTAAAGAATCATTGCATGATATCTTACAAACTCTTGAGACGCATCCGAGCGGATTTGTTCAACGTGAAATTTATAATTTATATAAGTTGTTCCAAAAGGAAAGTGCAAAGTTTAGTCTTGGGAGTATCACTCTAAAAGAGCTTTTTTGTCAGTTTATAAGAAAAATGAATAAGAAGCCTATCATCGACCCATAGAGGGCATTCAAACCATTACTGGACGTAAAACCAGAGGAAAATGTGAGCCATAATCATAACTACCAATACCTTCATGTGTTTTTTTTAAGTCTAATCACTATTTGCATTTTTTTTAGTTTACTTTTGAATTGTTGAGTTAAAAGCTTCATGCGTCATTTATTTACAAATGTGTATCATTGTGTCCATCACCAAGATCCTTAAATAGGAGCTCTTCTTCAAGCACTCACAAATTGTTTCTTTTTAGAATTGTTCTAATGGCAGCAACTTCAAGCAAACAACTTAAGAAAATTTGTGTGCTTTTTGGATTTTGTTATGGAAAGTATGAGGAATTTGTTCAAGTAGCCATAGATCTTGTTCGTACTGTAGCAGAAGACAACCACATCTTGTATCTAGAAGAGGTGATTGAGGGTTATCAAAGCTTGAAGCTGCTTTCGTTTGTAGAAGCCAAGTGTTAGGCATTATTTCAAAAGCCATAAAACCTTTAGGATGTCTACTAAACCCATCAACTGGGGAAAAGTTAGTTGTTTCAGGGATACAAAAAAGAAAATCTAAAATGTTAAATCATGATGACCCTTTCATTTTCTTTCCATGAGATCTTGCAACTTTAGAGGCGTTGATTATATTTGTTTCTTGGGCTCATTTGAAAATCCATAAAAAACCCATCAGTTTTATAAATGTTAATAGCTTTAATGATGACTTAATAACATTTCTTAATCATTTAATTAAAAATTGATTCATTCCACCCTCAGCGAAAAAACTTTTTATTTGTGCTCCTATTATTAACGAGTTACTTGATCTTTTGCAAGCTTACAAACTAAAGCCAAATCTCATGACTTTGGCATTAGATTGGACAAGTGATGACGGTGGCACTAACTCTCATAAAAAGTGTAAAATAGATTCAACTTTCTGTTTGTAAATATTTTCCAGCAGTAATCAGATGATGTTTTCTAAACTCTACTCATTTCTTCTAAGACATTGAGGACAATGTCTCCTTCTAGTTGGGGGGAGAGAATAATTGACAATTGTGGAATGTCTCAGTCCTAGTGATGTTTTTACTAATTTTTGTTGTAAATACTAACTTTGGATAAACTTTGAATCGAAAATGGCAGAGTATAGAATGTAGTGTCTCTAGAAATGCATCTTCTTAATTTTAGAGTTTTGTTTCTTCAGAAATGAAAAATTGTTTTCTAACTTTCTTTTTTTTTTCTCTTTTTCTATTAATTATCTCCCTTAAGTTTTTGCAATCAGTACTAATTTTTTTGTGTTTTCTTTAATTTAAAAAACAAGATTTTTTTATGTGATCTTTTAACATTGGATAATATGATGATTTTTAAAGTTTGGTATTTGTATTATCTTTTGCATTGAGTTATGTTACACTATATTTTCCCCTTTGCATATTGAAACATAAATTGAGAAATTTGATGAGTGAAATTGATTAAGTCATTTGAAGGAATGTACATGTTACGAAAAGTTCAAGCGAGTTTTCGAGCCTATTATCCTTGGAGAATAACCATCTCGCCTATACAACTGACGCAACTTAAAAGTAATTTTTAACACTCAAGTATAAGAGTGTCTTGTTGTATTGTAACTCGGTGAGTCTGAGGTCGATCCACAGAGAAAAGTTTTGATTAATTTATTTTATTTTATCTAAAAATTAAGAAAAAATTAAATATAAAAAACATAATTGAAATAAAACTATGAAATTGAATTAGTTAGGATTGTGGATCCACTCTTAGAAATAAATAAAGAGTAATGATACAGTCATAAACTCTTGTACAAACTTATTTTGTACAAATTGATGTGGCATGATAAGATTGATTGAATTAAATAACACTTGCCCATATAATTTGTTTTTATTAATTTATATTTTTATTCAACCAATGAATTAATGCCACATTAGTTTGTACAAAATAAGTTTGTATAAGAGTTTGTAGCTGTATCATTACTCGTAAATAAAACTTAATAAATTCCTTTTACTATTTTTTTAGATTTATTCCCCAAAAGATTAATTATATAAATTATTATTATTTTTCCTCTAATTTTATGATGGATTAAGTATTTCTTGTGCTAAAATTTAATTTGTCTACAATAAGTCAAAATACTATGTTACCATACCTTATATTAAGATATTAAATTTATTGTGCCAAACTCCCTTGTTTGTCTACAATAAATCAAAATTTCAAAATATAAAATATGTATAAAATTAAATAGAAAATAATTCAATTTATAAAATTAAAAATAGAATTTGATTAAATCATATTTATTTCTTAAGAGTTTCACCTTACCCGAACTATTGTTATTATTTAGTTAAGCATAATTGAAAAAGAATGATTAAAATTAAATTAAACATAATTAAAAGTAATAAAAACAACTTAAATTGAAAATAAAACTAAATTTATTAATAAAATAATTATACAAAATATTAAAACACACCTGAAAATCAAGATTACATGGAGATGGAGAGAATTTAAGAAGAAGAAGAGAGATGATTAAAAACACAAAATGAGGCTCTATTTATAGAAAAATAAATTCGTAATCCAGTGTTTTGTGGTCCATCTTAAACTTCATGCATGTGCTCCTCACAGCCTTTAAATCAAGATCCAATGGCTGGTCAAACTTCAAAAGTCAACATCACACGTGGCATCGTTTGACTCGTCCGATTTGGGTAAAGAACGGTTGAGATTTGACGGGTTAATTGGTGGATCAGGTTGACTCGAATATAAGGATTCAGATCCTACAACTTGCTTCACCGATCATTGCCACGTGGCACAATTATGATCATTGAATCATGAACGGCTGAGATTTAGTCAAAATTGCCAGCTATCCCATACTCTCATATTTATTGTAAGCTCATTTCATTATCCAATCAGTGCTCGGTCAATAAGAAAAGTCAACTCTTTTTACGAAAGCCCAATTTTAAGTCGATCTTGACTGATCTTCAGGTTTTCAGACCTCCAAAATCCAAATTTGACCGCCGTTTATCTGTTTGGAGCCTTGAATTACGTGAGATTAATATTTACCTAATAAACACATAAAACTACACTAAATTAAATATATTTAAAATATAATTAATAATTCCTAATATATTACATAATCGCAAATATAAATTAAAGCATAAGCACAAAATAATATTATTATTGCTTGATAATTAAATAGTTTTTACTACTAATCACACCCGCCAACTAGTTTGTTGGTAGTCCCTAGCAATTAAAGCGTTATATTATAAAATTCACATGCAAGTTAATAGTTGTTCATCTATCCTCTAAACTACCAAATAAATAAACTCTCCATAATTTCTTTACCACACTGATGTTCACTCATCATCTAAAATATCATCAAACATTCTTTTGTGCTCAAGTAATTAACACAATACTTATGGGGCTTCATTAAAAGAAAAACAACATTTTCATTCCAAAATTTATTAGAAATTCTATCTTTAGACAGTAGATTATTCACACATATTTTGAAAATAGTACATTTTTAACCCATGTAGTGAGTTTTAGATTAGTGACTCCCAGACCAGTTGGCCTTAGGGCACTAGGTACTGAAGCACCCCTACGAATTTAATTACTTGGGTTTCTAATAAATAAGCAAATAATATATCTATAACCCATATAGCGAACTTTAGGCCAGTGACTCCCAGACCAGTTGATCTTAAGGCACTAGGTGTTGAAACACCCCTACGGACTTAATTACTCGAGTTCTAGATATAACATTTATTTTTTTCTTCTTTTTTCTTTTTCATTTTTTTTTGTTTTTGCAATATACACTTTCTACTACCTTAGATACTAGTTCTAATAAATCAAAAGAACTAAATGCTGTAAAATTTTAACTTACAACCCACTAGTATATGTCATAATGTGTGTGTGAAGAATGATTCAATAATACCTGTTAATGAGTAAATAATTAAATGACTTAATAACCAAATGGAGAGTTTACAAATTCGAGTAATTCATAGAAAAATGAACAAAAACAATTTACTATGAATTTTAAAATCAAAATATAATACAACAAGTCTATTAGGATGTGTCTCAAAAGTCTTGACTTTGACACAGCCATCCTAGACAAAAACAAATTTTTTTAAACAAAGAAAAGAAAAGAGAAAAGAGTACAAACACATATATTTAAAAAAAATATACGTCAACTATCCCCACCCCCAACCTAATTTAAAAATTATCTTAACATTTTATAATTTTAGGAATATGCAAAAATAAAATAATAAAAGAAAAAGAGGAGATCTTACCTAAACTAGATGCAGAAGCTTAAAAGCGGATAACAAAGAACAAGAAAAAGTCAATTTTTTTTTAAATAACATTCTTAAGATTAAGAAAATGCGTTTCTAGAGGTACTACATGAAATACTAACTAGGCAACCCAAGAGGGGGGTGAATTAGGATTCTAAAAATTATTCAATTAAAAAATAAAAAATCATGCAAATCTAAAAACGAATTAAAACAATAATAATCAAATCAATCACAAATTAAAAAGATAAGGGAAGAGAGAATCAAACATGAAGATTTTTACATGGTTCGGCCAACTCACCTACGTCCACACATCCAAGCTTTCCAGGCTTGAGGATTTTACTAAGCAAGCCTCCAAGGCTTCAATTGCTTACACTTGACTTTCAAGATGTCAATAACCTTTACAACAAGAGATTATCTCCAATCTCTTACCCCAAGTGTATCCCAACACTTATAATCACTCAAAATGAAAGATTACAAACTGTTTTTCTCTCACACTATATTTAAGATTACAAATCAATGCTCAAAGTGTGAATAGATGAAGTAAGAATATGTTTAAAACTCTTATGAAGATTGTAAACTCGAGTATAAGCTCAATGGTTGTGTTATGATCAGTCTTCTTCGAATTTGAATGAGCTTATTTATATTTGGAGCTTAAAAACTAGCTGTTACTGACTGTCGGCCCGAAAACGATTCACCGTTAGCCATTAAAGGTTAACCGTTTGCACTAGTCAAAGTTACCATTGAGGCCAAAATTCAAATAAATAATTTGCCGTTTAGGGTTACCCTTTCGCCGTTAACGTCCAGAGACCTGCAAGATGAACACCCATTATCTGTTTATAGTAAAGGGTTAAGGATTTTGCATGAAGTGACTCTCTGGATGTTATCGGTTAACCGTTTGTAATAAACGGTTCTTCGTTAGTTTCCAATTACCTGCAAAATGAACATCAGTTATCCGTTTTAAGTAAACGGCTAAAGCTTTGCATGAAGTGACTCTCTGGATATTTCGGTTAACTGTTTGTAATAAACGGTTCGTCGTTAGTTTCCAGTAACCTGTAAAATGAACATCAGTTACCCGTTTTTAGTAAACGATTAAGGACTTGTACGAAGTCACTTCCCTGGATATTATCGGTTAACTGTTTGTAATAAACGGTTCGCCGTTACTATCCAGTAGCCTTTCCATTTTTTCGTTTTTCACTAATGGTTAGAGCTTAGGCAAATTGTTGCTCTTTGGTCTTAATCGGTTAACCGTTTCAAAATTATCGGTTCACTGTTTATTTCCAGAAACATATTTTAAACTAGATTTTGCAAAGAATCTTTTTCCAATTTGAAAATCCATCTTTTATAAGTATGAATGGAGTGATTTTTATGACTTTCATTTATTAAGAAATAACTCCAAAATTTTTATCAAAAATCATTTAAAGTTTGTTATCATCAAAATCAATATTATTAACATATTTATGTTAACACTACATTCTCTATATCCTGTCACCTTCAACTTAAATTTATCCTAAGTTAGTCAACCCTAATTTAAAAAGATTTGTTTCTGGAGGTACTGCACTCTCTATATCTAGCCATCTTCGACTCAAATTTATGCCAAAGTTAGTTTTTATAGATTTTTTTTAAAACATAACTATGACTAAGACATTCCACAATTATCAACTATTCCCTCCTCTCAACTTGAAAAAGACATTGTCCTCAATGTTTTAAAAGGAAAGAGAAAGAGTTTTGAAGACAGCACATGAACACTGCAATAGAAAATATCTACAGATGGAGAGTTAAATCTAATGCGCACTTCTTATTACTGCTACTGCTACCATCATTAGTCGACCAATTCAATACAAAAGTCTTGGGATCTAGCTCTGGTGTATAAGCTTGTAAAAGATTAAGTAATTCATTATCAGTAGAAGCAGAAATAAAGATTTTTTTTATAGAGTATGAAACAAAATGATTCTTTATTGTATGATTAATAAAAGTTAGCAAGCCATCATAAAAATTATTAACATTTAACAAATCGATGGGTTTTTGTTGAATGTTCAAGTGGGTCCAAGATGCAAATGTACTCAATGCCTCAAAAGTTACAAGATATCCTGGCAATAAAATGAAAGCATCAGCATGATTTAACATTTCATATATTCTCTCTTGCATACTTAATACCACTAATTCTTCTCTAATTGGCAGGCCAGATAGGCATACTAGTGGTTTCATGGCTTTTGGGATAATGCCTAGTACTTGGTTGCCTCTAGTAAAAACAGCTTTTGAGACAAGTCTTGATAACACTCGTTTACCTCCTCCATATACAAGATGCAGTTTCCTCTCTGTTATGACACGACCATGATCTACAGCTACCTGAACGAACTCTTTGTAACGAACTCTTTGTACTTTCCATAGTGAAACCCAAAAAACACACACATATTTTTGAATTGTTTACTCGAAGATGCTGCTGTGGAACTAATCTTTCAAAAATAAGTTATGAGTGCTTAAAAAACGAGCTCCTGTTTGAAGATCTTGGTGACTGAAATAATGAGAAATGTTGAGTGTTAGAAAATGTATATTTATGAAGGAGAAAATCGTCATTTTACATGTCAAGTCTTACTAACACTCTTACTTTTATATATTTAAGCTTATTGTGATTTAATTACGTGTATTTTATTTTAATTAAGTATTTTATATATTTTAGGGCATCATGGTCATTTCAGAATGAATGAGAAATCAGATGGCAAAACGAACATCATTTTTGAACTCAGGACAGTCGAAAACCTTAAGAGGAGCCTAAAAGAAATAATGTCACTATTCACATGTACGATAATGTCCATGTTACTGTTTATAACACTGTTCACACACATGGAACAATGACGTGACATTGACTGATGAGGTATCACGATTCTATTGGACAAAATTTATATACACTATTCATCGGTGACGTGGTAGCATGTTAGTGAACCAAAAATCGCGCGTACGGTACATGCATATACACAAGATTATTTTCAATCAAATCGCGTCACTATTTAAGCCGGTTGACTGTTCAAACCGCGTGGTCTAACTGTGTAATATTGACTGATGACATTGCGTAATCCTGAGCGTCAAAACTATTTTTAATCCAATGGTCATGATTTACTCAATGTATCTATAAAAAGGGGGCCTCCCCTCCACTAATTTGATATCTCTGAATCCTTTTTTGGGCTTCATTTTATGTAATTCCTTCTCCATCTTGTATTTTCTAAGTATTTTAATAAATTACCATTTTGCCCGCGTATTTCAATAAATTTCCATTTTGCCCCTAGAGTAATTATGAATAGCTAATTTTCTTTTAACCTTGGGTTGAAGGTGAAGTCTCAACATATGTCATGAGCTTTATTTGGTAAATTTATTTTCCCTTTCCCTCTAATTTTTGCGGATGTTTTGATTTTTCGTCAACAAATAATAATAATCTTGTCTAGATACTGCCCTGGTTTCACCGGCTCCTTAGTACAAGTTATTATTATTTGGCACGATAAGCCCTTAGCACTATATTGATTAGAGTGTGGTTCATGAGGTGTAGATTCCCCCTTTATGATTTAATTGGCATTAGTAAGGAATATTTAGCCCATGGTACATGTTGATGCAGATCTAGATACCCAAGTATGTCATTTTAATAAATTTTTACTTCAATTTATTCTTGTATTTTAATTTGAATTTTAGGATAATCCAAATCATTTTCACCACAAATCCAACCACCCATTTAGAAAATTAATTCTACACACAATTAAAATCTACCTCCTTGTGGGATCGACAATCGTCACCATTGATCTATACTACAATAGATTTGTGTACTTGCGAGTTCAATAAAATTTGCAGAACAAGTTTTTGGTGCCGTTGCTGGGGAGATAAGTTATTTTAATTCGTAAAATTAATTTTTGTAAATAATTTCTTTTAATTATTTTCTTGTAATTTTTTTCTTATTTTTTAAAAAAGTGAATATGCATTTAGAGGTTAGTATTTCTTTTCTTTTTCTCTTTTTAAAATTATTTAATTTAATTTTCAAGTTATCTTACTAATTTATTTCACGTATTTTTTGTGTACTTTTAGAGTAAGGTTGTAATAGCGCGATAAAGTTAGTATCGTAATTTCTTATCCATCTTTATTTTTATTCGATTTGTTCCCATTTATTTTTGTGTTCTTTAAACCTTGAACTGGAAAAAACATTGCACACGCACAAGCACGTTAAAAATAAAAGTGAAATTGATTTGCAACAACAACAAGCACCGCAAGAGAGGTCATTTAAGGACTATTTCAGTCCCTTAATTAATTTGAGCACATCAAGCATAAGATACCCAAATGTAACTATTAGGAGTTTTGAATTAAAACTTAGTGTGCTAAATTATCTCCCAACATTCTATGGCTTAGAAAATGAAGACCCATATAATCATCTGAATGATTTTCATGCTGTTTGTCAAACTTTTAAATATGAAATTTTTCAGACGATGATGTTAAACTTAGACTATTCCAATTTTCTTTAAAGGATAGAGCTCATTCATTGCTCAATACATTGCCTGCTAATAGCATTGCATCACGGGAACAAATGGTAACTAAAATTTGGAATAAATATTTCTCAGTGCATAAAATCAATGCTATTTGCAAGGAAATTTCAGAGTTTACCCAAAGAGAAGATGAGCAGTTTTTCGAAACATGAGAGCGATTCAATGGGCTACTCTTGAAGTGTCCACATCATGGGTACGAGAAATGGCACCAATGCCAATACGTCTTGGAGAGATTATTACCGCATGTGCAAGAATGGCTAATGACAACAAGTGGAGGATAGTTAATGTCAAAAAGTGCATCAGAGATTTGAGAATTCTTCCAGCGAAGCAGATAATTCCCAACAACGGAGTCAATCGCTTAGGAACACTAAAAGAATTAAGGGAATAAATGAGGTTCACATTGTCGCTTAGGAACACTAAAAGAATTAAGGGAATAAATGAGGTTCACATTGGCAAGTCAAGTTCAGAAATTAAAGAAGTCAAAGCGATAATTGAAGGTCTTTCTCGAAAAATAGCATCGTTAAAGACTGCTAAATCAACAGAACCACATGACTATGACTCATACTCTGATCAAGCCAATGCCATATATGTAATGAGAAAACCATAAAATTACAACTCATACTCCAACACATATATCAATGGATGGAGAGACCACCCTAATTTTTCATGGTTTCAAGGATTCCAATAGAATGGACCAGTAGCTCCAAATCCACCAATGCAACCAATTCCTCAAATTCCTCAAGCCTCTTAGCCACCATTTAGACCATACAATTAGAATCAGAACTACTTTCAACCTAGACCATGAGAGGATGCATTCCAGAATTTCAATAATGTTACTCACTCTACGATTGAGCAATAGAACCGCACCATTGATGGGCTACAAAATGAGACGAGAACAGGCTTTAACTCAGAAGTCCAATCATTTTCAAGCCTCGAGAAGATGGTAGGACAACTTGCTTCTTCGGTTCAGACCTTGGTAATGACTGTTGAGAAAGGTAAATTTCCAAATTAACCAGTGCTTAATCCTAAAGGAGTACATGAAGTAAGTACCAGTTCACCACAACAGGTTGGAGAGGTCAAAGCAGTCATGACTTTGCGAAAAGGAAAAGAAGTCGTCAACAAAGTGGAGATGCCAATGACAAAAGAAAATCAAATTGTACCTATGAATGTTGATGGCTCACTATCGGAAGAGAAAGAAAAAACCAATCCACAAGAATATGTTCCCAAAGCTCCATTTCCTCAGAGGTTAGCTAAAGGAAAGAAGGGAAAATCCATAGGTGAGATTCTTGAAATCTTCAAACAGGTAAGTGTTAATATACCTTTGCTTCATACTATAAAACAAGTTCCATCTTATGCCAAGTTTCTTAAAGACATTTGTACTAAAAAGAGAAATATTCATGTTCAAAAGAAGGCATTTTTAACAGAAAATGTTAGTTCTATATTCCAACACAAAATTCCTCTAAAATGCAAATATTCAGCTCCCCCACTATCTCATGTAGTATAGGGAACCATACAATTGAGAATGCTTTGTTGGATTTAGGAGCTAGTGTAAATCTGTTACCCTGCTCAGTATTTGCGAAATTTGGACTGGGAGAATTACACCTAACTCCAGTAGTGTTACAACTTACAGACCGACACGAAAATACCTCGTGGTATCGTAGAGGATGTGCTTATCTAGGTAGATAAGTTTTATTTTCTTGTTGATTTCATTGTGATTGACACTCAACCAATACAGGATTCAAGGAAGCACATCTCCATTATCCTAGGCCGACCTTTCTTGACAACTGCCGATGCTCACATTCAATACAGGATCGAAAATATGCAGTTGTCCTTTGGCAACATGATTATAGAGCTAAACATCTTCAACATTACCAAACAACCTCACAATGCAGATGATGAAATTGTTGATGTAGATTTAATAGAAACATTAGTTGATAATACATTTCTTTCAAACCTTAATGATGACCCTTTACAAACATGTTTAACTCACTTTAGTTTGGATTTTGATATTGACAGGTCAGTTGATGAGGTCAATGCTCTACTTGACTCCACACCATTCATGGACACTAATAAATAGAAGTCAAAAGTTGAACAACTAGCACCATCAGAGAAGAAACTCATTCCATCATCAGAATCACTACCAAAACTTGCGCTCAAACTATTACTCAAAACTTTAGAATATGCATTTTTAGGATGAGAAAATACACTACTGGTAATCATCTCATCATCCCTCAATGACAAACAAAAAGGTAAGTTGTTGGATATTTTAAAATAGCACAAAGGAGCATTAGGATGGACCATAATAGACATAAAAGCTATAAACCCAGTAGACTGCATCCATTACAGTCACCTTGATAAAAATTTTAAACCTACTATGGAAATGCAACGTCGGTTAAATCCTAACATGAAAGAAGTTGTTAGAACTGAAGTTTTTAAGCTATTAGACGCAGGTATCATTTACCCAATTTCTGATAATGAATTGATACCCAATAGAGTGACTACAAGATGACGTGTATGCATTGATTATAGAAAGTTGAATTTTGTCACACGAAAAAATCATTTTCCTTTACCATTTATCGATCAAATTCTCGATAGGTTAGCGGGCCACGAATTTTTTTACTTTCTAAATGGCTACTCAAGATATAATCAGATTTCCATAGCACCAAAAGATTAAGAGAAGTCTATTTTCACTTGCCCTTTTCGCACCTTTGCATATAGGAGGATGTCATTTGGATTATATAATGCACCTACTACATTTCAACGATGCATGTTAAATATTTTTTCTGATATGGTTAAACGATTCCTTGAAGTCTTTATGAATGACTTTTCTATTTTTGATGACTTATTTGATCAATGTTTACTTTATTTAATACTAGTTCTGCAGAGATGTATTGAGAAGGGCTTAATATTAAATTGGGAGAAGTGTCATTTTATGATAAAACAATGTATTATTCTTGGTCACATCATTTCGAGCAAAGGTATTGAAGTTGACAAATTCAAGGTGGATCTCATTTCTAATCTTCCTCTACCCAAAATGGTGAGAGAAATAAGATCTTTCCTTGGGTATGTTGGTTTTTATAGACGTTTCATTAAAGATTTTAGCAAAGTTTCTAGATCCTTATGCAATTTACTTGTTAAGGATGCACCTTTTATCTTTAATTATTCATCTCTTGTGGTATTTGAAAAACTAAAGCAATTGTTGACATCATTACCCATCATTCAACTCCCAAATTGGAGCTTACCATTCGAGCTCATATATGATGCATCTGATTATGTAGCAAGAGCAGTTTTAGGACAAAGAGTTGATCGAATTGCCCGTATTATTTACAATGCTAGTATGACATTGAATGATGCACAATTGAACTATTCAACTACTGAAAAGAAATGCTAGCGGTAGTGTTTACATTGGAGAAATTTCAATCTTATCTCATTGATCATAAAATAATTATATTTACAGATCATGTTGCTCTTAAATATCTTCTTACAAAGAAAGATGCAAAAGTTAGGCTAATTCGTTGGGTGTTACTTTTGCAGGAGTTCAACTTAGAATTTAAAGATAAGAAAGGCACAGAGAATGTTGTGGCTGACCATTTCTCTCGTCTCAATTTTGATACAATTACAAAACCATTAACATTGAATGAGTCATTTCTAGATGAACAATTGATGAGTGTGGAAGTATTATCATGGTATGCTGACATCGTGAATTATCTCGCTACAGGTCAAATTCCAGAGCATTGGACCAAGCAAGATAAGGTTAATTTTTGATAAAATATATAATTTCTTTTGGAATGACCCTTATTTGTTCAAGTATTGTGCAGATCAAATTGTTAGAGAATGTGTCCTAGAAAGTGAAATTCAAAATATTCTTTCATTCTGCCATGAACAAGCTTGTAGAGGCCATTTTAGTGCTAAGTAAATAGCTACTAAAGTTTTACAATGTGGTTTCTATGGCCAACTATATTTCGAGATACTTATACTTTTTGTTCTTCATGTGATAGGTGTCAACGAATGGGGAGCATTACACGAAGGAATACGATGCCACTAAATCCAATTTTAGCAATTGAGATTTTTGATGTATGAGGTATCGACTTCTTAGGACAATTTTCCCCTTCTTTTGGCCATCAATACATATTGGTTGCTGTTGATTATGTATCGAAATGGATAGAATCAATTCCATGCAGAACCAATGATCACAAGGTAGTGATATGATTTTTAAAAAGCAACATTGTTTCATGCTTTGGATTCCCTCTAGCGATAATCAGTGATGGTGATGCCCACTTTTGTAACAAAACATTCAAAGCTCTTTTGACAAAGTATTCAATCACTTACAAAGTGGCGACCCTATATCATCCGCAATCTAATGGCCAAGTTGAGATATCTAACCGAGAAATAAAGCACATATTAGAAAAGACGGTGAGGCTAGACGAAAAGATTGGTCATTAAGACTTGATGATGCATTATGGGCATATAGAACGGCTTCTAAGATTCCAATTGGGATGTCACCCTACAGGCTAGTGCATGGAAAAGCTTGCCACCTACCTGTAGAACTCGAGTATCGTGCATATTGGCCATCAAGAAATTCAACTTTAACATGCAGCAAGCTAGCTCAGAAAGAAGATTACAACTGGCAGAACTTGAAGAAATTCACAATGATGCTTACGAAAATTCCAAAATTTACAAGTAGCGAATGAAAGTCTTTCATGATAAGCAAATTATTAGAAAATCTTTCACTCCAAGTTAGAAAGTGCTTTTATTCAATTCTCTCTTGCACCTATTTCCAAGTAAGTTAGAGTCTTGATGTTCTGGCCCCTTTATTATTTATATTGTTTTTCCACATGGGGCAATTGAAATTAAGGACCTAAAGAACGATGTTACGTTTAAAATTAATGGTCAAATATTAAAGCCATATCTAGAGTACCAACCATATGGAGAGAACACCAAAATAAATTTGAGTGACCCACCAGATTTGAATTGTGTTTTTTCTTTCTTTTTGGTGATTTGATTTTCTTTCTTTCTTTCTTTTTATTATTCTTTTGCTAATTGAAATTATTTTTGCATAAGTGTGTTTGTTTAACCATTAAATTTTCTCTTATAATTGTTAATCATGAGTGCCATAGCTAAATAGTTCCTCCTAGACATTCTTAAACCACTTTAACGTGTAAAATCTCATCTCAAAATGCAGATTCAATTTTGTAAAACATATCGTATTTGAGCTCTGCAACCACCAGAGTTAGTTTCCAATGTTGAGGATTTAGAAAGCCAACTCAGAGACATTGAGAGAATGTCTACAATATCCAGTTGGAGTTTAAGGTACATTCAATAAGAGGATGATTGTACTTTTCTTTATGTGTTTTGATTTATTTTTCTTTATTTGTATCCTTTAGTTTGTTACCCCGTTGAAGTGGCGGATAACGGTACTCCGTGACAATCAAGTTGGTTACTTTAGTTTCCCCTAATAACTGATATTCTAAGGAAAAGGTATGGACAGAAATGAGATTTCAGTGAAGTTTTACAATCGATTCACTTCATTTTCTCAGAATGCCCTCCTTATAATCTATAAAGCTCGGTCCGAACACATGTGATTGCTCATGAGGAATAACATACTTGCTGAAATCCATTGGTTAATCGAGGCCAAAGTACGTTTGGCAGGTGAGTTACCTCCAAAATTTATTGCATACATGTCTGGTTATGGTAAAAGAAATTATGCAAGAAAATGAAGAGCTCGAAGAATTTATATTGCTTGTCATAAGTGTGCCAGAATGAGTTGCGATAAAAAACTATATTATTTACAAATGGTGTCTGATAACAGGGAAGATAAGATTCAATTCATTAGGGATGACTTGAATAAGGAGTCATTGGATGGTATCTTTTTGTCTCTTGAAACACATCCTAATGGATATGTGCAAGGAGCGATTCTCTAGTTATGGCCATTATTCCAGAAAGAGCATGCACAATATAGTCTTAGGAATCTTTCTATAAACGACCATGTTTATTAGTTTATAAGAAAACTGGATGGGAAGCCTTTGCCAATTTATAAGAAAATTGGATGGGAAGCCTATTTTCGACCTATAAAGTGCGTTCAAGCCGTTTCTGAATGTAAAACCAGATGAAGATGTGAGCCACAGTCGCAACTACCTGTAAATATCCTTTTACTTCATTGTTATTTTATTTCACTGTTGTTTTATCATTTACATTATTGTCTTTAATGATTTTATTTTATCATTGTTTCCTTTTCTTTTTGACTCTCGAGCCATGTGCTTTATGCGTTAATTGACACTAACATTACCTCATATACAGGTGTGACCCACTGTCACCAAGATTCTTAAATATGATTTTTTGTCAAGCACTCAAATTATTTTTGAGAAATATCCCAATGGCGGCTACTCCCAATAGTCAATTTAAGAACATTTGTGTGCTTTCTGGATTTAATTATGACAAACATAAAGAGTTCGTTGAGGCAGCCATAAATCTTGGTCGAAGCATAATAAAGAGAAAACTACACTTGGTGTATGGATGAGGTAACTGAGGGTTATCAAAATTGGTCTCAGAAGCTGGTTTTGTCAGAGGAAGCCAAGAGTTAGGTATCTTCCCAAGAGCCCTAAAACCTTTGGCAGTTTGTCTGACTCACCGATTGGAGAAGAGTTAATCGTCTCAGGTATGCAAGAAAGAACAACTAAAATGCAAAATCATGCTGATACTTTTATTTTCCTTCTAGGAGATCTTGCAACACTAGAGACACTTATCACACTAGGATCTTGGACCCATCTGCACATTCACCAGAAACCCATCGGTTTGTTAAATGTTAATAACTTTTATGATGGCTTTATTGCATTTCTTAACCATGTAATAAAAAAACTATTTCATTTCTTCCACATCTAAAAAGCTTTTTATTTGTGCTTACACTGCTAATGAGCTACTTGATCTGTTACAAATTTATAAACTAGAGCCAAACTCAAGGACCCTTGTGTTGGAGTCTCTAAATAATTATGGTAATGGTAGCCACAGTAAGAAATACAAATTAGATTTAACTCTCCACTTGTAAATATTTTCTTCTATGTTGCACCACCCAGGTGATGTCTTCTAAACTCTATTTCTTTTCTTTAAAACATTGAGGACAATGTTTCGTTCTGATTGGGGGGAGAGAATAGTTGACAATTGTGGAATCCTTCAATCTTTGTTAAGATGACTGAATATGGAGTGTAGTTACTCTAGAAACGCATCTTCTTCGTTTTTTTTAAAAAAATTCAGACATTTTCTTGTTCTTTATTAAATTTTTATATTCATTTTTTACTTCTTCTTTTTAATTTCTTCTTTATAAATGTACATTTTTACAATTTTGAGTTGAAGATGGCTGAATATGGAGTGTAGTGCCTCTAGAAACGCATCTTCTTAGTTAAAAAAAAAACCATTTTCTTTTTCTATCATTTTAAGTGTAACTTGTAACTTTCAATTAGTTTTTCTGCATCATTTTTTCACATTTCTGAATGCATATTTTCATTTCATGTTTAGAATAAGTTGGGGGATAGAATATTGTTTGAAAAAAAATTGTGTGATTTGTTTTAACATTAAATGACATGATGAATTTCAAATTTTACTATTTGTATTATCTTTGGTCTTAAGTGATGTTACGCCATGTTTACTACTCTACATGTTGATGTCAAAGGCAAATATGAGTTGCTTGAAGGAATGAACATGTCATAATAAGTACCAAATGAGTTTTTGAGCCTGTCATTTTTCTTGGAGAGTAACTCTTTTGCCCATTCTTCATACAACTTGGCAGTTTATTATTTTATATAGGATCTCTAGATTTTTTTGAGTTAACCCTTTAAAAAAGTTGTAAAATTAAAAAAAAGAGGAAGAAAAAATTTGTTTTGCTACATCTGGAGACCCATCTAACTAGTAGATATGGAAGATTATTTAGAGCCCCAAAAGACGATGGAAAGGTCATCTTTGGTTCGTTTGAGCCTTTCTAACCATCTATTTTATTAAATATCCATAGTTAACCCTTTTGAGCCTTTAAAAAAAGTTTTCTTTGTCAAACTTATCATCTTGACCCACTCCTATTTGGAGTATTACCTGATATCTTACAAGTTCCATCACCTATTTATGTTTGAGAAAAATATAAATAATTATTTTATTCAGTGAAGTTGTGCCAAACAAAAGCAAAATAATAATAATAATATGTGAAATCCACTTTGCAACTTCCAAAAAAAAATCTTTGCATTTTTCTTAAACGTACACTTTGTTTTCCTTATTTCACCTCTTTTGTTAGTCATGTCCCTAGCCTACATTACGTTGTAATAAAAGTCATTTTTATTTTAGTAAACTATGAAGTAAAAGCTAGTTATATGGGCTAAAAAGATGTAGTGGTGCATAATAAAAATAAATAAATAAATAAATTGGGTTGACTAGCATTTTTGTTTGATTTGAGATCGTATTATTTATGAGTCGGGTGCATATCTCTGTCGTCTTGGTGAGAGCGTGTGACATTACTTCTTTATTATTTTTTCTCAAATTCAACATTCATGGAAGTGACTATTTTGATTGGGTTTAATTTCCTTGTGAGACTGTCACTACTTCCAATGATATTTTTGGATTGACATGTCATTCTTGAAAATAGATGTGACAAAGTCTACTAGGCTAATTCATGTGGATGGTTGATGTGGGTGTGATGTTTCTTTAAACTAGAGATAATGCTTATACTTTTATTTGATTGTTATCATTAGTATGATAGAATAAACAAGATTGTTTAAAAAAATTATTTTGGGTATGAATTTTGTTTTCGCTTTATTTGCTAAGGATCAGCAATAAGCTGGTTGAGGGGTGTCTTGAGTGCTAGAAAATGTATATTTATAAAGGAGAAAATTGTCATTTTACATTTCAAGTCTTACTAACATCCTTCCTTTTATGTATTTAAACTTTTATGATTTCATTACGTGTGTTTTATTTTAATTAAGTATTTTATGTACTTTAGGGGCATCATGGTTATTTCAGAATGAACGAAAAATCCAACGGCAAAACGAACATCACTTTTGAACTCAGGACAGTCGAAAACCTTAGGAGGAGCATAAAAGGAAAAATGTCACTGTTCACATGTACGACACTATTTACATGTATGATACTATCCATGTTACTGGTTATGACACTGTTTACACATACGGAATGATGACGTGGCATTAACCGATGATGTGACATTAACTTATGAGGTGTCACAATTTTATTAGACAAAATTTATATACATTGTTCATCGGTGACATGGCAGCATGTTAGTGAACCAAAAATCGCGCGTATGGTACATGCATCTATACAGGAGTATTTTCAATCAAACCGCGTCACTGTTCAAGCCGGTTGACTGTTCAAACCATATGGTCAAACCGTGTCACTGTTCAAACTGCGTACTGTTCACTGATGACGTGGCACAATCTTGAGCATCCAAATTGTTTTTAATTCAATAACCATGATTTACTCAATGTATCTATAAAAAGGGGGCCTCCCCTCCCCTAATTTGACATCTCTAAATACATTTTTGGGCTTCGTTTTATGTAATTCCTTCTTCATCTTGTATTTTCTATGTATTTTAATAAATTTCTATTTTGCTCCTAATTCAATTATAAGTAGTTAATTTTCTTTCAAGCTTGAGTTGAAGGTGAATCTCAACATGTGTCATGAGCTTTATTTGGTAAATTTATTTTTTCTTCCCCTCTAATTTTTATGGATGTTTTGACTTTTCATCGACAAATAATAATAATCTTGTCTAAATACCGCCTTAATTTTACTGGCTCCCTAGTACAAGGTTATTAATATATGACACGATAAGCCCTTAGCACTATATTGATTAAAGTGTGGTTCATGAGGTGTGGATTTCCCCCTCATGATTTAATTCGCATTAATAAGAAATATTTAACCCATGGTGCATGTTGATGCAGATCCAGATACCCAAGTACATCATTTTAATAGATTTTCACTTTAATTTATTCTTGCCATTTTAATTTGAATTTTAGGATAATCCAAATCATTTTCACCACAAATCTAACAACCCATTTAGAAAATTAATTCTACACATAATTAAAATCCATCTCCTCGTGGGATCGACAATCGTCACCATTGATCTATACTACAATAGATTTGTGTGCTTGCGAGTTTAATAAAATTTACAGAACAAGTTTGTGGTACCGTTGCCAGAGAAGTAAGTTATTTTAATTTGTAGAATTAATTTTTGTAAATAAATTCTTTTAATTATTTTCTTGTAATTGTTTTCTTATTTAAAAAAAATGAATTTACATTTAGAGGTTAGTATTTGTCAAATGACGAGGAAAGCTCGTGGCTCAATAATTCAAAAGAAAATAGTAAAAAAAATAATGATTAGAAAAAGGAAACAGTAAAAGAAAATAAATATTTATTAAATACAAAAGCACACCACTAAATGCAATAATTAAATTAATAAAATAACAGAAAAAATAAAGGGATATTTACTGGTAGCTGTGATTGTGGCTCACATCTTCCTCTGGTTTTATGTCCAGTAACGGCTTGAACGCCCTTTATGGGTCGATGGTAGGTTTCCCATCCATTTTTCTTATATACTGGCAAACATGGTCTTTTTGAGTTAGATTTCCAAGATTAAATTGTGCACTTTGTGTTTGGAATAGTCTCCATAACTTGTATATCTCATATTGCACATGTCTGCTTTGATACGTCTTAAGAGATCATAAGATATCATCCAACGGTTCTTTACTTAGGCCATCTTTAATAAATTTAATTTTATCTTCACGAGTATCAAACATCATTCCTAAAGATTTACAAACTTTTCGTTTACAACTAAGTCTTACACAGTTATGATATTTTGAGCCAAGTCCTTTAGCTCTCATTTTCTTAGCAAACATACTTTTTTCCAAAACCAGGCATGTAAGAAACAAATGGATCAGAAAACTCACCTGTTAATCAGACCTTTGCTTCAATTAACCAACAAATGTCAGAAGGAATGCCATTGATCATTAACAAACGCAGTCGTTCACGATTAGCTTTGTAAATTTTCTTGAGGGCATTCTGAGGGAGAGAGGAAAAAATGCTTATGCAGTTTATGTTGTATTTCTTCCATGTTTGATTTTGGGGTTCAGTTATTGTGAGAAACTGAAGATACAGACTTACGAGGTCACAGAGTACCGTTATCTGCCATTTATATGGGAAAATAAACCAAAATATGTCAAAATCAAATCTGTAAAATCAAATCAAACGTGAAGGTGGTGAATAACAAAAAGAAACACACAATGTAAAAATGAAAATGATCTTACATTCATTCTCTTATTGAGTTAATCTCAAGCTTCAATTGAAATTCATATACACCATGCTCTATTGCTCTGAGTTGTCTTTCTAGATCCTCAACATAGGACATGAATTCTGGTGGTTGTAGATCCCAAAGTGGATGTGATTTACAGTTTTGTATTAATCTTCCCAGATTAAATCTCACTCGTAAAAGTCTTTTATAAGATGTGTGAACAAGATCTTTCTTATTGAAGTACCCATGACGTATAATGAAAATTGATGAGAGAAAGTATAATTGTCAAACAAACATGCTTAAACAAGAAAAATAATGTTAAAAAAATATGTACAGTGCATCAATCAAGAGAGGAAAAAAAATCAAACAATGAAACGGCAAAATAACAGTAAAAAAAATAATCATTAAAGACTTAATCAAGAACTGGTGGGTCATCTAAATTAATTTTGGTGTCCTCGTCACGTAGGTGATGTTCCAGATATGATTTTAATCTTTGACCATTCACTTTAAATGTCACATCATTATTTGAAATCTCAATTTCTTTGGCCCCATATGAATATACATTTTTTTACAACAAATGGGTCAATTCATTTTAACTTAAACTTCTCTAGAAATAAATGAATACGAGAATTATAAAGCAAAACTTTTTGACCAATCTCAAATGTTTTTCAAAAAATTCTCTTATCATGAAATTTTTTGTTCTTGCCTTAATAATTCTTGAATTTTCATATGCATCATTCCTTAATTCCTTAAGTTCATTCAATTGTAATTTTCGCACATTACCAACATCATCTAAATTTGAATTAAAAACTTTAATAGCTCAAAGTAATTTATGTTCAAGTTCAACAGGTAAATGACAAGGTTTACTATAAACTAATATATAGGGTGATATTCCTAATGACGTTTTAAATGCAGTACGATAGGCCCAAAGTGCATCATTAAGTCTAAGAGACTAATCTTTTTGGTTTGGGTTGACCGTTTTTTCCAAAAGATTTTTTATCTCCCTATTTACTAATTCAACTTGACCATTTGTTTGAGGATCATAAGGGGTAGCAACTTTATGTGTAATTTCATATTTCTTCATTAAAGACTCAAATGACTTCTTATAAAAATGCTTACCTTCATCACTGATAATGGCTCGAGGGATTCCAAATCGACTTAAAATGTTTTCTCTTAAAATTTTAACCACCGTTTTTCTATTATTATTTCAACAAAAAATTGCTTCAATCCATTTTGAGACATAATCAACTGCAACTAATTATATACAAATCCAAAAGATGATGGAAACGAACCCATGAAATCAATTTTCCAACAATCAAGTATTTCAATTTCAAGTATTGGATTTAAGGGCATTATGTTTCTTTTAGTAATTGATCCAAATTTTGACATTTTTCACAAGTTTTACAAAATTCATATGTGTCTTTGAATATGGTAAGCCAATAAAATTCACACTGTAAAATTTTAGCAGTAGTTTTCTTGAAGAAAAGTTTTCACCACGTGCTTTAAAATGAAAAAATTAATGACACTACTTACCTCATTATCAGGAAAACATCGCCAAAAAATTTGATCTGGGCAATATTTGAACAGGTAAATGTCATCTTAATAAAATTTCTTTACTTCAACAAAAAATTTCTCCTTCTCTTGAGCATTCTATTGCAAACGTATTTTACCTGTAATAAGGAAATTAACAATGTTAGCATACTATGGCATTGAAGTAATAGAAAATAAAAATTCATCAGGGAAAGATTAGTGTAGAATTCGGATGTGAGTCTTGATAGATGATCAACAACGACATTTTGAGCACCCTTTTTATCTTTGATGGTAAGGTCAAATCTTGAAGCAACAAAATCCAACGAATTAATCTCGGTTTGGCTTCATGTTTACTCATCAAATATCTCACAGCAGTGTGGTCAGTCAACACAACGAATTTAGAGCAAAGCAAATATGAACGGGATTTGTTTAATGCAAATACCACAACAAGTAATTCTTTTTTAGTTGCAGAATAATTCATTTGAGCACTATCCAAAGTCTTACTCGTATAATAAATCACAAAAGGCTTATCATCCCTTCTTTGTCCTAAAACAACACCAACAACAAAATCACTTGCATCACACATTAATTTAAAGGGGAAAGACCAATAAGGAGATTGCATAATAGGTGCAGATGTTAAAAGAAAAATCATTTTCTCAAAAAATTTTTGGCAATCATCATTCCATTCAAACGGTGTATCTTTTAATAAGAGGTTACAAAGTAGTTTAGATATAGCATTAAAGTTTTTTATAAGCTTTCTATAAAATCCTGCATGTTCTAAAAGGATCGCACATCTCTAACTATTTTTTGTTGTGGCAATTTAGATATGACTTTGATTTTTGCTTTGTCAACTTCAATTCCTTTAACATAAACAACATGACCTAAAACAATTCCAGAAGTAACCATGTAGTGACATTTTTTCCAATTCAACACGAGTTCTTTTTCAACACATCTTTTTAAAACTTTCTCCAAATTATCAAGGCAATCATCAAAAGGATTCCTGAACACAGTCAAATCATCCATAAAGACCTCTAAACAATGTGCAACCATATCACAAAAAAAGCTTAACATACATATTTGAAATGTTGCAGGAGCATCACAAAGCCCAAATGACATTCTTTTAAATGTAAATGTCCTAAAAGGACACGTAAATATGGTATTTTCTTAGTCCTCAAGTGCTATAAGAATTTGATAATAACTTAAATATCCATATAAAAAGTAGCAGTAGGGATGTCCAGCTAATCTTTCCAAGATTTGGTTAGGAATGGTAATGAAAAATGATCTTTTCTAGTGGCTTCATTTAACTTTCTATAATCAATGCATATGTGCCAACTATATATAATTCGTGTTGGAATTAATTCACCTTTTGCATCTTTAACAACAGTGATTCCAAATTTTTTAGGCACTATTTGTGTAAAACTTACCCACTTACTATCAGAAATAGGGTAGATAATTCCTACAGTAAGCAATTTAAGGACTTCTATTTTGACTACCTTTTTCATGTGTGGGTTTAATCTTCTTTGAGGTTGTTGACATGTTTTAGTATTTTCTTTCAAATTAATTCTATATGTGCATATTAAGGGATTAATGCCTTTAATATCATTTAAAGTCCATCCAATTGCATTTTAATGCTTTTTAAGAAGAGTTAGTAACTTACCTTCTTGGTCGCTTGTTAAAATAGAAGAAATCACAACAGGATAAGTTTGTTCTTCTCCACGAAAAGCATACTTCAACCTTTCAGGCAAAGGATTCAATTCCAATTTAGGTGCTTCTTGTTGTTCTTTCTTTTCAATACTTCCAAGCTCCTCAAATTTTGGCTCGTCATCATAATTTTGTGAAGTCTGTGCAGAATCAAGTAACGAATTTATATTAGAAATATCAAGTTCAAGTTGCTTATTTGATTCAATTGAATTAACTAAACAAACATCAGAGAGTTCAGAAAAATCCCTTTTTTTAAATATTTTCCTTAATACAAGATTCAAGCAATTCTTTTTGCTCATCAGTATCATCTTCATTTTCATTTTCTTTATTAAGTTCCCTGCACATATTGAAAACATTCAATTCCAAAGTCATATTTCCAAAGGATAAATCCATTAAACCATTCCTATAATTAATCAAAGCATTAAAAGTTGCTAAAAATGATCGACCTAAAATTACATGAATTGGTTTGTAATTATTCACAACAGATTCAGTTTCCAAGACAATAAAATCCACAGGGTATATGAATTTATCAACTTGTACTAAAACATCTTCCATTACTCCTTTTGGTACTTTAACTGATCTATCGGCAAACAAAAGTGTAGTTGAAGTTGATTTTAACTCACCAAGATTAAGTTGAAGATAAACTGAATATGGAAGCAAATTAACACTAACACCAAGATCCAGTAAAGCATGCTCAATTCTATGATCACCAATAATACAAGAAATGGTAGGACAATCAGGATCTTTATATTTCAACTTATTATCAGTAGATATAATTGTACTTACCTGTTCGGCCATGAAAGCACTCTTTCTTACTTCAATTTCCTCTTAACAGTGCACAAGTCTTTTAAAAATTTGGCATATGAAGCTACCTGCTTAATTGCATCTAATAGAGGAATGTTAACTTTCACTTGCTTGAAGATTTCAAAAATTTCAAAAGAGTGGTTTAATTTCATTTGTTTATTCAATGCATGCGAAAATGGTGGTTTAAGTGGAACACTAGTTATTTCTTCACTAGGTGTAAGTTCATTTACTCATTCCTTACCCTTTGAATTTTCATCATTTTCACAAGGTTCAGGCATAGGTCTATCAACAATCTTACCACTACGAAGAGTTATAATTGACTTCACTTGGTGTGTGAGTGGATTTTGTTGAATCTTAGGATTTGGTTGTGGTTGGGCTAAAAATTTTCCTTTTCCTTCAATTGTGAGTGCAAAAGCAATTTTAGCAAAAATATCTTTCAAATCAGAAAAAGTTTGTGAATTTTGATTGTTAATAACATCTTGCTTTCTGATGAATGAATGCATTGTGTCTTCCAGATTTTTCCACGGTAGTGGAACATATAATGCATAAGGCTGAGTAGTTTGGAAATTATGGAGGTGGTGTTTGTGAAGATTGTGCATTATTATTATTGCTCCAACTGAAATTTGGATGATTTCTCCAACCAGGATTATAAGTCTGTAAATATGGGTTTGATTTATTGAAAGTGTTAATGGCATTAGCTTGATCATGAAGACATTCTTTAAGTACAGGCAGAGTAGGACAATCCTGAGTGAAATTATCATTTGAACTACATATGTTACATGTAATTTCTTAAACAGATTTTACTTGATCACTTTTTTTATTCTCCAAAACTTCAACTTTCCTAACTAAAGATGCAAATTTTGCTTGTAAATCATTATCTTCCCTAAGGTTATGGATTCCTCTATTAGATGGAGATAGTTGTTGCTTATTTGTCAATTCAAAAGTTCCAACAATATCCCAATGTTGAGCATTTTCAGCTAATTGGTCAAGTTAATCTAGTGCATCCTCATGATTTTTATCCCTAAATTCACCATTACCTGTCTACTTTGAGGTATTAAGCCCTCGTAGAAGTAAGTGATCAATCGCCAAGTTTCAAAACCATGATGTGGATATATGTTAAGTAATTCTTTAAACCTATCCTAACATTGGTATAACGTTTCCCCTTTTTTTTAGTGAAAGAAGTGATTTGCTTTTAAAAAAATTTGTTCTATGAGGTGGAAATAATTTTTTCAAAAGCTGTTTTTGTATGTTATTCCAAGTTCTTATATAAGGCTTTGTAGCCAAGTTTTAGCTTTATCTTTTAATGAAAAGGAAAAAGCTTTAATCTAATTATGTTTATGTTACAATTTTAGTCTGTGTATGTATTACAAACTTCCTTAAAATCTCTTAAATGAAAGTATGGATTCTCATATTTTAAACCATGAAATGTTGGTAAAAGTTGGATAATACTGAAATTCTAATTATGCAACCCAAGATGGGGGGTGAATTGAGATTCTAAAAATTATTCAATTTTTTAAAGCAAAACTCAATGCATATATAAAACAAATTTAAAGCAATAACAAATAAATTTATCACAATATAAAATTTAAGGAAAGAGAGATTCAAACACAGGGATTTTTACATGATTCAGCCAACCTCGCCTACATCTACGCCTCCAAGCTTTCCGGGCTTGATGATTCCACTAAGCAAGCCTCCAAAGATTCAAATGCTTACACTTGACTTCTAAGTTGTCAATAAACCTTTACAACAAGAGATTATCCTCAATCTCTTAACCCAAGTGTATCCCAACACTTACAATCACTCAATTTGATTTTAAAGAATGTTACAAAATAAATCTCTCTCACACAATGTGTTTGATTGCAAATGAAGATTCAAAGTGCGAGTAAATAAGATGAATACAAGAATTTAAGGCTCAATCATTTAGCATGCGATCATCCTAGAGCAAAAAAAGTGTCTTCATTCTTAGAGGATGTTGTCTTTACCCACTTCCCATGCTTTTTAAAAATTCAATTGCAGACATAATCTCTCGACCGAGCTTTCGGGTCTCGGCATAAACAGGCTTAGTGATAGGTACATTAAAGAATCTCAAAATCCTAGTAATGATGCTGCCATATGAAAGAGACCGGTTGGTCACTTTAAGTGTGGACAACATATGACAAAGGATAATGTAAGATAAGCTCACATGCCATCTACAAATGAAGGAATCTAATAAACCAACATCAAGCCTAGTTACCTCATCAGTATGGCCCTGTCTAGGGGTGACCATGTGTTGGAGAATGATATGAAGTATGCGAACCTGGAAAGGGAGAAGTTGAGACCTAAAGGGTAAAAAACAGAGGTCATCGGAAAGATCCCGACACCTACAAATGTTCCGAACCCCATCCACATGACATAAATCACTAAATTCAAGTTCTCTCTTAGTTGTGTAAATATCTAAGCCTCCATAATGAATTCCAAGTATACTACATAAGTCTATCTCATTAAACTCAATACGAACTCCTCCTAAGAAAGTAACATATTAGAATAAAATACACGTACAAGATTTTTATAAACATGTTCTTCTACACTTAAAGCTTCATTTCAATGACTAAGCATGCATTACTACCACAAATTGAAATATCCGAAAACTCCGCAATGTCAAGGGAAAAGGAGTTACCGATTTGCCCATGAATTTGTCACGAAATTGCTAAGCAGAGTTAGCATTAGAAAAATGGAGGCTCTCGAAGTCCTGAGAGCGAGGCTTGGAGGAACTGGATTTTTGTGGGGCAACATTTTTGGTTCAGGTATGCCTCAGTCGTGAAGCCATTTGATGGTTTGGAAGAAAAGAAATAGGTATTAAGGAGATTGGAGAGTCTACAGAGTGATTGGAAGTTGGGATTTGATCGAAAATGGCAAGAACAGTGCAGCTAGTTCTAGGGTTTGAATTTGGGGATTTTTTAATTTTTTGAATCAAAAGCGAGTTTGGATCGGTTAAAAATGTTCTAAAGGAGATAAGAATGGTTGTTAATGCTTTAATTTGGTGAAAAATGACAAGAAAAGTGATGGATTTGGGAGAAGAGAACAGGGGCAGTCGCGGGTTTGAGAGAGGAAGAAAGTTTAAGGGCAAAACGAAATGGGGAAGAAGATGGGTCACTGTACCCTTAACGCATAGTAACGGTGAGCCGTTATAGATATATCGGCAAGCCGACAGGGTCCAGAGAGCTACCCAAAATTTTTCATCAGGACGGTGAGCCGTTAATGTGTTATCGACGAACCGACAACGTCCAGAATGCTTCCCATTGTTTCTGTCCTAAAATGATTAGCCGTTTATGGAAATAACGGTAATCTGTTTTCTACAACTTATGATTTTGCACATTTATTTTAGTATTTGGACAACAATTAATACATTTCAAGATCATTTCATTAATCCAAAATGGTTTAAGTGCCAGTTCAATGCATAATTCATGAATATATATATATATATATATATATATATATATATACACACACACACACATGTATTTCAACAATTAATTCATGCATTTTTCAAAAACACACACACTCCACATGTATATCATGATTGAGCATTCCATAGATATTGAAACATCAAATCATAAATCAATCAATTTTAATAGACTCAATAACATGGATAAAGATGTTAATATGAAAAATTCATCATCCCCAGTTCATGCCGAATTTTTGAAAATTTTTCTTCGCAAAGTGGTATTGTAAAAATATCGGCAAGTTTTTTTTCTATAGAAATAAACTCTAATGCAATATCTCCCTTTTGAACATGATCTCTCAAGAAATGATGTCTAATTTCTATATGCTTGGTTCTAGAGTGTTGAATGGGATTCTTTGAAAGATTTATAGCACTAGTATTATCACACTTAATAGGAATTTGTTCGAGATTAATGCCATAACAACTCCTGGTGGCGATATATTCTGTGTCAGTTGTTGAGAGTGTAACCGAATTTTGTTTATTGCTAAAGTATGAAATAAGTGAATGACCTAGAAAATGGTAAGTTCTACTAGTACTTTTCCTATCGACTTTGTAACTGGCAAAATTGGCATCCAAATAACAAGTTAAATCTATATGAGTTCCTATAGAATACCAAAGGCCAATATCTATAGTTCCACTCAAATAACGAAAAATTCTTTTAACAGCAAGCAAATGAGATTCCTTGGGACATGGTTGAAATCTTGCACACAAACATACACTAAAGATGATATCAGGTTTACTTGCGGTTAAGTAAAGTAAAGAGCTGATCATACCTCGATACTTTTTAATATCAACCTCTTTACATTTTTCATCTTTATCAAGCTTAATTGTTGTGCTCATTGGAGTATTCTTGGTATTTGATTCATCAATGCCAAATCTCTTGAGTAAGTCTTTAGCGTACTTCGCTTGGTTGATGAAGATTCCCTCATTGTTTTGTTTTATTTGTAGTCCAAGAAAATACTTCAATTCTCCTATCATACTCATCTCAAATTCCTTACTCATACAAGATGAAAACTCTTTACACAAAGATTCATTAGTAGAACCAAAAATAATATCATCAACATAAATTTGAACAACAAGAATATCTTGGTTCTTATGCTTAATAAAGAGAGTAATATCCATTTTACCTGTCGGAAACCATTATCCAATAAGCAATTCTTAAGTTTATCATACCATACTCTAGGTGCTTGTTTAATCCATATAAGGCTTTAAATAACTTATAAACATAATTTAGAAATTTTTCATTTTCAAAACCAGAGAGTTGTTTTACATACACTTCTTCCATAATATAACCATTTTAGAAAGTACTTTTCACATCCATTTGAAATAAAATGAAGTCTTTATGACATGCAAATGCCAACAACATTCTAATTGATTCTAGTCTAGCTACAGGTGCAAATATTTCATCAAAATCAATTGCTTCTTCTTGGTTATAACCTTGAGCCATTAATCAAGCTTCATTCCTTACAATCACACCGGATTCATCCATCTTGTTTGTAAAAACCCATTTAGTACCTATGATGGATTGATGTTCTGGTTTAAGAACTAATTCCCACACATTGTTTCTCTCAAATTGATTTAACTTCTCTTGCATTGTTATAATCTAAGATTCATTATTTTCTGCATCTGCAAAGGATTTGGGTTCAATTTGAGAAATAAATGCATTATGCTCACAAGTATTCATAAGTGATGATCTAGTTTTAACACCTCGAGAGGGATCTTCTAAAATTACATCCTTAGGATGAGAAGAAACACACCTCCACTCCTTAGAGAGTGCTTGAGAAGTACCTTCATGTTGCTCTATATTTGTTTGCTCTTTTTGTCCATTTTCTTGATTTCTTTGTGGTGCATATTTTTATTTATCATTTGATGATTCTTCTTGTAACTCTCCATCTCCATTATCATAAGTAATTCATTTCTTCGTAGAAGAGGGGTTAGACTCATCAAATGTAACATGCATATATTCTTCTACAACTACAGTTCTTTTGTTATAAACTCTATAAGCTTTACTTGAATTTGAATATCCAAGAACAATACCAACATCGGATTTTGGATCAAATTTGCCAAGATTATCTTTTATGTTCAAAATAAAACATTTGCATCCAAAAACTTTGAAATAACCAATATTGGGTTTTCTATCTTTCCAAAGCTCATATGAAGTTTTATTAAGATTAGGTCTAATCAACACACAATTTAAAACATAACAAGCGGTGTTGACAGCCTCAGCTTAAAAATCCTTCGGCAAGGAATTTTCATTCAACATAATCCTAACCATTTCTTGAATTGACTTATTCTTTCTCTCAGCAACTCCATTTTGTTGTGGAGTTCTAGGTGATGAAAATTAATGCACAACACCTAGATTATTGCAAAAGGTTTCAAATGCATAGTTTTCAAACTCTCCTTCATGATTCACTTCTAATGCATGCAATACCGTATCCTTTTTCATTTTTGAATTTTCTTACAAAGTACTTTTAAAGCATCAAAAGTATCATCCTTATTAGTTAACAATAATACCTATGTGTATCTTGAAAAATCATCAACAATTATAAAAGCGTAATATTTTCCATTCAAGCTAGTATACCTTGAAGGTCCAAACAAATCTATATGAAGTTGAAGTGGTTTTGAAGTTGAAATATGATTTTTGTTTTTAAAAGATGTTTTGATTTATTTTCTAAATTGACAAGCTTCACAAATTTTATCCTTTTGAAAACTGATTTTTAGAAGACCTTTGGGTAAATCATTTTTCAAAATTTTTGAAATCAAATCCATACTTGCATGTCCTAGTCTTCTATGCCATAACCAACTATCATCATGCAATGCCGAAAAATATTTATCAAGAGTAGATGCACATTCTATGTCAATTATATAAACATTACCACATTTATTTCCAGCAAAATAAGATCTTGTCATCACATGAATTCTCAATGACATAACTACATTTATCAAAAATAACTGTATAACCTTTGTCACATAATTGACTAATACTAATCAAGTTGTGCCTTAAGTTCTCAACCAAATATACATTCTCAATCACAGTTGAGGAAACTTTACCAACATTTCCAACTCCAATAATTTTTTCTTTTGAGTTGTCTCCAAAAGATACGTCCATCATTTTTAATTTTGGTGAAGCTTGAGAACCATGCATAGTTTCCGGTCATGTGCCTTGAGCAACCATTGTCCAAGTACCATTTATTTTTCTTCTTCTTCATGCCCTGCAGAGAAAATTTCAAGTTTTAGGTACCTAAAGCTTTTTGGGTCCTTGAGAGTTAGCAATTGTTCCTTTTGGAACCCAAATGCATTTCGTATCATAATATGCATTTTTTTTTTACTGAACACCTATTTTTCATATGACCATCTTGATTACAGAAATGACATATAACTTGATTGCTACTAGATGTACTCTTCACAAAGTAGTTCTTATAATATTTTTGTTTCAAGTTTGGCTTATACCCAATACCCCCTTTTGTCAAACACACATTTTTGTGAATTGAGCATGTTATCCAACATCTTTTGCCCATTTGTAAATTTTAAAATAATCTCATTTAACTCATTGCTATTTTTCTTAAGCATTTCATTTTCATTTTTCAAATCATTTATGTGTGATTTTAAATGCTCATGTGAGGACTAAGTTTCTCATTTGATAATGTAATTCTATCATGCAATGTTTTATTTTCTACTTCTAGGCATGTAATTTTTGCATTTAGGGATTTATATTCATTTTTAAGCTTTACCATTTCCTTTTTAAGACATACATTCTTTTTACCAACCTTCATCAACTCATTATGCAATTCTTTAAAAACATCATACAATTTATCATAAGTTGGATCACTTACCTAATTGAGATCATCATCATCTCTTATTGCCATAAGTGCTAGGTTTGATACTTCTTGCGACTCTTCTTCATCACTTGAATCTTCATCGCTATCATCCCAAGTTGCAATTATAGCTTTCTTCTTGAGTTTGTTGATAAGTGGGCACTCCGATCTTAATGGTCAGACTTCTTATATTCATAGCATGTATTACCTCTTTCTTCTCCCTTTGGTTCTTGAAGTTTCTAAATTCTCTTCGCTCACCGGTTTTCTTAAAAACTTTTCTGAACTTCCTTTCTAGCATGGCCAACTCTTCATCATCCGGTTCACTCTCCCCATCACTCTCATATTTTGAGGCTTTGAGAGCAATACTTTTCTTCTTCTCCTCATGTTTTTTCTTTGCTACCAAATTTTCTTCAAATGAAATGAGAGAACCAATTAAATCATTAAAGGGTAAAGTATTTAAATTTTTGTCCTCTTTAATAGCAGTTCTTTTAGGTTTCCATTTTTTTTGGAAGTAACCTAATGATTTTCTTAACTTTCTCGCTATTTGAGAAGGTCTTTCTTAGAGCTCCTAGGGTGTTTACTATGTCGATAAATCTAGTATACATAGAGTACACACTCTCATTTTGTTCCATTTAGAACAACTCATATTGCCGAGTGTACCTACTAATCTTCAACTCTTTCACTTGATTTGTGCCTTCATAGACAACTTTAAGTTTGTGCCAAATTTCACTGGCACTCTCACTACTTTATAAAATTCTTTCTTGTCAAGAGTACAAAACAAGGCATTAATTACTTTGAAGTTTAAGGACCTCTTTCTCTTTTCTATCTCACTCCTTTGACTTGATGGTTTAGGAATATCATCTTCTACTTCATTTTTAATCATAGACGTGAATGGACCATCATAAATAACTTCCCAAATTTCATAATCTAAAGCTTGCAAATAGATTCTCATCCTAGTTTTCCAATATGCAAAGTCATTACCGTCAAAGAACGATAGTCTAGTTGTGGATTGTCCTTCTCTAAAGGTTGAGTCATTTAGGATTGCCATGGATCTTTTACTCTAGACGATTAAGTCCTAACAAGTGAACAAGGTTCTGATACCAAATGAAATTCTAGTTATGCAACCCAAGAGGGGGGTGAATTGAGATTCTAAAAATTATTCAATTTTTAAAGTAAAACTCAATGCAAATATAAAACGAATTTAAAGCAATAACAAATAAATTTATCACAATATAAAAAGATAAGGGATGAGGGATTCAAACACGGAGATTTTTACGTAGTTTGGTCAACCTCGCCTACATCCATGCCTCCAAGCTTTCCGGGCTTGAGGATTCCACTAAAATAAAACTAAATTTATTAATAAAGTAATTATACAAAATATTAAAAACACACTTGAAAATCAAGATTACAGATAGGGGTGGGCACGGTTCAGTTCGGATCGAAGTTAAGCAGAACCGATTTAAATCGGTTATTATATAAAAAGAACCGAACTCAAATGGATCTTTTCGGATCGATTTAGTTTGGTTCGGTTTTTTCATTTCTAGACCTATTTTGAATTTTCAAATTTTTAGCCCATTGGGCCTCATAAATGTAATAGTCTTTTTCAACATTTAGTTCATCCTAATTTCATTACAAATATTAACAATAAATACAAAGTATTCAAAACACATTTTATTACTAATATCTTACTAACTACTAATGAGGTACTCACAAAATGTAAAATATTAAAATTTCAAAATACATAACCAAACTCTAATACTCCATCTACATAAACATAACCATAATGTTGTAAAGACAAATAAAAATAACAACAATTACAACTTACAACACAAAATAAAAAAAAATTTAGAAACAAACGCCAACGACATTCTCTCATCTTAATCAATATCAACATCAACTTTAGGCATTTTCCAACTCAATATTTAGATCTATAAAAGAATAAATTAACGCATGTCTATTTGAATAAAATCTAAAATTAATTCGGTTTTTCAGTTTGATTTTTCGGTTCAGCTGAATGAACCGAATACCGAACCGACATTTCGGTTATTTTACAAATGATATATTTTGGTTTTTTTAAAAAATAAAAACCAATCTAAATTAGAAAAAATCGCTGGTTCGGTTTGGTATTTTTAAGACCATGGTTTTTTTGCCCATCCCTAATTATAGAGAGATTGAGAGAATTTGAGAAGTAGAGAGATGATTAAAAACATAAAAATGAGGCTCTATTTATAGAAAAATAAATTCATAATCCAATGTTTTGCGGTCCATCATAACCTTCATACATCTGCTCCTTAAAACCTTTAGATCAAGATCCAATGGATGGTCAGACTTCCAAAGTCAACATCACATGTGGCATCATTTGACTTATCCGTTTTGGCCAAAGAATGGTTGAGATTTGGCGAATTAATGGGTGGATCGGGTCGACCTGAATACAAGGATTCGGATCCTATAACTTGCTTCACCAACCATTGCCACGTGACACAATTATGACCATTGAATCATGAACAGTTGAGATTTAGTCAAAATTTCCAGTTATCCCATGCACTCATATTTATTGTAAGCTCATTTCATCATCCAATCAGTGCTCGGTCAACAGAAAAAGTCAACTCTTTTTACACCAACCCAATTTTAAGCCGATCTTGACTGATCTTAAGGTTTTCGGACCTCCGAAATCTAAATTTGACTTTCATTTATTTGTTTGGAGCCTTGAATTACGTGAAATTAATATTTTACCTAATAAACACATAAAAATATATAAAATTAAATATATTTAAAATATAATTAATATTTCCTAATATATTACATCAGCACAAATATAAATTATAACATAAGCGCAAAATAATATTATTATCGCTTGATAATTGAAAATTTTTTAATACTAATCAACAACTTTACAATTTATTAAATAAGATCTCTATATTTTCTTTGAAGTAAAAAAAAAAACAAAAGATTTGCAGCCACATTTGAAAGTTCATTAAACTAGTGGATATGAAAGATTATTTAGAGTCCTAAAAGATAACACAAGGCTATTTTTGATCCGTTTGACCCTTTCTAACTAGCCTTATTATAAAGTATCCATAGTTAACCCCTTTGAGCATATATATATATATATATCACTTTTTTTTTTATAACCTATCATCTTGTCCCATTCCAAGTGGAATATCACCTAATATTTTATATTTTTCACCACCCAATTATGTTTGAAAAAAGGGATGCTTATGTATTTCTAATCATGGTGCTATATATAAAAAAAGGATATGTATATATATAAAATGAAAAAAATAAAAACAAAAATTGATTTATGACTTGATTAATATAGCACTGATAATTTATCACTTTACATATTTTACTTAATTGATTTATGTGGGGTGATTTTCTTTAGGTTGAAGATAATACTTATACTTTTATTTTATTGCTGTCATTAATTTGAAGAAAGAAGCAAACACAATTTTTCAACAAAAAAATTCAATTTGGGTTTGATCTTTCACCAAATTTTTATTGCTTAAATTGCTAAGGTCTAGCAATAAGTTGCTTGGGGTGCGTGATTAACACTAAAAAGTGTACATGTAATAAGGATAAAATTATTAGTTTTTCACTTGAAATGTTGATTAAAGCGCTTATAACTTATAAATTATATGAATACTCCCATAATAATTTTTTATGTTAAATTAATTCGCTATATATTAATTTTTATCTTATAAATATTTTTTAAGAATAAAGGTGAAATTGGATTTGAGAGCGGAAACAAATAAGAACTATCGAAGCAATTTGAAATGCATCACTGAGGAATGTAATTAATTAATTAATAAATAAATAAAAAGAATAAGTGGGCAATCACGATGGTGATGGTCAAGAGGCCATTTTGCCTCTTGACCATCACACATCTCAACATACATATATATTATAAAATAAAATAAATAAAGAATAATGCATTCCTTTTATAGGCAAGGAGATGCAGGGAGCAGAGAGAAAATCCAGTAGAGTAGAGCGAAGTCGAGAGAGAGCGAGAGGGCAAAGCTGAAGAATTATTTCTTTTTCTTCTTTTGTCGTGTAATCAATTATAATATATTTCAAAAGTTTATCAAATAGAAAGAGTGTTTTGTTTTCTTTCAATATGAGTGGCTAATTTTACTAAGCTGAGATGAAGGATGAAGCTCAAGGTTCCAAGCTATTAAATTTATTACTTTCTCAAGTGACTTTTTAAGTTTATTTTATTCTTTTTTATTATTTTTATGTCATGTTAATTTATAAATTCTCTTGGATTTGTTTAGTATTTTAACATAATGTCGACACGTTAATATATTTATGGCACATTAGGTACTTTATTCCATATTTATCTACACAATAGTTAGTTAAGAATTAAATGATATAATAATTAATTGGTAAAAGTGAGACAAAATATAAAAATGAGATAGTATTAAATTATAGTTTGAGTAACTGAGAGTGGATCTCATAACCTTATCATATTTTTAAATTAATTTCTAGTGATTTCTTTTTTCTCAATTAATTTTCTTTATTTAACAAATTGAGAACTAGATTTTAAATTTTCTGTGGTTCGACCCCGGACTCACCGGATTATATTATAACTAGACACTCTTATACTTGAGAGTAATACTCTTTTGAGTCATGTCAGTGATGGTGGATTATGCTTTGCTAATTTGTTATTTGCCATGTATCAGCAAAACAATCCAAATTGTATTCATTATTGACATTTAAAAAGTTATAATAATAATATAAAAATAAAAATAAAAATATAACAAAATAACTAAATAGACAATCTTTATTTTGGTGTGACAAGTCCAAAATATGATTTATAGATGAAGTTACGGTGGCGGACTTAGTTCAAAACTTTTATTTAATTTGGGGTGCCTTTTTTTTAATGTTTACTTGACTATATTTTAAGTCTCATAAACTGAAATTCCATTACTTTCTTTTAAATTCTAAATAATAATAATAAATTATTTATTTTGAAAGCGTGAAAGTATTATTTTTCTAATTAATTTCCACAAAATATTTAAAAATAAAATAATGTGTCTATTGGGATTTAAACCAAGAGTTTAAAACTATCAAATAACGCTCTTACTATTAAACTACAAGTTTTTTGTTATATTAAAAATGTGTCCAAATTCTTCTATTTAACTTTTTTTAAAAGGGCTTGAGGTACATTTAAAAGAAAAATTAATGGCTGAGGAGGGGCTTCATAGTTGGATCTGCCCATGGATGAAAAATTACCTACCTTAGGTTTTCCAAGTGGAGTTCAAGTTGATATGGGTTAGATCCCACGTTGCTATCGGTTTATCACTTTCCTTCCTGTTGCTGACAATTGAAATTTACTAGCTTGGCTGCCAATGATTGGAAGCGCATCAAGGAGTAATATCCACAATTTAGGTTTCTATAATTTCAAATGACAAGTATAATTTCGTCCAAATGAATGGTGTTTGGCTATATTTGAAAGAATAAGCTATATGGAGTTATTTTTGTAATTTAATAATTTATCATGGCTGGTTTCATAAATTTCCTGAGTTTTAATGTAATGCATTGCTTCTTTTTTTTTTTTTTTTGTTTATGTGATTATCTCATGATATGATTTTTTTTTTTTTACGTGTAAGTACAACTTTCTATTAGATGAATATAGAGAATACTAAAATAGTTTGAATTAGAAAAGTTCGTAGCCACATAACAGGATTTTCAAACTCTAAAGCTAATTTAGCCAAACAATGGGCAATAGTGTTACAACCTCTTAGAACATGTTGAATTGAAGACTAATTTAGACTCCTCAAACTTGCTTGAATTTCTGATATCGTCCAAAAGCTCTTGATATGATTGATAAAATAATAGGATTATCTTATATCAACTGTGGAAGAGGCATGTGCTCAATTTATAACTAAACTTAAAGAAATGTCTCGCTCTCTAAATTATCTTCGATGGCTGTCTTAACCTTAGTGATCATAGAAGATTTTGTTCGTTTTTTCGTCGTCAACCTATCGGGTATTAGCAATCGTTTCCAATTATTGTTTCCTTCCCAAAGGTAGGTTCTTAGAAATTACTCACTACCATTTTATTTTATTATTTTGAGAATAATAGATCCTATTGTGGATCATTAAACACTTATATACAGTGCCTTGAAATTTTTTTTTTGAGTTTAGATTTTTATGTTAAACCATTGGTGCATTTATTAAAAAAATGCTCCTTAAATTTATTACTTCAATTTTTAAAAATCTTTCATGATAAATAACATTTCATCATTGTTAGTTAATAAACGAGGATATAATGTAAAATTAAATTTTGGCCATACATAAATAAAAATACATACGAATTAATAAATCTTTCGAATCTCAGATGTCCTATATGTTTTTATGAGTATACTTTTAAGAAAAAAATTGCTATATCATTCAATTGGATACACATAGAAATTATTTATTGAAAGGGAAATTATCATCCAACTATTTAACCTCTCGATGAATTCAACCAAAATCTAAAAAAAATTTAAAATAATTGTATCTTAATTATTTAAAAAAGCACGATAATTCATGAATTAAGTAATTCTTAGTTTTTTGTTTTTAACTTTTTATTGAACCTCACCAAGAATATACCGTGGGAATACCCTGAAACTTGGGTATTAATCTAGTTCTACTTCATACTAAAAAATTATCATAATATGCCTTTTGAGATGAGTAATGTTTAAAAACTGAAACTTGATCTTTAATTACACAAGTGGTTGTGGACCACTCAACGAGTCTTGTTCTTTTCCTCCTTTGTCATTGTATTTTTTCTCTTTTGGCCATAATAGCTTTATAAAAAATTAACCTTAACTATCGTAATAATTTATCTCTTGTTGGTGGTGGCATTCTCAAAGGCAAGGTTCTCGGTGGCAGTGAAAATCATCCTTGACTAATGGCCAAGATTTCATTAAGCAGCTTCAAAATCAGACCTAGGAGGCGGCATTCTCAATGTTCATTTAATCTCTTCACTTTAAATTTTGATACTTTTAAAACACACAAGTTAAACTCAAAAAATCCCATTAGATAATAGAGGTGGTGCCATTAAAGTTATTGGATCATGTAATTATGTAATTAATGGTTTGGTTGGTATTACTAGTTTTCAATGATAATTTGCTTTATATAACCCATCAAATTGACATGGTAAAATAATCTCACTCAGTGATAATTTAATTGATGGTCTTGATCATGATATTTTTAATGATGATGACATTTGAAGAGACTAATTTTAATGGTGATGGATGTTCTTTTGATTATGAAGTTAAGGTTTATTAGTTTGAAAATTGATTCTTCTTGTTTGTGTTGATGAGATTGGTAGTCAAATATATAAATAGATGTGGTGGCTTTTGGATATATGTTTATTTGTTGTTTCTTTTGGATAGATGCTTATGTGCTTTTTGAAACTACAAATTAGTTCATGCTAATACATGAATGCTAAAAGAATACGGGGTTAAAGAATGTAAGACGAAATTGTTTTGAATTCAGCAGCACAGATCAATAGGTCATTCACCACTTTGAAATCTTTAGCTTATTCAAAGGATGGTGACAAAACTAAACTAACTTAACAAGTTTTGATTGAACTATTAGTCTTTATGTAATATCTTCTTATTTTGGCTTTGACATGCTTTTTTCAAATGTGCAGCAAACTATTAAAGTGCTCTCATGTTCTTCTTGGAGGTATTTGTACTTATGACAATTGTCATCTTCTTTCACTTTGTATGTAAGTAAGTTAGGTCATATTTCGTTTGGTTTACATCTTCCAATCATTACTGCATTTGATAAGACTCAATATAGGTCCAATTCCTAGTTTCTTTTTTTTTTTTAAATTAACTTTTCAGGTTTTGATGTTGTGCAATCAAAATGAGAAGATATCATATCACAAAAGACATCTATATTGTGCTAATGCACTACTACAAAAATGAACATAGATGACGTTCAAATTAATCTTATGATGACCAAGTAAAATTAGTCATCTTTGCAACAGTCATCTAAAACGAGGTACAAAAGATGACGCGTAAAAAGAGTCATCTAATAAGTATCATAGATGACTCATTTCTCAAAAAGCAGTCGTTTAATGTTGTTCTAATTTTCGGCAGAATGGTGTTCAATATGCACATATGTGACTTACTTTTCAAAAAATCAATCATCTATAATACTAACGGTTATGCACATAGGTGACTTACTTTTCAAAAAATCAGTCATCTATAATAATAACGGTTATGCACATAAGTGACTCACTTGTCAAAAAATCAGTCATCTATTATTATTATTATTGTCGTCGTCGTCGTCGTCGTCGTCGTCGTCGTCGTCATCATCATCATAATCATCATCAATCTTATCATCATCATTATTATTATTATTATTATTATTATTATTATTGCAATAATTTTTTTTGAAAAGCTACAACATAAAAATAAATATTCAAGCAATTGCAATAGTCGTCTATAAATTTGGTACATGACAAACAATAACAAAAATATTCTTTATGTTTACAATTTCCAAATGAAAGTAACTAGATATCCATAACTCTTTTGTTTTTAAATAGAACCGTATTACATTCTTCACAAGAACAACAAAATGCAGCTACCCCTCCAATTGGCTACTCCAATAATCATGCCAAACCCAAAGGGAGTTGGAGAGTGAAACCTTTAGATGAACCTTCCTTAATTACAAAATGAAAATAATTGAAATAATTTTATAAACTTTTTAATATCTTATTCGAAACAAAGATAATAACAAAGATGTAGATAAAAATAATAATCCTATTAATTTACTAACCTCACAAAGTCATTGTGCTACAAAATTTAGCGAAAAATGTTCTGCCATATGTACTCTGCCCACTCCACTCTTACTTTATCAATATCTTTTTGGGTGAAACTATCTCGTCCAACAAACTATATATCATGCACAAAATCGTCAACATTAATACATGCATCAACCTTATGAAATCTATAAATTATAAAAGGAAAAGGAGATAACTACCAAGTTTTTTATTGAATCAGCCTGGTTTTCAATGATTTCCTTCATAAATCTCATGACATAATATCCACATTCAATATTTGTAGTTTGTTGAGGACAATACACATAAATTTTCAAATAATTAATGTCATTTACATATGTAAATAAATTTAAATTGCACATACATATGTACAATTTCATATACCTTAACCCTTTTCCAAACAAAGGATTTCCAATTCGCATTTCCCATTTTTACTACAAAAATCTTGAAAGCACTTAAGATACATAATTAAATACACATTTAGTCAAGCATGTTTTAATAAATGCATTATCATTGACAAAAAATGATAATAACTTACAATGATACAAAGTTCTTCAAATCAGGGCGAGGTTCATGACCGAGTGAATCAAAATATATACTACAAATTTGTGCGGATCCACAACAACCAACATCCAATGTTTGCTATATATAATGATAAATATCAGCCTTGCATATTTTTGTAAAAGAAAAAGAGAATAAACTCCAAATGCTATATACAATTAATAAAATAACAAACCCGGTATTGTAAGGAAACATCAGAAGCTGTTGTGGATCAAGTATTTCCATTCTTGATACCATTGCACGAGCTCTAGTCTCATTATTATTTCCGGTTTCATCATAAAAGATTGAAGGATTACCAAATTTGTAAATATGTTCCTGGGGACAATCCTTCAAGACTTCGTAAAGATGCCTACAAAAAACAAGTAATAATTACTTCACTACATAAATAAAAATTATAACTAATTATTTTGCCAAGAAAATAAGTAATTTAATTACATTACTTCATGTAACAAATTATTGTTGCGACCCCAATCTTTTCCATGCTACAAAATTGTACATTGTAATCAACTGATAAATATAATTCAGCTTGTTCATTATTGAAGCTCCCTGGATAAATTTCAATAAATAATGCTTTAGTCAACACTCGGCGAGCGTACTTGCAAAGAGCATCTATTCTTGCTGGCACTTTGTATTCCTGTATATTCTCAATAGATTTATTTATGTAACTACAAATATGTATGAGATATCTACAAGCGAAAATAAAAATTAATTAACCAAAACACAAAAAGGAATAAGACATTATAGGCGTCAATGATATGCTCAGTTAAGTGCTAAGTTTATACATGAGTGCAACATATAATGGCAGAATACTTGGACCCCATGTGATTTTTTAAATCTTTCAACGCAATTTTTCAAAGGGTTAGTGTTCACTGTTCATCAACCAAGAATATAATTTTGGATATGATTTAGGATGTTTTTGACTTTGTGATGACCACATATTAAATGGAAAATGATATCTGAATAGTGGCAAGACAAAAACAATAAGTACTGCAACAAGAACATTACTATCATTTTTGTACAATACACATATTGCTATCTTCGAAACTTTACTTAGCTACAAGAGTTATATTTGACTGTAGTTTGTAAAATTTTCTAGATAGCTGCAGGATAAATTATGTGTATCAAACAAATAAACAACACTTCACGAATGTTTTTTATTTGTTTGATACCCTATTCCCCACTCCAGAATAAAAAAAAATTATTATTATTAATTTAAGACATATTAAAAGCAAACAATTAATTATAAATATATACCTCAAAGTCATTCAAGATGACAAATTGCCTAGGCCAAGCAACATGGGATCCAATGGCATGGCTAACAATAACTAACTCATCCCTAACAGGCCTTGGTAAAAAGGTATCCCCTTTAATTGCTATATCAATAGCCACATGAACATCCGTGACTGCCAATGGTACTCCATGCATAGTAGAATTAGGATCATTGTTTTCTAACATTGTACCTTTGGCTACAATATTGTTTATGCTGCCCACTGCTAACATACATGATTTGCCCTGCATCATCTATGAGTAAAGTATTAATCATAGCATTATAAGTGATTAAAATTTAAACCTTGAGATTTGGAATTAAAAAAAGAACTGCACTTATTTTTAATGTATACTTGTTTCTTCTTAAAGCACTCATTTTGCATATGTACTTGTTTTTTCTTGGAGCACTTTTTCTTCATTCTTGGTTCTTCGGAGCAGCTGCCTTTTTCTGAGGGAACTTTTGGTGACTGGATCGGTAGGGCTCCATTCTTTCGGAATTCTTCAAAAAAGTGCATCATTTGTTCTTGTACAATCTTCTCCACATTTTGCTCTAATAGAAATTTTTCTTGTGAAATTTTCTCATAATTTTCCTCTAGTTGAGTTATACGCTATTGTAACTCATTGTTGGATGAGAAGCTTCGTTTTTTCCTTCCAAAGTATGGAGAAGGTGTGGCAAAACGTCCTCCAGTTCTTACTCGACCTGAACTTTCAGGGGTTCCTAAACCTATTGTTAGAACATCATTCCTACCAACAGTAGGAATGATGTTCTAACAAGAAATCAACAACTTTTTAGTTCATATGTTAAATTATTCAAAATCATATATTTATAAAACTTACTATTTCATCAGCCTTTTCTCTAACGACCTCGCTCGTGTATCTACCTTTCTTATTTTTACGTGCTGCTTTCCATAAGATAAAGCGACTAATTTCTTCACTATTTCCAGCAGCTTGTTGCTATATATAAATTTAAATGAATTAAAGTGATACATAACTTTCTTAATTCAGGTGATAGACTGAAAAGGAAAGTTATACATACATATAAATGTTTGTGTACATACCAATTCCTCCTCTAATCCCACATAGCCTTTCCTTGAAAGGCAATGATTGTATATATTTTTTGCCCTTCTTTCTCTATATTTTTGGTTGATTTCCTGCATTCAATAATCAAGGTAAATACGCAAACAATGAAAAACATACATTTAATTCAAAAAGTTAGTCAATACCTCAAATGCACTAGAAGTTCGATAACATACGAAAACTTCCCAATCTTCTTGCTCGATAAAATCATAGATTTTAGGTGGGCATTTCAGTGCCTCTGGCTTATCTTTATATCTCTTGATATATTTAGTGGTGAGTCTATTCTTGAAGGTTCTCAATTTATTCACAGCTGAAGATAAGAATTTGCCTTGAAGCTCATCATCCACCTCAAAAGAGAACTGCAATATGCATAGCATGTTTAAAAAAAAATCACAAATTAAATAAATGAGTATTAGTTCAGGAAAAGGGCTGTAAACACATACTTTTATGCATTCCCATATCTTTTATTTGGTCTCTGATGGCACTTTGCTCCAATCTTCATAAGAAATTCGAACCACAGTGCGTGCCAAGACACCCAAAAAGCTAAACAATCATGTTGCTACCTTGCCATGTGGTTTTCCTCTTTTGTTAACTCAACTATAGCTTCTGTTCATTGTTTCTATTTCCGACCAACTGAGGTAAATTTGTTCGACCTCTACTTTTTCTTTTTTTGACAATTGAACTCATTTATGTAGCAATGTTTTATAAACTTATTGCAAAATAACTAAAGAAAAAGAAAAGAAAAAATTGATGAGAATTTAATAGAAGAATAACAGGTCACATAAGCTAAATAAATGATATACATTAAAATAATAATTCAATACATCAAATATGTTGAAAAAAAACTTACGTTTTTTTTAATCAACGTTTTCAACCAATGTTTCCTCATTGATATCAGTTCGGATGTAAGCTAAATCGTCATCACTCATTTTATCAAATGACTCAACAGATGGCATCAAATTGCCAGAATTTTGATGTTCTAACATGATGTCACCTATATCTTCTCTATATATTCCCTACGTGGATTCACTATCACAATAGACTACCTTGGATCGAGTTGATCTTCAGCATAAAATACATGTATCGGTTGAGAAGCCAAAATAAAACAATCATCTTTATGGCCAATCCTATTAAGGTTTACCAACGTAGCTCCTAGCTCATCATTGTTTATCCCATGATTGTTTTCAACCCAATCACACTTAAATATAGGAATCTTGAACTTGTTGTAATCAAGCTCCTATATCTCTTGTATAACTCCATAAAATGCCATATTTGCCACCACAGGATTCTTATCTTTAGCACTTGAAATCTGAAATGTGTTTGCCTTAAATAGACTCCACTGTTCTGTACAACTCGTAAGTCATCACGTTATTTGGTATGAAAACGATAACCATTAATTTCATAGCCTTGGTACTTTATCACTTCAGGGCGAGGTCCATGTGCAATCCACCTTAAGGCTTCCGAGATATTGTTCCTTGATTCGTTAAATTGAATTTCAACCTATATGATAGTAATAAAAATGTATATAAATATTATACAAATATCTTAGAACAACAAAAAAAATGTTATGAACTATATGGTTAATTACATTTTGACGCAACCAATATATGAAAGTCCTATTATGTTCATCCTGTAGCCACTTATTCTTCTTTGACTTTGTTGGATATTTCTTCTTCAAGAACTCCATATGCTCTCTAAGATATCAAAGATGAAATAAGAATGATTATAACTATTACAGAAAATATAACTAATATATATAAGATAAAGGAAATAGTTACTAACATGATATACGGCTGAACTTCATTTGTATTTTCCAGTACATATCTATGTGCCTGCACCCATAATTTACGATCTATTCTAATAACACATCCTCCTGGTAAAGGTAATCCAACATCAGATCTGTATTTTTTTGGTGGAATGCTAATTGCATCAACTTCAGATAAGTATTCTATGCAGAACCCAATAGCCTCTTCAGCTATATATAATTCAGCAATGCAACCCTCTGGTTTATCTCGATTTCATACATAATCCTTCAATATTTTCATTTACCTCTCAAATGGATACATCCATCGGAGGTAAACGGGTCTACAGAGTTTGACTTCTCTAATAAGGTGCACTGGTAAGTGAATCATAATATCAAAGAAAGCTGGCGAGAAATATTTTTCTAACAAGCATATAGTATTCACCAAATTTGCTTGCATTTGATCCAATTTTGACACATCCACTACTTGCTGCACAGGTTGCTAAAAAAAGCACAAAATCTGGTTATTACATATCTAACATGTTTTGGTAACAAGGATTGTATTGCTAAGGAAGCAATTGTTGCATCAAAGCATGACAATCATGAGATTTCAAGCCATAGAGTTTCAAATCTTGCAATGAGATTAGATTTCTAAAATTTGAACACTAGCCATCAGGAACCTTAAGTTCAAACAATGTCTTACAAAATTTTTTCTTTTCTTCCCTTGACAAAGTGTAACACGCAGGAGGCAATTTTGTTCCATTTTGGCCAACTCTTGGCAGTAATTCTTTCCTTACACCCATTTCATCTAGATTCATACAAGCTGTAAAACCATCTTTTGATTTCCCTGGAATGTCAAGTAAAGTCCCCATAAGACTTTCATAGACATTCTTTTCAATATGCATAACATCAAAGGTGTGTTTAATATATAAAGACTTCCAATAATCAAGCTAAAACAAATAGATTTTTTCTTCCAGCAAATTTTTTCATATTAGTTGCACGACTATTTTCTTTTTTTTTCCCTAAGGAGAAGTTTAATCTTTGAACTCGTGCCAAGATTTCCTCTTCTTTCAGAGGTTCTAAGGCAATTTCAATTTCCTTTTCATTATTAAATGCCTTATTTTGAAACCGATATGGATGATATCGTGGTAAAAATCTTCTATGACCGATATAAGACATTGTTTTACTATGCCGAGCCAAACTAAACATGTTTTTTCACTACAAATTGGACATGTTTTATATCCTTTTATAGAGCAACCAGCCAAGTTTCCATAAGTAGGAAAATCATTTATCGTCCACATTCAAATAGCTTTTAATGTGAAAGACTCTTAGCGATAAGCATCATAAGCTTCAATGCCTACCTCCCACAATATTTTAAGATCATCAATCAATGGAGCTAAGTAGACATCAATATCATTACCAGGCTATTTGGGACTTGAAATTAATAATGTCAACATCATAAATTTCCTCTTCATACAAAGCCATGGAGGAAGATTGTATGTCACCACTATCACGGGCCAACAACTATACCTACTGCTAAGAGAATTATATGGATTAATCCCATTTGCAGATAATGCAAGTCGCAAGTTCCTTGGTTCAGCTCCAAAATTAGGCCATAAGTGATCTATTAGTTTCCACGCCAGGGTATCTGCAGGATGACGTAATAGTCCATCAGTTTCGCTTTGAGTGGCATGCCACGTTAGATTTTTTAAAGTTTCAACACTTCGAAACATTCTTTTAAACCTTGCGATTGGTGGGAAATACCATAAAACCTTTTGCTAAAACACCAATCTTCATCTCAGTTGAATTTTTTTTTCAACTTCCACCTTGCTGCACCACAATTAGGACATATAATAGCATCTTTATAGTCCTTTCTATAAAGTATACAGTTATTTAGACATGCATGTATCTTCTCATACTCTATCTCTAATGCATTTAAGGTTTTTTTGCCTCGTACATTGAACAAGGCATTTCATTATTGTCAGGCAACATTTTTCTTAACAATTTCAACAAATCTGAAAAGCCTCGGTCTGACCACCCATTTCTTGCTTTTAGGCTATACAATTTTACCAATGCAGATAATTTTGTGAACTTACTACAACCAGGGTATAACTTTTTCTCAGCATCAGCCAATAAATTCTCAAATTGTTTAGGGTTGTTTTCAAAATGATCATAAGCTCCTTCAATCATCTCTACAGTGCTGGCCATAGATTCAGTTTCAAAGGCTCTCGTTTCAAATTCTCTTGTAGATTGAGTGTTCCTAGTAGTTGATAGCTTCTTAACAACCTTTTCTACATGCAAAATCCAATTATTGTAACTTTGATATATACCATTCAAATACAAATGGTCCCTAATCTCATCAACAGTCTGATGTTTCACATTTCCACATTTCATACATGGACATAGTATGTGATTAGAATTTGTTGCATGAACCATTGCAAAATCTATAAATCTTTCAACACCAATCTCATAATCTTTTGATCTTCGATCCATAGACATCCAAGATTTGTCCATTCTGAATGTAAAATATAAATATATCATTCTAAAATATTTTCCATAATTTCCTTGTAAGTATCTATGTCCTAATTTGAGAAAAAGTAAAACATAAGACATTAATATTATTATTCTATCAAAATAATATCAATAAAAACATTAATTTACTAAAGCACATAATATAATAAATTGACCAAAGCTTAATGGACATGAGTGTGAGGGACTAAACACAAAAACACAACAAAATGGATTGCTATAGTGGAGAGCATTTGTATTAAGTATTATAATCTCTTTATAGTAATAAAATTATTTTTATTCTAATTATAGGTAGATTTTACAATATTCTATATGATGCTAAAGGAAAGAGGATGAAATGATTAATTAATATTGTAATATCACATAATATTATATAAATGCTTATTCTATTAATTCTCCATTAGTTTTTATTTTTTATTAGTTTTTTTAATAAGAAAGTATGTGTGTATATAAATTAATTTTAAGTTATTTGAAGAATTCGATATATTTATAATTTTGCAACAAATCCCACATGGCGCTTGTCGTTCTTGGTTTCCCAATTTCGTAAAAGATAAGATGAAAGAAAAGAGAAGGGGAAAAGAAAAGAAAGATAATCCAATTAAAAGAAAGAGGAGAGGTCAAGTTAAAGATTATGAAGCAAAAGAATAGAAGTCGTGAGGTTCTGAGATTGATAACTGATTAAATTTAAAAGGAGCATGACATGATTCGACCAAATTTGTAACTTCCCTAAAATATTAATCCCCAGAAAAGATTTTACTGTTCATCCATATTTTCAACATTTACAATTCAAATAGAGTAAATTTGACAAAGAAAAGAAACGAAAAAACAGCACATGTAGGCCACCCACAATCAAACAATCTATCATTTTCTTTCTCAAACATGATTAAACAAAAGAAAAGAAAGTACCTTTATGTGGGGACCGAAACTTTTAAAATCCAATATACAAGGTAGCCGAATGCTTCAACAATTTCCTTGATAGTGATGTGGTCCCAAGCTTCACAATCCTCTTGCCAACATGTGTGGTCCAGTGCTTCCAGATTTCTTCCCAATTTGTCTTCACTTCCACTATGGGTGAACAGTTAGGGTTTACGATTTTGGGTCTATATAAATAATGGGTGAAATTTAGAGTTTGGAACTTGGAAATAGAACATAGGAAGATGTTTTGTACCGGCAAAGGGGAATTTTACAGAGAAAGAAAATCATATAAGAATGGAGGCTAAAACAAAGATAATGATATTTTGCGGTAGTCAAAGAAAGTAAAGAGGGAAAGTGGCATTTTTATACTACAAACTAAATGACACATTTTTAAAAAAAAGAGTCACTTTTAATTATTTAAAGATGACTTCTTATTTATTAGTGAGTCATTTTTATGTCATAAATAAAAACAATTTTATAATATATGACTTCCAAAAGTAAATAAAAGTCATCTAAACTAATAGATGACAATTAATAGTATGTTTGTCATGTATTACATGTCATATTTGTCCTGTTTTGTAGTAGTCTCATCAACTATCCCTTGGCCCATCTTGCGAGCATGAAGCATTTGTTAACAAGAATTAGGATATAATTGAGTACATTATATATCATTTTTCCCCTAAATATTGATTTTATCATTAATATATATGAATTTTATTAGTGGGGATTGTGGGACATTTTTATTGTGATACTTAGAGGTCCTAACCTATGGCCTTGACATCAACACATATTACCAACAGGATGATGTTACACAATATAAAAAAACATTGGCTATCAAATTATTTGGATATATATTATGGAAACCAACTACGTAGTGTCAAGTTATGTAGAACTTTATTACTGTGACTTTGCCATTTTTTGGATAAGTTATAATGAGATGTAACATTTACAATGGCAATGTAGTTGACATTTAATGTAATTAAAGATAGTTTTGCATTATATATAAGTTGTGTATATATATATATCTAAAAGGTATATTGAAAGAATAGAAGGTAATTTTGGATAAATGACATAATATGGTGTGTTGACTGTTATAAAGTGTATATTTATAAAGGAGAAAATTATTATTTTACATTTCAAGTCTTACTAACATCCTTACTTTTATATATTTAAGTTTCTTGTGATTTAATTATGTGTGTTTTATTTTAATTAAGTATTTTATGTATTTTAGGGGCATCATGGTCATTTCAAAATGAACGAAAGATCAAACAGCAAAATAGACATCACTTTTGAACTCAAAACAGTCGAAAACCTTAGGAGGAGCATAAAAGGAAAAATGTCATTGTTCACATATACGGTACTATCCATATTATTATTCACGACATTGTTCACATATACGGAACGATGATGTGGCATTGACTGATGATGTGTCACAATTCTGTTGGATAAAATTCTTATACACTGTTGATCGGTGATGTGGCAGCATGTTAGTGGACCAAAAATCATGCGTACGATACATGCATATACACAAGATTATTTTCAACCAAACCGCATCACTGTTCAAACCGCGTCATTATTCAAACTACATGGTCAAACCGTGTACTGTTCAAACCGCATGATCAAATCACACATTGTTGACTAATGACGTGGTGCAATCTGAGCGTCCGAAATGTTTTTAATCCGATGGCCATGATTTACTCAATATATCTATAAAAAAGGGGTTCTCCCCCCTAATTTGGCATCTCTGAATTTATTTTTAGACTCCATTTTCTGTAATTCATTCTCCATCCTTTATTTTCTACGTATTTTAATAAATTCTTATTTTACCTCTAGTTCAATTATGAGTAGCTAATTTTCTTTCAAGTTTGGGTTGAAGGTGAAGTTTCAATACATGTCATGGGCTTTAATTGGTAAATTTACTCTCTTATTATTTAGCACGATAAGCCCTTAGCACCATATTGATTAGAGTTTAGTTCATAAGGTGTGGAATCCTCCCTCGTGATTTAATTGGCATTAATAAGAAATATTTAGCTCAAGGTGCATGTTGATGCGGATCCATATACCCAAATACATTATTCTAATAGATTTTCACTTCAATTTACTTCTGTCATTCCTGTTTAAATTGTAGAATAGTTTAAATCACTTCCACCACAAATCCTCATAGAAAATTAATTTTACATACAATTAAAATCTATCTTCTTGTGGAATCAACACTCGTTAGTATTAATCTATTCTACAATAGATTCGTGCACTTACGAGTTCAATAAAATTTACACAATAAGCTTTTGGTGCCGTTGCCGGGGAGGTAAGTTATTTTAATTTGTAAAATTAATTTTTGTAAATAATTTCTTGTAGTTATTTTCTTGTAATTTGTTTATTTAAAAAAGATGAAAAAAAGTGAATTTACATTTAGAGGTAAAAATTTCTTTTTTCTATTCTTTAAAATTCTATAAAAGATAAAGCTTGTTCATGGCTCAATACATTACCTGCTAATAGCATTACATCATGGGAACAAATCGAAACAAAGGTTAGATTCAGCTCGAGGCCGAGGAACAAATCGACGACATGGAGGAGGAGGCTGAACTCCTAATCTAAAGTCAGGAAGCTGATCAGGCAGATAGACATCATTAAGCATTCGATCGTCCTTCGGAGCTATCAAGGTATCCCGGTTTTTGGAGTTGCTAGTTTTAACCCACTTCCCATTCTTCCGAGAGAATCCGATACTCGTCATTGCCTCGGGTCCAATCCGTTTAGTCTTCATATGTCCAGTATCTCAGAGAGGCACACTAAAGGGACGCAATATCCTAGTAATGATACTACCATACAGAAGCAAGCGGTGATTAACCGCAGGGGTATTCAACATGTGCCGCACAATGATATACACGAGGTTTATGGGATGATCTGAGAGTAGGCTATCCAGTATGCCTACGTCCAACCTCACGACCTCATCCATGTGACCATTCCTAGGTGTCACTATGTGCTGTAGAATAGAATGAAGAATGCGGACTTGGAGAGGTAAAAGTTGAGACTGAAGCGGAAGCAAACAAATCTCATCAGTTAGGTCTCGACAGCGACAAATATGACGGACTACATCCGTATGCCGAAAAAGGTCAAAGCAAAGGATTTTCCTAGAGGTAAAAATCTTATGTCCCCCATGCGAGATACTAAGAAATTCACCTAAATCTATATGATCAAATCTTATGTCCCTATGCCAACAAACGGTTCACCGTTTATAGCAAACGGTAAAAAGGTAAGAAGACAGACACAAATTCTAGTTTCTGGAGCAAAATGGTTCACTGTTTATTGGAAACAGTTATCCGTTTATTTTATTTAAATTTTCACACATTTTGATTTAATATTTGGCCAGCAAATAATAAATTCCCAGATCATTTAATTAATCTGAAAATATTTTATGAGTCATTTTAATGCATGATTCATGAACATATTTTCAACCAATTTATTCATGCAATCAAGAAATAACAAGGCAAATTTATCATTTGACAATCAAGCTCAAGCAATTCATAACCATTAGAATACAATTGTAAGTCAATCAATTCAGCACACTCAATAGCATGAATAGAGATATTAATGCGAAAATTTCATCATCCCAAATTCATGCCGAATTTTTAAAAATTGTTCTTCACAAAAAGGTTTAGTGAAAATATCGGCAAGTTTTTTTTCCGTAGAAATAAACTCTAATGCAATATCACCCTTTTGAACATGATCTCTCAAGAAATGATGTCTAATTTCTATATGCTTGGTTTTAGAGTGTTGAATGGGATTCTTTGAAAGATTTATAACACTAGTATTGTCACACTTAATAGGAATTTGTTCAAGGTTAATCCCACAATCCCTAAGTGTTTGTTTCATCCAAAGTGCTTGAGCACAATAACTTCCGGCAGCTATATATTCAGCCTTGGTAGTTGAAAGAGCAACAGAATTTTGTTTCTTACTAAACCATGAAACAAGTGAGTGTCCTAAAACAAAGCAAGTTCCACTAGTGCTTTTCCTATCTACTTTATGATCGGCAAAGTCCGCGTCCGAATAACATGTTAAATCTATATGAGTACCCCTAGGGTACCAAAGCCCAACATCTATGGTTCCAATCAAATAATGAAAAATTCTTTTAACAGCAAGCAAATGGGATTCCTTGGGACATGATTAAAATCTTGCACACAAACATACACTAAACATGATATCTGGTCTATTTGCAGTCAAATAAAGTAAAGATCCGATAATACCTCGATACATTTTGATATCTACTTCTTTGCCTTTTTCATCTTTGTCAAGCTTGATGGTAGTGCTTGTTGAGTGTTAGAAAATGCATATTTATAAAGGAGAAAATCGTTATTTTATATATCAAGTATTACTAACAGCTCTTACTTTTATGTGTTTAAGTTTCTTGTACTTTAATTATGTGTGTTTTATTTTAATTAAGTATTTTATGTATTTTAAGGGCATCATAATCATTTCAAAATAAACGAGAGATCAAATGGCAAAACGGACATCATTTTTGAATTCAAGACGGTCGAAAACCTTAAGAGGAGCATAAAAGGAAAAATGGCACTGTTCACATATACGGTACTATTTACATATACGGATACTGTCTACGTTACTGTTCACTGCACTGTTCACATAGACGGACCGATGACGTGGCATTGACCGATGAGGTGTCATGATCCTATTGGACTAAAATTCTTATGTACTGTTGATGGCGACGTGGCAGCATAATTAGTGGACCAAAAACTGCGCATACGGTACATGTAACACAGGGGATTATTTTCTGTGCAAACCGCGTTACTGGTCAACCCGTGTGTAAACCGTGTTACTGTGCAAACAGTTGTCAAACTGCGTACTGTTCACGCATACTGTTGACTGTACTGTTGACGGATGACGTGGCGCAATCCTGAGCGTCCAAACTGTTTTTAATCCGATGGCCATGATTTACTCGATGTAACTATAAAAAGGGGGCCTCCCCCTCTAATTTGGCACCTCTGAATCCATTTTTAGGATCCATTTTCTGTAATTCTCTCTTTGTCTTGTATTTTCTATGTATTTTAATAAATTCTCATTTTGCCCCTAGTTCAACTATGAGTAGCTAATTTTCTTTCAAGCTTGGGTTGAAGGTGAAGTCTCAACATGTGTCATGGGCTTTATTTGGTAAATTTATTTTCTCTTCCCCTCTAGTTTTTGTGGATGTTTTGACTTTTCGTTGACAAATAATACTAATCTTGTCTAGTACTGCCCTAGTTTCACCGGCACCCTAGTATAAGATTATTATTATTTGGCACGATAAGCCCTTAGCACCATATTTATTAGAGTGTAGTTCATGAAGTGTGGATTCCCCCCTCATGATTTAATTGGTATTAATAAGAAATATTTAGCCCATGATGCATGTTGATACGGATTCAGATACCCAAGTACGTCATTTTATTAGAATTCTCTACAATTTATTCTTGCAATTTCAATTCCAATTTTAGAACTTATTGTCATTTTAATTTAAGTTTTAGCATATTCTAAATTATTTCCAACAAATTCAATCACCCATTTACAAAATTAATTCTATATATAATTAAAATCCACCTTCTCGTGAGATCGACACTCGTCACCATTAATCTATACTACAACAGATTCGTGCGCTTGCGAGTTCAATAAAATTTGCACAACAAGTTTTTAGCGCCGTTGCCGGGGAGGTAAGTAATTTTAAGTCTTAGAAGTAATTTTTGTGAATATTTCCATTTAATTGTTTTCTTGTATTTTTTTTTTAAAAAAAGTGAATCTACATTTAAAGGTTAGTATTTCTTTTTCTCTTCTTTAAAATTCTGTAATTTAATTTCAAGTTATTTTTTCCTCTGTAATTTTTATTTATCTTATTAATTTATTTTTAGTTAATTTATTTTACATATTTTTTGTGTGTATTTTTATAGTAAGGTTGTAATAGCGCCATAAGGTTAGTATCATAATTTCTCCTTCTTCTTTATTTTTATTTTATTTGTTTTGTTCTTATTTATTTTTGTATTTCTTGCATGCATGGTGTTGTGCAAATTTTATTGAACTCGCAAGCGCACGAATCTATTGTAGTATAGCTTAATGGTACGAGTGTCGATCCCACGAGGAGGTGGATTTTAATTATATATAGAATTAATTTTGTGAATGAGTGGTTGGATTTATGGTGGAAATGATTTGAAATATGCTAAAACTTAAATTAAAATGCAAGAATAAATTCTGAAATTGAATTGAAATTGCGAGAATAAATTGAGGTATAAATCTATTAAATGACGTACTTGGGTATCTGGATCCGTATCAACATGCATCATGGGCTAAATATTCCATATTAATACCAATTAAATCATGAGAGGGAAATCCACACCTCATGAACCACGCTCTAATAAATATGGTGCTAAGGACTTATCGTGCCAAATAATAATAACCTTATACTAGGGAGCCGGTGAAACCAGGGCAGTACTAGACAAGATTAGTATTATTTGTCGACGAGAAGTCAAAACATCCACAAAAACTAGAGGGGAAGAGAAAATAAATTTACCAAATCAAGCCCATGACACATGTTGAAACTTCACCTTCAACCCAAGCTTGAAAGAAAATTAGCCACTCATAGTTGAACTAGGGGCAAAATGGGAATTTATTAAAATACATAGAAAATACAAGATAGAGAGAGAATTACAGAAAATGAATCCCAAAAATGGATTCAGAGGTGCTTAATTAGGGGGGGAGGCCCCCTTTTTATAGTTACATCGAGTAAATCATGGCCATCGGATTAAAAACAGTTTGGACGCTCAGGATTTCGCCACGTCATCAGCCACTATTTGCACAGTATAGTCAACCGCCACTATTTGCTCAGTACAGTCAACCGCCACTATTTGCTCAGTACAGTCAACCGCCACTATTTGCACAGTACAGTCAACCGCCACTATTTGCACAGTACAGTCAACTGCCACTATTTGCACAGTACAGTCAACCGCCACTATTTACACAGTACAGTCAACAGTATCCGTATATGTAAATAGTACCGTACATGTGAACAGTACCGTACGTATGAACAGTGTCATTTTTCCTTTTATACTCCTCCTAAGGTTTTCGACCGTCCTGAGTTCAAAAATGATGTCCGTTTTGCCATTTGATCTCTCGTTTATTGTGAAATGACTATGATGCCCCTAAAATACATCAAATACTTAATTAAAATAAAACACACATAATTAAAGTACAAGAAATTTAAACACATAAAAGTAACGGTTGTTAGCAATACTTGATATATAAAATAACGATTTCTCCTTTATAAATATGCACTTTCTAACACTCAACACACCCCCCAACCAGCTTATTGCTAGTCCCTAGCAAATAAAGCGAAAACAAAAATTTAAAAAATGATTTTTTTTTTAAACCTCTTTTTATTCAATCAGATTAATGATAACAATCAAATAAAAGTATAAGCATTATCTCAAGTTTGAAGAAACATCACACCCACATCAACCATCCACATGAATCAGCCCAGTAGACTTTGTTGTAGCTACCTTTAAGAATGACATGTTAAACCCCAAAATCTCACTGGAAGTAGTGACACTCTCACAAAGAAATTAAACCCAAATAAAAATAGTCACTCCAATGAATGGTAATTGAGAGAAAATAATAAGAAGTGGTCTCACATGCTCTCACCAAAAAGAAATGTGCCCTTAACTTAGAAATAATACGATCTCCAGTCAAATAAAAATGCTAGTCAACCCATTTTATTTATTATTATTATTTTTTTTTATGCATCACTACATCTTTTTAGCCCATATAACTAGTTTCTACTTCAGATTATAGTTCCCTAAAATCAAGAAGGACTTTTATTAGGACGTAACGTAGGCTAGGGACATAGCTAACAAAGAAGGAAAATAAGGAAGACAAAATGTATGTTTGAGAAAAATGCATAGAATTTTTTTTTTTTTTTGAAAGTTACAAGGTGGATTTCACCTATTATTGTTGTTTTTTTTTTTTTTGAAGCAACAATTTTTGTTTCTCTCTTTTTTTTTTCTTTTTTTTTTTTTGAACTAGGCATAACTTTAATATACAAAATATTTATTTACAGTTTTCTCAAACATAAAAAGGTGATGGATCTTATAAGATATTGGGTAATACTCCAAATCGGAGTGGGTCAAGATAATAAGTTGAGAAAGAAAAGTTTTTTTTTTTTTAAAGGCTCAAAAGGGCTAACTATGGATATTCATAAAAGGGATGGCTAGAAAGGCTCAAACGGATCAAAGAGGGCCTTTCCATCATCTTTTAGGACTCTAAATAATCTTCCATATCTACTAATTAAATGGGCTTCCAAATGTAACAACACACTCTTTTTTTTTCTTTTTTTTTTTAAATTTTTTTTTTTAAGGTTAACTCAAAAGCAATCTAGAGATCGTGTACAATAATAAACTGCTAAGCTATATAAAGAATGGGCAAAAGGGTTACTCTCCAAGAAAAATAATAGGCTCAAAAACTCACTTGGTATTTATTATGACATGTTCATTCCTTCAAGCAACTCATTTTTGTCTCCGACATCAACATGTAGAGTAGCAAACATAGTGTAACATCACTTCAGACTAAAGATAATATAAATACTAAAATTTGAAATCATCATGTTATCCAATGTTAAAACAAATTAAAATTTTTTTTTTTTAAACAACACCCTACCCCCCAACCTATTCTAAACGTAAAAAGAAAGTATGCATGCAGAAATGTGAAAATGATGCAGAAAAATTAATTAGAAAATGATAGAAAATGAATTTTTTTTTTTAAGAAGATGCGTTTCTAGAGGCACTACACTCTATATTCAGCCATCTTTGACTCAAAAAAAAAATTTTGTTGGAAAATGTATATTTATAAAGGAGAAATTAAAAAGAAAAAGAAAAATGAACATCAAAACATAACAAAGAAAAAGAAAATATATGAATTTTTTTTTTTGAAATTTTTTTTATTTTTTATTTTTTATTTTCAAACAATGAAGATGCGTTTCTAGAGTCACTACACTCCATATTCAGCCATCTTCAACACAAAAAGTTAGCAACAGTTAGTTTCTACAACAAAAAATTAGTAAAAACTTAACCAAGATTCCACAATTGTCCATTATTCCCTCCCCCCAATCAGAACGAAACATTGTCCTCAATGTTTTAAAGAAAAGAAGTAGAGTTCAGAAGACATCACCTGGTTGGTGTAACACAGAAGAAAATATTTACAGGCGAAGAGTTAAATCTAATTTGTACTTCTTACTGCGGCTATTGTTACCATCATCATTTAAACGCTCCAACACAAAACTCCAGGGGTCTGGCTCTGGTTTATAAGCTTGTAACATGTCAAGTAGCTCATTAGCAGTGTGAGCACAAATAAAAAGTTTTTTCGCACTGGAAGGAATAAAGTAGTTTTTTATTGCATGGTTAAGAAATGCGATAAAGCCATCATAAAAATTATTGACATTTAACAAACCGATGGGTTTCTGGTGAATGTGCAGTTGGGCCCAAGATGCTAGTGTGATAAGTGCCTCTAGTGTTGCAAGATCTCCTGGCAGGAAAATAAAAGCATCAGCATGATCGAGCATTTCAGTTATCCGTTCTTGCATACCTGAGACGACTAATTCTTCTCCAGTCGTGGAGTCAGACACACTGCCCAAAGGTTTTAGGACTCTAGGGATGATGCCTAACACTTGGCTTCCTCTGACAAGAGCAGCTTCTGAGACCAATTTTGATAACCCTCGGTTACCTCCTCCATACACTAAGTGTAATTTTCTCTCTGCTATGTTTCGACCAAGATCTATGGCTACATCAACGAACTCTTTATGTTTGCCATAGGTAAATCCAGAAAGCACACAAATGTTCTTGAATTGTCTATTGGGAGTAGCTGCCATTGGGATATTGCTCAAAAACAATTTGTGAGTGCTTAACAAAAAGTCATATTTAAGATTCTTGGTGACAATGGATCACAACTGTGTATGAGGTGGCGGGTCAATGTCAAAAACGCGTAAAGCACATGGCTCGATAGTCAAAAAGAAAACAGTAAAAACAAACAGTAAGAAAATTATTAAAGACAATAATGCACTGATAAAGCAACAGTGAAATAAAATAAAATAACAGTAAAGTAAAAGGATATTGACAGGTAGTTGCGACTGTGGCTCACATCTTCCTCTGGTTTTACGTCCAGAAACGGCTTGAACACCCTCTATGGGTCGAGGATAGGCTTCCCATCCAATTTTCTTATAAACTGGCAAACAGGGTCTTTTATAGTCAGATTCCCGAGACTATATCGTGCATGTTCTTTCTGGAATAATGGCCATAACTGGAGAATCGCTCCTTGCACATATCCACTGGGATGCGTTTCAAGAGACAAAAGGATATCATCCAATGACTCCTTATTCAAGCCATCCCTAATGAATTGAATTTTATCTTCCCTGTTATCAGATACCATTCCTAAAGAACATCGGTTTTTATTGCAATTCATTCTGGCACACTTATGACAAGCAACAGAAATTCTTCGAGCTCGTCGTTTTCTTGCATAGTTTCCTTTCCCACAACCAGGCATGTATGCAATAAATTTTGGAGGTAACTCACCTGCCAATCGTACTTTTGCTTCAATTAACCAACGGATGTCAGCAGGTATGTTATTCCTCATGAGCAGTCGCATGCGTTCGGACCGAGTTTTGTAGATCGTAAGGAGGGCATTCTGAGGGAGTGAAGGGAATCGCTTGTGAAGCTTCGCTAGAATCTCGGTTCTGTCCATTCTTTCACCTCAGAATATCAGTTATTATGGGAAACTGAAGTAACCGACTTGATTGTCACGGAGTACCGTTATCCGCCACTTCACCGGGGTAACAAACTAAAGCACACAAACAGAAAAACAAATTAAAACACACAAAGAAAATTAAAATCGTCCTCTTATTGAATTTACCTCAAGCTCCAACTGGATGTCGAAAACACCTCTCTCAATATTTCTAAGTTGGCCTTCTAAATCCTCAACGTAGGCTACTAACTCTGGTGGTTGTAGAGCCCAAATGCGATGTGTTTTACAAGAATGAATCTGCCTTTTGAGATGAGTTTTAATACGTTGAAGTGGTTTAAGCATGTTCAGGAGGAACGATCGTCGTGTGGTACTCATTATTAACAATGATAAAAGAAAAGTTAATGACAAAAGAAACACACTTATGCAAAAATAAATTCAATTAGCAAAAGAATAAAAATAAATAAAGAAAGAAAAATCAAACCACCGAAAAGAAAAAATCAATTCAAATCTGGTGGGTCACTTAAATTTATTTCGGTGTCTTCTCCATGTGGTTGGTACTCTAGATATGGCTTTAATCTTTGACCATTAACTTTAAATGTGACACCGTTCTTTGGGTCTTTAATTTCAATTGCCCCATGTGGAAAAACAGAATGAACAATAAATGGACCAGACCAACGAGAGCGTAACTTACCTGGGAATAGGTGCAAGCGAGAGTTGAATAAAAGCACTTTCTGACCTGGAGTGAAAGATTTTCTCATAATATGCTTGTCATGGAAGACTTTCATTCGTTGCTTGTAAATTTTGGCATTTTCGTACGCGTCATTGCGAATTTCTTCAAGTTCTGCCAGTTGTAATCTTCTTTCTGAGCTGGCTTGATGCATGTCGAAATTGAATTTCTTGATAGCCCAATATGCACGATGCTCGAGTTCCACAGGTAGGTGGCAAGCTTTTCCATACACTAGCCTATAGGGTGACATCCCAATCGGGGTCTTGAAAGTCGTTCTATATGCCCATAATGCGTCATCAAGTCTTAATGACCAATCTTTTCTGTCCGGCCTCGCCGTCTTTTCTAATATGTGCTTTAGTTCTCGATTGGAGATCTCCACTTGGCCACTGGTTTGCGGATGATACGGGGTCGCCACTTTATGAGTGATTGAATACTTTGTCAAAAGAGCTTTGAATGCTTTATTGCAAAAGTGGGCACCACCATCACTGATTATCGCTCGAGGGAATCCAAAGCGTGAAACAATGTTACTTTTCAAAAACCCTATCACCACTTTGTGATCATTAGTTCTGCATGGAATCGCTTCTACCCATTTCGATACGTAATCAACAGCTACCAAGATGTATTGATGGCCAAAAGAAGGGGGAAAGGGTCCCATGAAGTCGATACCCCATTCGTCAAAAATCTCAACCACTAAAATTGGATTTAGTGGCATCATGTTCCTTCGTGTAATGCTCCCCATTCGTTGACACCTATCACATGAAGAACAAAAAGTATAAGCGTCTCGAAATATAGTTGGCCAATAGAAACCACATTGTAAAACTTTAGTCGCTGTTTTCTTAGCACTGAAATGGCCTCCACAAGCTTGTTCATGGCAGAATGAAAGGATATTCTGAATTTCATTTTCTGGGACACATCGTCTGACAATTTGGTCTGCACAATATTTGAACAAATATGGGTCATCCCAAAAGAAATTCTTTATTTCTGCAAAGAATTTGGCCTTGTCTTGCTTAGTCCAATGCTCTGGAAGTTTGCCTGTAACAAGATAATTAACTATATCAGCATACCAAGGTAAAACTTCCACACTCATTAATTGTTCATCTGGAAAGGACTCATTCAATGTTAGTGGCTCTGTAATTGTGTCAAAATGAAGACGAGAGAGATGGTCCGCTACAACATTTTCTGTGCCTTTCTTATCTTTGAATTCCAAGTCAAATTCCTGCAAAAGTAACACCCAACGAATTAGTCTAGCTTTTGCATCTTTCTTCGTGAGAAGATATTTCAGAGCAGCATGATCTGTGAACACAATTATTTTACAACCAATGAGATAAGATCGAAATTTTTCCAATGCAAACACTACAGCTAGCATTTCTTTTTCAGTAGTTGAATAGTTCAACTGTGCATCATTCAATGTCATACTAGCATAATAAATAACATGGGGAATTCGATCAACTCTTTGTCCTAATACTGCTCCTACTGCATAATCAGATGCATCACACATGAGCTCAAATGGTAAGCTCCAGTTTGGGGGCTGAATGATGGGTGATGTTGTCAACAATTGCTTTAATTTTTCAAAAGCCACAAGACATGAATCATTAAAGATAAAAGGTGCATCCTTAGCAAGTAAATTGCATAAGGGTCTAGAAACTTTGCTAAAATCTTTAATGAAACGTCTATAAAAACCAGCATGCCCAAGGAAAGATCTTACTTCTCTGACTGTTTTGGGTGGAGGAAGATTGGAAATGAGATCCACCTTGGCTTTGTCAACCTCAATACCTTTGCTCGAAATGATGTGACCGAGAACAATACCTTGTGTTACCATAAAATGGCACTTCTCCCAATTTAAGACCAAGTTCTTTTCGATACATCTCTGCAGAACTAGTGTTAGATGACGTAAACATTGATCAAATGAATCACCAAAGACAGAAAAGTCATCCATAAAGACCTCAAGGAATCGTTCAACCATATCAGAAAAAATGCTTAACATGCATCGTTGAAATGTAGCAGGTGCATTACATAATCCAAATGGCATTCTCCTATATGCAAAAGTGCCAAAAGGGCAAGTGAAAGTGGTCTTCTCTTGATCTTTTGGTGCTATGGGAATTTGATTATATCCTGAGTAGCCATCTAGAAAGCAATAAAATTCGTGACCTGCTAACCTATCAAGCATTTGATCGATGAATGGTAAAGGAAAATGGTCTTTACGTGTGACAGAATTCAACTTCCTATAATCAATGCATACACGCCATCCTGTAGTTACTCTAGTTGGTATCAATTCATTATCGGCATTAGTAACTACAGTGACTCCTGACTTTTTGGGGACAACTTGTACAGGACTGACCCATGAACTATCAGAAATTGGGTAAATGATACCTGCGTCTAATAGCTTAAGAACTTCTGTTCTAACAACTTCTTTCATATTAGGATTCAACCGACGTTGCATTTCCCTAGTAGATTTAGCATTTTCATCAAGGTGAATGTAATGCATGCAGTCTACTGGATTTATACCTTTTATATCCGCTATGGTCCATCCTAATGCTCCTTTGTGTTCTTTTAAAACATCCAACAACTTACCTTTTTGTTCGTCATTGAGGGATGATGAGATGATTACCGGTAAAGTACTTTCGTCCCCCAAAAATGCATATTCCAAAGTGTTGGGCAATGGTTTGAGCTCGAGTTTCGGTGGTGATTCTGATGATGGAATGAGTTTCTTCTCAGATGGCGCTAGTTGTTCAACTCTTGGCTTCCATTTATTAGTGTCCATAGATGGTGCTGAGTCAAGTAGGGCGTTGACCTCATCGACCGATCTGTCAATATCAAAATCCAAACCAAAGTGTGTTAAACATGTTTGTAAAGGATCATCACTAAGGTTTGAAACAAAAGAGTTATCAACTAATGCTTCAATTAAGTCCACATCAACAATTCCATCATCTGCATTGTGAGGTTGTTTGGCAATATTGAAGATGTTCAGCTCCATAGTCATGTTGCCGAAGGACAACTGCATATTTCCAGTTCTGCATTGAATATGAGCATCCGCAGTTGCCAAGAAAGGTCGGCCTAGAATAATGGGGATGTGCTTCCGTGAATCCTGTATTGGTTGAGTGTCAATTACAATGAAGTCAACAGGAAAATAAAACTTGTCTACCTGGATAAGCACGTCCTCCACAATACCACGAGGTATTTTCGTGGACCGATCTGCAAGTTGTAACACCACTGGAGTTGGGTGTAATTCTCCCAGTCCAAGTTTCACAAAAACTGAATAAGGCAACAAATTTACACTAGCTCCTAAATCCAACAAAGCATTCTCAATTGTGTGGTTCCCTATACTACATGAGATAGTGGGGGAACCTGGATCTTTGCATTTTAAAGGAATTTTATGTTGGAGTATAGAACTAACGTTTTCTGTTAAAAATGCCTTCTTTTGAACATGCATATTTCTCTTTTTAGTACACAGATCTTTAAGAAACTTGGCATAAGATGGAACTTGCTTTATAGCATCAAGTAATGGAATGTTAACACTTACCTGTTTGAAAATTTCGAGAATCTCACCTGTAGATTTTCCTTTCTTTCCTTTCGCTAACCTCTGAGGAAATGGAGCTTTTGGAACATATTCTCGTGGGTTGGTGTCTTCTTTTTCCTTCGGTGATGAGTTCTCAACGTTCACAGGTACAATTTGATTGTCTTTTGTCACTGGCATCTCCACTTTGTTGTCGACTTCTTTTCCTTTTCGCAAGGTCATGACAGCTTTTACCTCTCCATGCTGCTGTGGTGAACTGGTACTTGCTTCATGCACTCCTTTAGGGTTAGGCACTGGTTGACTTGGAAATTTACCTTTCTCAACAGTCATTGCCAAGGTCTGAACTGAAGAAGCAAGTTGTCCTACCATCTTCTCCAAGCTTGAAACTGATTGGGCTTGTGAGTTGAAGCCCGCTCTCAATTCGTTACGTAATCCATCAATGGTGCGGTTCTGTTGCTCAATCGTGGAGTGAGTGACATTCTTGAAATTCTGGAATGCATCCTCCCACGGCCTGGGTTGAGAGTAATTCTGATTCTGATTAAATGGTCTAAATGGTGGCTGAGAGGCTTGAGGATTTTGAGCAATTGGTTGCATTGGTGGAGCTGGAGCTACTGGTCCATTTTGTTGGAATCCTTGAGACCATGAAAAATTAGGGTGGTCTCTCCATCCAGAGTTGTATGTATTGGAGTATGGGTTATAATTCGATGGTTTTCTCATTACACCTATGGCATTGGCTTGATCTGGATATGAGTCAAGGTCATGTGGCTCTGTTGATTTAGCAGTCGATAATGATGCTATTTGTCGAGAGAGACCTTCAATTATTGCTTTGACTTCTTTGATTTCCGAATTGGATTCGCCAATGTGAACCTCATTCACTCCTTTAACCCTTCTGGTATTCCTGAGTGATCGACTCCGTTGTTGGGAATTATCTGCTTGTCGTTGGAAGAATTCCCAAATCTCTGATGCACTTTTTGACATTAGCTCTCCTCCACTTGTCGCCATTAGCCATTCTTGCACATTTGGTAATAAGCCCTCTAAAAAGTATTGGCATTGGTGCCATTTCTCGTACCCATGATGTGGACACTTCAAGAGTAGCCCATTGAATCGCTCCCATGTTTCGAAAAACTGCTCGTCATCTCTCTGGGTAAACTCCGAGATTTCCCTGCGAATAGCATTTGTTTTATGAACTGGGAAATATTTATTTAAAAATTTTGTAACCATTTGTTCCCATGATGCAATACTATTAGCAGGTAATGTATTAAGCCATGAACGAGCTCTATCCTTTAAAGAAAATGGGAATAATCTAAGTTTTACATCATCATCTGAAAAATTCTCATATTTAAATGTTTGACAAATTGCATGAAAATCATTCAAATGATTGTATGGGTCCTCATTTTCTAGGCCATAGAACGTGGGGAGACAATTTAGCACACTAGGTTTTAATTCAAAACTCCTAGCAGCTACATTTGGGTACCGTATGCATGATGTGCTCAAATTAGCTAAAGGACTGAAGTAATCCTTAAATGGCCTCTCCTGTGGTGCTTGTAAATCCATTTTGTTTTTAATGTTTTTGTGTGTGCGAAGTGTTTTTTCTAATTCAAGGTCTATAGGTTCAAGATTGGGTAATAATGACCTACGACCATGCATACAAGAAATACAAGAATAAATGGAAAACAAAACAAAAATAAAAATAAAAATAAGAGCAAAACAAATAAAGAAGAAGGAGAAATTACGATACTAACCTTGTTGCGCTATTACAAACTTACTTATAAAAACACAAGAACAAATACGTGAAATAAACTAACTAAAAATAAATTAATAAGATAAATAAAAATGACAAAGAAGAAATAAAAATTAACTTGAAAATTAAATTACAGAATTTAAAGTAGAGAAAGAAATACTAACCTCTAAGTGTAGATTCACTTTTTTTAAAAAAAAAATACAAAAGAAAATTAAATGGAAATATTCACAAAAATTAATTCTATGAATTAAAATTACTTACCTCCCCGGCAACGGCGCCAAAAACTTGTTGTGCAAATTTTATTGAACTCGCAAGCGCACGAATCTATTGTAGTATAGCTTAATGGTACGAGTGTCGATCCCACGAGGAGGTGGATTTTAATTATATATAGAATTAATTTTGTGAATGAGTGGTTGGATTTATGGTGGAAATGATTTGAAATATGCTAAAACTTAAATTAAAATGCAAGAATAAATTCTGAAATTGAATTGAAATTGCGAGAATAAATTGAGGTATAAATCTATTAAATGACGTACTTGGGTATCTGGATCCGTATCAACATGCATCATGGGCTAAATATTCCATATTAATACCAATTAAATCATGAGAGGGAAATCCACACCTCATGAACCACGCTCTAATAAATATGGTGCTAAGGACTTATCGTGCCAAATAATAATAACCTTATACTAGGGAGCCGGTGAAACCAGGGCAGTACTAGACAAGATTAGTATTATTTGTCGACGAGAAGTCAAAACATCCACAAAAACTAGAGGGGAAGAGAAAATAAATTTACCAAATCAAGCCCATGACACATGTTGAAACTTCACCTTCAACCCAAGCTTGAAAGAAAATTAGCCACTCATAGTTGAACTAGGGGCAAAATGGGAATTTATTAAAATACATAGAAAATACAAGATAGAGAGAGAATTACAGAAAATGAATCCCAAAAATGGATTCAGAGGTGCTTAATTAGGGGGGGAGGCCCCCTTTTTATAGTTACATCGAGTAAATCATGGCCATCGGATTAAAAACAGTTTGGACGCTCAGGATTTCGCCACGTCATCAGCCACTATTTGCACAGTATAGTCAACCGCCACTATTTGCTCAGTACAGTCAACCGCCACTATTTGCACAGTACAGTCAACCGCCACTATTTGCACAGTACAGTCAACTGCCACTATTTGCACAGTACAGTCAACCGCCACTATTTACACAGTACAGTCAACAGTATCCGTATATGTAAATAGTACCGTACATGTGAACAGTACCGTACGTATGAACAGTGTCATTTTTCCTTTTATACTCCTCCTAAGGTTTTCGACCGTCCTGAGTTCAAAAATGATGTCCGTTTTGCCATTTGATCTCTCGTTTATTGTGAAATGACTATGATGCCCCTAAAATACATCAAATACTTAATTAAAATAAAACACACATAATTAAAGTACAAGAAATTTAAACACATAAAAGTAACGGTTGTTAGCAATACTTGATATATAAAATAACGATTTCTCCTTTATAAATATGCACTTTCTAACACTCAACACATGGTCGTAGGTCATTATTACCTAATCTTGAACATATAGACCTTGAACTTGAGAAAACACTTCGCACACACAAGAACATTAAAAGTAAATTTGGAATGGATTTACAAGCACCACAAGAGAGGCTATTTAAGGACTACTTTAATCCCTTAGCTAATTTGAGCACATCATGCATAAGATACCCAAATGCAGCTGCTAGGAGTTTTGAATTAAAACCTAGTGTGCTAAATTGTCTCCCCACATTCTATGGCTTAGAAAATGAGGATCCATACAATCATTTGAATGATTTTCATGCTATTTGTCAAACATTTAAATATGAAAATTTTTCAGATGATGATGTTAAATTCATATTATTCTCATTTTCTTTAAAGGATAGAGCTCGTTCATGACTTAATACATTACCTGCTAATAGTATTGCATCATGGGAACAAATGGTTACAAAATTTTTTAATAAATACTTCCCAGTGCATAAACCAATGCTATTCGCAAAGAAATCTCGGAGTTTACCCAGAGAGATGACGAGCAGTTTTTCGAAACATGGGAGTGATTCAATGGGCTACTCTTGAAGTGTCCACATCATGGGTACTTGAAATGGCACTAATGCCAATACTTTTTGGAGGGATTATTGCCGAACATGCAAGAATTGCTAATGGCAACAAGTGGAGGAGAGCTAATGTCAAAAAGTGCATCAGAGATTTGGGAATTCTTCCAGCGACAAGCAGATAATTCCCAACAACGGAGTCGATCACTCAGGAGTACTAGAAGAATTAAGGGAGTAAATGAGGTTCACACTGGCGAGTCAACTTCAGGAATCAAAGAAGTCATGGAGATGGCTGAAGGTCTCGCTCGACAAATAGCATCATTATCGACTGCTAAATCAAAAGAGCCACATAACCTTAACTCATATCCAGATCAAGCCAATGTCATAGGTGTAATGAGAAAACCATCGAATTACAACCCATACTTCAACACATATAACCCTAGATGGAGAGACCACCCCAATTTTTCATGGTCTCAAGGATTCCAACAGAATGGACCAGCAGCTCCAGCTCCACCAATGCAACCAATTCCCCAAAATCCTCAAGCCTCTCAGCCCCCATTTAGACCATTCAATCAGAACCAGAACTACTCTTAACCCAGACCATGGGAGGATGCATTCCAAAATTTCAGGAATGTTGCTCACTCCACGATTGAACAACAGAACCGCACCATTGATGGACTACGCAATGAATTGAGAGCGAGTTTCAACTCACAAGCCCAATCAGTTTCAAGCTTGGAGAAGATGGTGGGACAACTTGCTTCTTCAGTTCAGACCTTGGCAATGACCGTTGAGAAAAGTAAATTTCCAAGTCAACCAGTTCCTAACCCTAAAGGAGTACATGATGCAAGTACCAGTTCACCACAGCAGCATAGAGAGATCAAAGCCGTCATGACCTTGCGGAAAGGAAAAGAAGTTGACAACAAAGTGGAGGTACCGGTGACAAAAGAAAATCAAATTGTACCTATGAATGTTGAGGAACCATCACCAGAGGAGAAAGAAGAAACCAACCCACGAGAATATGTTCCTAAAGCTCCATTTCCTCAGAGGTTAGGTAAAGGAAAAAAGGGAAAATCCACAAGTGAGATTCTCGAAATCTTTAAACAGGTAAATGTCAACATCCCTTTACTTGATGCTATAAAGTAAGTTCCATCTTATGCCAAGTTTCTTAAAGACCTGTGTACTAAAAAGAGAAATATGCATGTTCAAAAGAAGGCATTTTTAACAGAAAACGTTAGTTCTATACTCCAACATAAAATTCCTTTAAAATGCAAAGACCCAGGCTCCCCCACTATCTCATGTAGCATAGGGAACCACACAATTGAGAATGCTTTGTTGGATTTAAGAGCTAGTGTAAATCTGTTGCCTTATTTAGTTTTCGTGAAACTTGGACTAGGAGAATTACACCCAACTCCAGTAGTGTTACAGCTTGCAGATCGGTCCACGAAAATACCTCGTGGTATTGTGGAGGACGTGCTTATCTAGGTAGACAAGTTTTATTTTCCTATTGATTTCATTGTAATTGACACTCAACTAATACAGGATTCAAGGAAGCACATCCTCACTATTCTAGGTCGACCTTTCTTGGCAACTGCGGATGCTCACATTCTATGCAGGACTGGAAATATGCAGTTGTCATTTGGCAACATGACTATGGAGCTGAACATGCTCAACATTGCCAAACAACCTCACAATACAGATAATGGAATTGTTGGTGTGGATTTAATTGAAGCATTAGTTGATGACACTTTTTTTCAAACCTTAGTGATGATCCTTTACAAACATGTTTAACTCACTTTGGTTTGGATTTTGATATTGACATATCAGTCGATGAGGTCAACGCTCTAATTGACTCAGCACCATCTATGGACACTAATAAATGGAAGTCAAGAGCTGAACAACTAGCACCATCAGAGAAGAAACTCATCCCATCATCAGAATCACCATCGAAACTCAAGCTCAAACCATTGCCCAACACTTTGGAATATGCATTTTTGGGGGAAGAAAGTACTCTACCAGTAATCATTTCATCATCCCTAAATGAGGAGCAAAAAGGTAAGTTGTTGGATGTTTTAAAAGAGCACAAAAGGAGCATTAGGATGGACCATAGCAGACATAAAAGGTATAAATCCAGTAGATTGCATGCATTACATTCACCTTAATGAAAATGTTAAATCTACTAGGGAAATGCAACATCGGTTAAATCCTAATATGAAAGAAGTGGTTAGAACGGAAGTCCTTAAGCTATTATATACAGGTATCATTTACCCCATTTATGATAGTTCATGGGTCAGTCCTGTACAAGTTGTCCCCAAAAAGTCAGGAGTCACTGTAGTTATGAATGCCGATAATGAATTAATACCCACTAGAGTGACTACAGGATGACGTGTATGCATTGATTATAGAAAGTTGAATTCTGTCACACGTAAAGACCATTTTCCTTTACCATTTATCGATCAAATACTTTTGCTCCACTTGGACCAATTCACCCTGCAAGCTTAGCGTGATAGTTTTGCTGTCACAATCAAATCGGTGCCTCTTTTTAGGATTATAGAAATCAAATTTGAAAGTGATTTTGGAGTTGTTAGATGTGTGAAAGAAGGGTTAAATTAAAAAAAATTAACGAAGATGATGATGAGTAGTGAAGAGAACAAAGAAGATGAAGAAGAAAGAAGAAGAGAGAAAAAAAATTCACCTTTTTTTAATTTCTAAGATTTTGTTTTTTTTGTTTTATTCTGTTATTTTGGTTATGGTAATGCTGATTAATGCAGAGAATTATTTGATTTGATGCAGAGAATAAAAAGGAAAGTTGAACAAAGAATGAGAGCAAGAAACAAAAGATGAAACGAAGGAGAAAAAAAGAGAGTACAAGACAAAGAAATAAGAAGAAAAGGAAAATGAAGACAAACAATTAAAAAAAGAATTTGGAAAATAAAAAAATGAATTGCAATTTTAAATTTTAATTAAGGATAAATTGTAGTGGATGGCATGGTTGCTAATTTATTAGATTTCAAAGCCCAAATTAGGAATAAAATTATTTTTCAATAAATTATTTCAAAATTTATTTTAAGAGATTATAGGTTTTAATTTTTAACATTTTAATCATCAATTAAAAAGGGGTTATAGTTCAAGATTCCTAAGAATGATGAATTAAAAATGATAAATATTATTCTAAGAAAATTATAAAGTTTGGATGTACTTAAATATTTATAAATTATTAATTATTGTACTATTTTACCCTTAGCTTCATGTTTGGAAAGAAAAATATACTAAAATGAATTTTAATAAAAAATTACTATAAAAAATAAGAAGATTAAAATTTATAACAAATTATATTAATAAAAAAAGAAACTGATAAAAATTTGGGATTATAATTAGGGTTAAGGTTTCGGTCTTTGAATTTCTCTAGATTTTAAACATTTTTTATTTTTAATAATTTGTTGAATTATATTAGGGAATGTAAACAAATTTTATGCATTAATTTGTCTTTCAAATAAGGGTAAAATGGTATTTTTGATGATAAAAGTCAACTAATTGATTAATGATTTATATCCCTAATATATTTAAATTCAAGGGTAAAAATTAGTTTTTTTAATTTTCTTGTGGTGATATTTTTAAATAAATTTTTTATTATTATATTTGTTTTATAAATTAAATATAAGTAAAAATTAATTTAATTTTTAAGGGTCTTTTACTATTTTTTTCTATAGGGTGTTTTTGTTAATAAATTTAGTTTTTGTCATTTAACTTGGAATATGTCAGATCTCAAGGGGCACAATCAAATTATCCTTGTTAACCCTCACAAAACTATTAATTAGTTGGGTTAGGGGTATTCTATTATTTTTATAAGTCAGCATCAATCAACGGTTAAAAATACGGTAATTTTGAAGGATAAATTAAAGTATATCAATCTAATAAGGAGGTGGGATGAAATTTAATCAAATGAGAATGAGTCCACTTGTTATACTTTGCATCATAAAGATGTTTTGTAACTTTTTCTTTAGTGTATTTTATTCACAAAGTAGTTAAATTTGTTGCAGTCGATAAACATTGTAAATAGTTCAATAATTGCATCTACCTAAATTTCTTTAAACTTAAAATGCAAGTTTTGTTTCAAGTGATGCATACAAATACCATGCATAGCATTTGGAAATACAATGTTAATATTTTTTTTATACTTGGGTGCTGGTCAGAAATGAAAACTATATTTGGAACTTCATCTATCTCTTGCTTTATCTTCATTAGAAATCACCCTCATGAGCATAGTTCTCACTATCACTAATATCGAAAGCAATAAGATAAAATTAATTGTTACCATCAAGTATTGTCGCGATGAATAAAGTTCATTTCAGTTTCTCTTTAAAAATGTGCGATTAATTATAATGACCGACCTTATTAAAAAAATGAATCCATGCATACAACTTTCAACTACTGTAAAAAAAAATATTTAAAATTATTTGTATTGTCGACTTCATAAAATATATGGGTGCCTACATTTTTCCTCTCCAACATTACCATATATCAATAAAGTAAAATGAATCATGAGGTGTGCCTACAATTTATTTTATATCCAAACTATTTTTGGAAGTCTTGACTAATATAAGGCATATATGAGGATGAAGTGACATCATACTTGCAACAAATCTTTTGTCCAATAAGTTTGAATGAAGCACGATGATGATCTCTTGTACCAACATCAAGTGCGCAAGTATGGACACTATGGTACCTTCAAATTTCAAACATATTTAAACTTCCAAGCTTGTAGCACGAAGTTGTCAGTTACAATTATCATTAATACAAGTAATAACAAATATGTTCTTTTATAACTTAAAGGCTCCTAACTCAAAATTTTTCCTCAACGTTACAATAGAAAGTACTTTTTGCAATTCCTCTTTCGAATTAAACAATTTTTTCCCTATTGGTATCATCAACAACTTTCATGAATGAAAAGTTATTACTATTTGAATGCATGTTGACCTTATCTAATGAACTACTGCATGCAAACAAATTGGCCTAGGCATATATCTATTATTAGAGGATAGAGGGTTGGAAACTCACATTGGTAGGCTCCACATTTCCTATTATTGGATTAGTAACCATCGTTGTTGCAATAAAATCATCATGAATAATAACCTCCACATTTTCCAAATTCGGCCCCCATCCATCATTAAGTTATGTTTCAGTAACAATCTTTAGATGTTGATTAATCTTCAACAACAAAATTATTTGGACTTAAACCTTAATCTCCAGCATATGGCTCTATAGATTCTTGTAGATAGCCATATGACCCAAAGTTAGGGTAAACATCAACAATAAGTGATGTCAAAATTTGTTTTATCTTTAGGTAATACAAAGAAGGATCTTTAACTTAGCTCTACTAGTCATTTGCTTTAGAAAATAATCTACATCATCATCTGGCATAATTAGAATAAGTAGCATTGGACCAAATGTTTTAAGCTTGAACATCTTACAATGTCAAAATTTAAAAATATCAATAGAAATAAATCGAGATACTTTTTTTATCAATTGTACATACGTTATAGAATGGGGCATTGTGATTCCTCTTGCTCCGTACCACTAAACCTATAATGGTTGTTTTGTTCATTCTATTAACACAAAACATAACAGGCACACATAACAAAGTCGTGTATTATAATAATACAACATAATTATTACAATAAATACAAAATGAAATCAATAAGGCATTTAACAACATATGGAACTGTGTGCCCATTTATCTCTTGTCAATGAATAAAGTTTTCATAAGTAAAAACTTTATTTAGAATATCTCTAAAAGTCTCTATAAGTTTTACTCTTTAAATACCTATTTGCTTATCTATGTGGCAAATAGAAAGGTGAAAAAATATAATACTCTTCAAAGATTTTTCGAATATAAGTTAATATTATTTTAATCATATAATTAGTTTTTTTTTTAAAAAGTCAATAGCAGTTAAAGCACTTCTCTCTCTCTTTTTTAATGGAAAGTAATAAAATATAAATTGAAGAGAGAGAAATTAACTCTCTAAATTGAAGAGAGAGTATAAATTCTCATTTGAAGAATATTAATTAGAGTGTCTTTTGGAGCTTTAAATATTGATGTGATTCTTTAAACAAGTAATAAAATCTTATATGAAGAACCTTTTGGTGATACTCTTAGTTATTTGGTTGTCAATGAGATATTTTATTAAAAATTATAAAATTATTTTAATAGAGAAATTTTTAGAGTTATGTTATAAAAAATGAAAAAAAATTATCTAATAAGTAAAAAAATATTTTAGAGATTTTAACATTTAAAAATATTTTGCTACTCCAAAAGGTTTAAAATTTACACTTTAACAGTAAAAATAAAATAACTTATTTAATTTTTAAAATTTCTACTAAAAAATAACTAAACCTAACAAAAAATTTAATAAAAATTTATGAAATTAAATTTATCCTTATAATTATTAGATAAATTATATTAAATATGTTCATAGTAATATTTTAGCCAATATAAAATGAAAAAAAAAAGTCTACATAATTATCTATTAGTAAATAAGTACCTTGTTTTGGAATATATTTAATGAAAGCCGCCCAAACCCCACATAAAAAGAAGTTCTCTGTGCGTGTGGCCGCCCTCCGCAGCTACAGATCACCAAAATAATCCGGCTCTCCGCCGCACTACTCGCTCGTCACCGGCGCCGCCCGACGCCAACTGCTGCTCTATCACTCCCGCCCCGTGTCTGCTCTTTGCCGCCTGAATCATTAAGCCACCGATTGTCAACCATTTACTCTTGGGTGCGTTTGTTTATTTTTTTTTAATAATGTGATTATCTTTTGTTTCAACAACGAATCAATGCTTTTCATCAGTTCCTGTCCTTTATAAAGTGAAAAATATGAAGTTACATTTTTAGTGTTCTTAGATTGTTTCATTTTTATGCAAGGCTAGTGCTTCGTTTTGGCTAGAATTACTGGTTAGTTTTGGCTTCTGCTTTTTTCCTTTTTCTTTTTTTTAACAGTTTTTCGTTGGGTGCGTTTTTCATGTGCTCTTTCATTTGACCTATCCCTTGAATTTTCATGATAGCTTATGATGTTGTTAAATTTGTGATGAGGGTTTTCTGTTGTCAAGGCTAATTTTCATTTTTTATTCTTGGTTAAAAATAGTAGCTTTTTAGTTTTTGACACCAGAATTTAATCTATTAATTATGATTTTAGCATTTTACAGGCAAGACAAAGCTGTGTTCTGTTGATGCTGCCATGGCAACAACTAAGCCTCGGCTAAGCAGCTTCTCTCGCAACCTATCGGCTGTATCCTCGTCTCAAACCCTTGGAGTCAAATGTGGTCCTAATGGAACTATGTTTGTTTCATCTGGGATAGCTGATCTTGACAGTAATATTATACTTGTTTTCCTATTCATTTATTTGTAATATGTTGAGTAAATTTATATGTTTTCTTACTGTTGTTTTTTTTTCTATTTGTATGTTCATGATATTTAGAGATACTTGGCGGTGGGTTCCCTTTAGGAAGTCTTGTGATGGTGATGGAAGATGCGGAAACACCCCATCACATGCTTTTGTTAAGGAATTTTATGTCACAGGGGCTTGTTCACAGCCAACCGCTTCTTTACGCCAGTCCATCCAAGGACCCCAGAGGTTTTTTGGGTACTTTGCCTAGTCCTGCCTCTCTGAAACATTATAAATCTCATGATCAGGAATCAGAACAGGTGACCTTCTTCTTCAAGTTTTTTCTCTTGTTACTTGCCTTATCTTTTATTGTTTGAGTTAAAATGTAGGGATGTCATCTATGAACGTATTGTAGGAAAAGGGATTGAGGATAGCTTGGCAGTACAAGAAGTATATGGGTGAAAATCAACCAAACTTTGATAGCCACAGAGGTATTGTGCAAAGCTATTTTCTTTAAATTTGGTTTGATTTATGGGGGGGGTGTGTGTGTGTGTGTATACACACACACACACAAATTCATGTTAAAATGAATCAATCAATAAATAATTGCAGCGTATTTTACCACTATTAAAATTTAAAGGATACTTAAAACGGCTTTATTACAATTATCACTTCATTTAATTAATTATTGATTTTTTTTCCTTGTCTTCTACATATAGAAATTTTGCCTCGTAAGCAAATGAACTTCTCTTGTGCCTTATGATTTAGAGCATTGTCTAATAGCTGCTTATCTGGTAGTGGTTGCAGTCTTTAGTTTCAATTGTTTATGGCCCCTAGCATTTATAATGCAGTGTAAAAGCCATTCCTACTGCTTTTCCGACTAAATGGAACTTGAAAGTGATGCAGTTAGAACATTTCTCAGATTAGTGACTTCTGGCTGCTAATGTAATAGAAACCTAGTTTTGTGAACCAGAAAAGTTAAATTTTTTATCCATTTCTTTGTTTTACATCATAGAACAGACATCTCTGGTCTAATGTGAGCTAAATGCAAGCATAGTGACTCATCATAATAGTGGTGCAGACAATAAGCAAGATTACTGCAATGAGTTTGACTTGAGGAAGCCACTGGAGAGGCACTATTTTACCAGACAACGTGTACATTGTGTTGGTATCCAAGACTCAAAAAATCTTGCTGCTCTTCAGGAGCATTGTGCCTCATTTTTAGCTCAACATCAAAGGTATTCTTTAATGTTTTTATGATAATATGTCATATACGGATATTAACTTCTTTGGTCACACACATGCGCGCATGCCTACATGTAGCCATGCATACAGTTGCACCTCTGATCTTAGGTAGTTAAGCTAGCTTCTTCATCGGAGCATTTGTAAAGCATAGATTTGGAAGATCATGCTCAAATTCTTATTACTAGAAATGTGGCAATTGAATTTTTGAATCACAAAGAATTTGAATTTTCTATTTGGGGAATGTGCTATGTTTCATGTAATATTATGAAAAATTGCATAGATTGATGGATGATATACAAGCAGACAATAGTATCATATAGATAATGTTGTTGGCACGATGATAGTTCAGTGGATATTAGATATATATCGAGGGAATGAACTATTACCCAGGAAATGTTAAAGATACTGTTGTTTTCCTCAAATTTTCAAGCAATGCTTTTTTGAATGAGTCCTGATCGCATTTCAGTATCACAATGTCTTCTGTTATTTTGTAAAACAACATGCTGGATATAATTTTTTAGATTTTGAGTTTTAATATGGACTTACTTTAGTATCTTGATTATAATTATAGCTCCAAAAATGTTTTAACTACATTTACGCTTGCTCTAAATTTGTCTCTTTTCATCTTCTTATAGCTCTTTCTAGAATGTAAAACTTCAAACTTATGTTGGTGGTTTAATTAAGTCTATATTAAGGTATTTTGTGACTGATTTATGTAATGCTGGTGTTTTGGATAGTCTTTTTTTTTTTGTCTCTCATTTTTTGCTTTCCTGTTCAAATTCTTTCTTATGTTATTGATGTTTTTTTGGTTGCATCTCCAGAAATGACGGCAGCAGTGCATTGGCTGGTCGTATAGCTATTCAGTCATTATGTGCTCCACAATGTGAACATTCCAACATGGTCAGTGGCAATTACACTTTACTCTGAAGGTCGTAATCAACTTAAACGTATGGTTGCAGCCATGTTTTTCGTTTACTTTCTATTTCTGCTGGAACGCAATAAATTTCTTGTAATATTTTTGTCTCTAGAAATGGTTGTTTGAAGAAGTGGCTTCTGTCTTTTACACCTTTTTCTGTCATTTTTCAAGGCAATACTGCACTGAATTGATGATTTTTCCTTTTTATGACTCTCAACTTATTACTTTACAGGAATGGGAAATGCTTTCTTTTATTAAATCTCTGAAAGGTATGGTGCAGTCTTCAAATGCAGTGGTTGTTATAACCTTTCCGCCCTCCCTTCTCTCACTTTCGTCCACTAAACGATGGCAGCACATGGCAGACACTCTGCTTTCTGTTGCAGCTATCCCAGGTTTGATTTCATCTTTTTATTGGTATTACTGCATCAAAGACCTTGTATTTTTGAACTTCTAAACAAATTCTTCTTTCAGATGAGGACAAGGAATTGGCAAAACTCCTTTCGGGTTACCAGGACATGGTTGGCCTTCTTAATGTACACAAAGTAGCTCGTTTGAATACACAGGTAGTGTGGAGTGTGCTTTGTTCTAATCTTATATTTACCACTATATTGCTACTTGTACTGAAATAAGCACACCTGCTAATCCTAGGTAACATGTTTATGATATTTTTCCTCTGTTAATCTTATTCATTGTAAAAAAAAAAAAATCTTCAGGTGCCTTTAATACTCGAGGCAACAACATTTTCAATAAAGTTGCAGAAGCGTAGGTTCTTGGTTTTAGAATGTCTCAATCAAGCTCCTGTTGATGGCTCAAGTGGGAGTTCATATGGCACATCAGGTAGTTTCTCTGGATCATCCAAGGCTGGGACCCTTGATTTTTAGTTGCAGTGCAGATTTTTTCTCAATGATAGGTAGCTCAGATTGAAGCCCAGATCTCGCCATGAGTTTGATAGTGTCTGTCCATGCTGCTGGAATATTTTATTGGTCTTCGCAGCAGGAGTATTTCTTCAGCTGTCCTTCACTCAGAAATGCTATATAGAACAGCTATGAATGGTTTTGTAGCTTCGATTCCGGAGCGATTTTAATCTATTTAGTGGAAACGATTTAAAGCTATTTTTTAGATATTGAGTTGTGCATGTTAAATAATAATTGAATTTCTCAAATTAAGTGAACAGAAAGTACTCGTATTCACTAGAGAATTAACCTGAGCTTAGAAATATAATTATGAGATAATTAAAAAGGGGAAGCAACCGCACTGAAGTTGAAATGAAGCAGAAAAAAAAACGTACTATTTACACGATAAATTAAACAACTAGAGCAAACTTTTATTTAAGATATGGGACGAATAATACCATTCAATGTAAGGGAAAAGTACAACTTACAATTTGCTGAAGTTGTGAGAACTCCCTTAATTTCAAAAGTGACTATACAGATCTCCTTTTAAAACAACTATGTTGAAAAAATAATTCGCAATCAGGAACATTGGTTTCTAAAATTATCTTCAAAAAATTCTTTAGAAATATCTAAAGAAAAATCTAGGAAGTTAGTTGTAATATATGGTAAATATGTTAGCCAGGTAACTTTAGTCAGTCGTAGTTAAAATGTGTGGTAAAGTCAAAGTTGATAAATCGTGTAGGCAAAATAGGTTAGTAAAATGGGTGATCCTAGTGTGTATTTGAAAAAGATTGTATGGCCGACAAATACATGGCCATTTCTCCAATTTTAGCAAAGAAGCTGAAAGCTTAATAAAAAAGTCCAAATTTAAGTCAGTGCTGTCTCTTGTAAAATCCCTATCATTTACCTTCAACTTTAGCCAAATATTCTTAACTACAAATACTTACCCTCAACCATTCTACCCCACTAGCTTCCCCTGTTCCAACAAATTATTCCCTTTGATACCATAGTGAGCTAATTGTATTTCATTTGAGTATAATTATCCAAAATGTAGTTTGTTTGAGCACTTCACCAATTTATATAGTGTCGTTATCTTTAAGTATACTAATATATGGTAAAGATGAACATCAAGCATCAGACAAGTAAATAGCCAATTCACCCAAACACTTTTAGGGATTCTAAGGCTTTCCATATAGCTTCTGAAGCATCAACAATACTTTTAGGCCACGGAAGCATCAATAATCATGATTATCAAACACCATTTTGGAGTTACACTCATCAACCTCCTTAACCTTAACACTATTTCCCATTTCTCCATAAATATTAATATAATTCAAGCATCTCATCTGCTGCCTTTTTTGTACTACTGAGTTGACAATGGCACCACTGATCGGTTCATCATCTAAGTAAAATATTGGTTGCCAAACTTAGGTGGGCCTCGTCATCCCAGTTTTCCTCAAAGCTGTCAAGTGTTAATGTTGCCATTGTGTGTCTTGCCACTTGGGGGTGAACATTTGTAAATGCTATAGAGCTGGTCTTCTTTACAGTAGTCAAAGTCATTTTCTTGATTGCATTGCTGTAGTGGAGGCTTTTTTGCCTACTTATCTTGTTGCTAATCCTGCATGTCCTAGCGGCTTCAACACTACCCAATGTAACTGGAAAATGAATAGGTGAAGCTACGAACTTAATTTAACCCAGGCTAAGCTCTACAAATAGTTACATATATAAGATTTTTTCAGGAATTAATATGAAAATTGTTCATTATATATATATATATATATAGAGAGAGAGAGAGAGAGAGAGAGAGAGTTGAGTGCCAATATGAAAAGTGTTCATCTTACTAGAATATACAAGAAATATTATTAAAATTATGAGGCCTAAAAGATATTTTTGAAGGGCCCTCTCAACCCCTCGCCATATACAACAAGGAAAGCAAGAGCACAAACATCTAGCTTCTTCACCTTTGATTTTGTATGATTAATTATTTAATTTTTTTGGTTGCAATTCGTTGCTTTTGGTGTAGAAAACTTGAATTGGCGAAACAATATGTATTGGAATACATTGACTATAGCCGACAATTTGGAGGTCTTGCATAGAGACTTAATATGTCAAAATAAAACTAGCATTTATAAATATACAATATTTCTCTAGTGTAGATGCCTATATTTTTTAAAATGCAAATTTGCTGTAAATGCCACATATATATTAGTATTTTCATTGTTTTTTTCAATTAACTGGTACACCATATGGCGTAACAACAAATCCAAACGAAAAAGAATAAAAAAAAAGCGGGCATTCACAATCGAGTGTTATAATACACACAAACACATAGGGGTGGGTATTTTATTCTTGTTTTATTCAAGTGGCCAATTGGATAAAACTTGAATAAATTCTATTGTTAGATTGAAATTCTTGACCCGTAATTTTCTAGATATTTTAATCATTATAGCAAGTTGGAATTAGCGATTTTAATTGGAGAACATAACCTAAGTTAAATAATCTGAGCTTGTGTGTTTATTGTCTAGATCAACCTAATACATTTCTCTACTTAATGCTTCCATTATCTTAAATTAAAGAGCTTGTTTTAAATTATTTAATGGTTAGAGATTAGGTAAAGAGCTTATTTTGTCTAATGACACACTAATGAAAGATTGAGATTAACAGAGCTTATTGTTGTCTACAGTTGACAGTTTCAATATAAATTGATGATAAAATTGATATATTATGTGCATGTTTGGTGATGGAAAATGATCCTTTAACCTAAGTTTTCATCATTATTATTTTTTCACCTTTAATTAGAGTTTTTATTAAATTATTGTTTTCATAGTTTTAATTTCTTTATTTCTTGCTATTTATTTAAAAATTCATAAACTCCCACTTTTATTTATAATTGACATTTTCTTTAGATAGATTAATTTATATTATTATTACTATTATTTATTTGAGAACTTATCAACCATATACCTTTAAATGACACGCATATCAAACGTGCTACAACAATTTTCAAGTGTACCATTCGTATACTCTAAGTTGACAAAACACTCTATCATCCACCAATCTGTTAGCTTCGTTAGAAAGTTAACAGAATTGTGGCAAATTGACTATTTCGCCCTTGAAACTCAAAATGAGGTAAAAAAATAAATTTACCCCAAAAAGTAACGTAAATTTTCAATACATAATTTTTTTTATTAACAATACATTTTTTAATTAAAAAATGAATTATTCATGGTACACATTATTAACAATTATCCATAAAAAATCCATATTATACCATAAAAAATTATTAACAACATATTATTTACAATTATACATTTTTTACCATAAAAAATTTCAGTTGGAGCTTGGAAGAGTAGATTTTAAAAAATTTAGGTTAAATTTTGGAGGAGTAGATTCGGTTGTAAAGTAGCTTTAATTGTTTTTTAGCAATTATTAACAATTATCCGATAAATGAGATGACATGTCATTTTTATCAATATATATCATATGACATGTCATTGTTTACTAGGTAAATGGAATGACATGTCTTTTTAAGAAAAGACTAGATTACCCTTATGATGTCAGCGCTTAGAAACGGCAGTTAACGGATTGGTGGACGGCAGAAGTGTTTTGTCAACTTAGGGTATACGAGTGATATACTTGAAAAGTGTTGTAACATATTTGATATTGGTGTCATTTAAGGATGTATGGTTGATAATTTCCCTATTTATTTTAAATCTCAATTTAGAGTTGATAATAAATACAACTAGCATAGTTTCTGTGGAATCGATCTTTACTTGCTTTGTACTAATTATTATAATAGTAGTAAGGTTTTAAATTTGGTACAACCTAACTACACTATCACTAAATAACAATCTCGTGCGGAATCGCTATTACACCAAATGACATAATAGTTAATTGAATAGAAATACTATAATGCCATATGGTGTGATAGTAAATTCATATGAAATATGCATTTAAGCCTCTGAACATGAGAAGTTGTGTGTGTATACAGTCCTTCTCTAGTGTGGATGCCTGTATCTTTTAAAATACTATATGATATATTATTGTTTTTATGATTTTTTGTTCAATTAACTAATGCACCATATGGTATATGCAGTGAATCCATATTTTTTGTTCAATTAACTAATCTAATGAGCATCCAATTGCCTATTACTTTTTCATTTTAAAATTTATACATAGTAGGACACACCATGTGTAGATTTTCTAAGACATTAGATTTGAATCCATTGGGATCTCTGGTTAGAATCTAACTCTATATATATAATACACATTAATTTGCAATAAGGAATCTCTTGCTTTAATAAAGTAAGAGACAAACTAAAATACCAAAAATACAAATTTTAATATACTATACCATAAAATACACAATATTGAAGCCTCTATTTGTATGCGTAATTTGGGAATGTGGACATATTGTTAGATTGTGCAGTTTAATAATGTGTTTGCATTGACTTTATTAAACTGCACAGTTTAACAATGTGTTCATATGAAAAAAAAAAGAGTATCTGCACTAGAGAAGGACCACACACACACAAACATAATGCTGAACGAGTTTACAACATTATAAGCTTATGAAAAAGATAGTTTACAATGTTGTAGACTCATCTCACATTTTGATATAGTGTAGGATTCCTCTTCTGGAAGTTGATTTTATATATATATAGGGGTAGGTTCAAGAGGCACATTTTTATACACAAATTTACACACAATTTTATGATCATTAGATTAGAGATAATCAAGGGTTGAAATTAAAGATGACATGACTTTTTTAATTAAAAATCAACAAATTAAGGCAGTGGGTCCCTATATAATAATAAATTATTGCTCATTCTTCTTTCTCGCACTTAATATATTTGCTCTTTCTCTTTTATATTCCTCTTTTTCCCATAAATCACAATACTGAAAAAAAAATTCATATACACAAGAACATATCAAACACTTTATCCCTAAATATAGTATAGTGTCAGAACAATTAGAAGACATATCAAGCATCACTCACACAATATTTTTAATAAGCAATGATGTCCTTTTGTTTGGTCTTTTTGTTACTTTTAGTAATTTATTTATCAATTGTTACAGTTGCAAGATCGGAAAAAAGATTCCAAGTCAATGCTATTTATTTATCTTTTTATTTTTAGTTTTTAGTTTCTTTTATGTAGGATAACTTGATCATGATTTAATATACTAAATCTGATTTAACCAACAAAGTGTTGGCTCCACTGGTAATAAAGTCTCTTTAAGTGGCTTGATTGGTTTGCTCCCCAATTCGAGTTGCAAGGCAGTCGCTTTTGTTGGGAGAACTTGTACCTCTCGGTTCGAGCAGGGACTTCTAGTCTGGGTTGTGGTAGGGGCTTAAAGGTGTCTCCCACAGTTGGGGCCCTTCCCAAAATACCTTGTGGTCTAAATAAAAAAATATTAAATCTGATTTAGGTGGTTAAAAGTGGTGCTTAAGTAGATAAAAGCACCATCTGTGAGGATCTTTTTTGAAACAACTATAGAAGCCCAAAGCTATTATGAATAGTATCGAACTCGAATTTCATCCAAGATAAGAAGAGGTTCAAATGATGTAAATAGTATGCAATTTGTGTGTCACGTGAAGGAAAATATTTTTCAACACACAAGAAACATAAGAATACTGAGGAAACTACTAGGACTAAGAGTGTAAGCAAATTAAATGGGAGATGTTCAACTGTCAAATGCAGTTGTGAAGCTAGAATGCAGATTGTACATGATAAGTTGTCTAATAAATGGAGAGTTTCAGTATTTGAGGATACTTACAATCATAAAGTAGTTATCCCTACAAAAAGAATGAAAATGAAGTCAAATAAGCATATGCATACTGTATCTAAAAATTCAACAGAGATGTTTCAAAAAGATAATTTGCAAATTGGAAAAGTTTGTTCAGTTCTCAGTGGTGCACATTTTCGTTTTGATAGTAGAGATTGTTATAACCACTTAAGAAATGTTCGACACACACAGTTGGATGGAGGAGATGCTCAATCGTTTCTTACTTCAGGAAAAAGCAAGCTGAAAATCCAATAATCTTTTATGCAATCCAATGTGATGAAAGTGGGAGCGTATTTAATTTATTTTGGGTGGACTCTCGATCACGTATGGCCTATCATTATTTTGGGGATGCAGTCACATTTGATACCACTTATAAGACTAATTAATATGATAGACCTTTCGCACCATTTATAGGACTGAATCATCATCTACATTCAATACAGTTTGGATGTGCTCTTTCACAAGATGAGACAGAGGTAACACTTTTGTGGCCGTTTAAAGCATGGCTTAAAGCAATAGGAGGGTGTCACCCTATTTCTATCATTACTTACCAGGACTTGGCAATAAAAAGAGCAATTGAAAAGGTTTTTCCAAATACTCATCATTGCTTATGTCCTTGGCACATAAAAAAAAAAGTTTGTTAAAAAATTATCTTATTTGTATTTTAAGAAGTCAAAATTCAAGGCTGCATGAGAAAATGGATTAAAAGATAACGAGTGGTTGAATCATCTCCATGAGATACGAGTTTCTTAGATGCCTATTTATAATGCTGGTATAGTTTTTGCTGGAATGAATACTACTAGGCGTAGTGAAAACATTAGTTCTTTCTTTGACGCCTTGGTTACTTCAACAACAAATCTTAAAGAGTTCGTTGACAAATATGAGCAAGCATTGAAGAAGATCATGGTAAAAGAAAGTGATGAAGATTTTAAATTTGAACACAAGTATCTCATTGTCAATGTTGGAGAATTACTTTTAAAACATGCATCCAAATTGAAATGCTTTGAACAAGTTTAAGGATGAGTGGAGTCAAGTTAATTGACACAAAGTTGAAGAAAAATGATATGATGGGGAATGTCAAGTATACTTGGTCAAAACAAAGTTCGGTAAATATGAAAAGTTTGTGGTGAAGTTAAGTCTACAAAATGGCAAGGGTATGTGAGAATGTCAAATTTTTGAGTTTGTTGGAACACCTTGTAGACATATTATGAAAGGTTTTGTTCGGTTAGATATTGATTTGATACCAGATCATTTCATTCTTTCAAGATGGAAACAAGAGGCAGACGATGATGGAGATCAAGAATAAGAGATATTGAGGCTTACTCATATGTGCCAGTAGGCCACAAATTTGGCTTGTATTGCTACATCATCCAATGAAGCATATATGATTTAAGGCCAACACTAAGTTCCGTGTAACATAACGTACATTCAAGAAAGTAAAATATTTATAGGTACCCTAAAAATTTATGGAAACTACATTAATAGAATTAAAAGAAATATTTTTAAATTTTAAAGAAGAAATAAAAGATATAAAACAAGAAATGGGAAAAATAAAAATAGAAATGTCTATAATATAAATGAGTCAAAAGAAAAATAAAAAATTTGAAAAATTTGAAATATTAAAATCAGGAATAATTGGAACAAGTTTTAAGAAACCAACACAGAAACCACAAGCAGGCAGTTATGATACTTGGTTTATGGAAACTCAATATTTGAAAATATTAAAAGAAACATAAGAATTAAAAGCAGAATTAAAGAAAAAAGAAAAAGGAAAAGAAAAACTAGAAATAAAAGAAACAACTCCGAACGTTTCAGATTCAGACTAAATGGAAGATACATTAGAAGAATTAACTGAAAAATTCAGTAACATAAATCTCAGCGACTTAGAAGATTTTGAAAAAGAATATCACATAAAAATGAATATGGCTGGAGGACCATAGATGAAACCTAATGTAAGAGAACCTAGTCATAGATATACAATGAATAAAAAGAAAAATAGACCTTTTTATAAATATGTACCACCCATTAAAAATACTCCTTGGAAAAAAGAATATAAACCTAACAATGATACATTAACACCTATAAGTAATGCAGGAACTTTTTTAGACTTAGACTGCAAAATAGAACCCAGAAAAGCTTTGGTTGAATGGGGAATGCTAATGAAATTATTCTTTATATATAATGGTTCAAGAGATGACTAGAATGTAGAAACTGAAGAAGAAAAAATAAATCCATTTGTTGACATCTTAATAGCCAGTTTTACAGGCAATGTATTTAACTGGTGGAAAGGACTAAATGAAGATACACAAAGATTAATAAAAGATTCAACAAAAATAGTCTTCTTTAGAAGTAAAGGATTAGGAATCGAAAGAATAATTGAATATATTGCCAGCGAATTCCTAGGAGAAGATTGGCTACAAAATAGTGAAACAAAAGCAAAAAAATGATAAATTAAACGCTAGGATGAAATTAATGAATTTAAAAATTTGTAACATGTGTTTCGTAAAAGAATACACTTGTGAATTTAATAAATACTATTATGAACAATTCACAAGTCAAGAAGATCAAGAAATTTATAAAAATTTATATTATTCCAAATTACCATATCTCTGGAATGGATATTTTATCAATGAATATGAAAAATACAATACTACTAGTAGACTTCCAGATACTCTAGGAGCTAGAATAAGGTTTTTAAATACAAGACTAAGTGAAATATGCATTCAGAGGAATTTAATAAAAAAGAGTAAAAATATAGGAGAAATTTGTTGTGGAAAAACAGAAATGCCAGCTCAGTGGGGTTGTTATACACAGTTTAAAGAAAAAGAAAATTGTATAAAAAGGACAAAAAATACAAAAAATTTAACAACTTTAAACGGAAATACAGGAAACCAGAAAGGGAGTATTATAGAAGAAAGTATAAAAATCAGAAAAAACAATTAGATAGATCTAAATGTAAATGTTGAAATTGTGGAGAAATAGGACATATTAGCACGGATTGTACAAAAAAGAAAGTTAGACTTCTAAAAGAAGATTTTGAAGACATAAAATATGAATTAAAAGAGATAAGTGATATCTCAGATTATGAAGGAAAAGAAGTTTATATGGTAAAAAAGTCCAGAAGATGAATCAGAATAAGGAAGAAATTATAGAAAAAGAAGAAATTCAAGAAATTAAAAGAAATAGAAAAAGAAGAAAATAAAAATGGATACAGTCTTGTTGCCACGTTTAATAAAGAAAAATATAATAAACTTTTAAAAATAAACATGGAAAAACCAGAATACGGGATAGTACATAAACTAAGAGATATGTTCAGAAGAAAACGAATAGTATTACACGAATATTATGAACAAGAAAATGTTGTAACAATTACACAAGCTGAAGGAAATATTAGATTTAGCCTAATAAATAAAAGATTTATAGATCTAGCATTAAAAAAAGTAAAAAGTGAATCAACAAGAGAAAAGATCCAATATGTATATCTAGCAAAAATTCAAATATTAATGAAATCTTTTTTCAAAGAAGGAATAGACAGTCCTATAGTATTATCACTACATGACCAAAGGTTTTAGGATCCTAGTATAGGACACTTAGGAACAATTGAAGGAAACCTATGTTACACTAAATTACTATTTACATGTCATACTAGATATTGTGTATACATAAAAGATAAAAATATAGATGAAACACTAAGCTTACACTTCAAACTACTAAAAAAGAATTTAATGAAAGAAAGAAATAGATTAATGACAGTAAATTATTCTGCATTATATAGTTTTTATACTTCAAATTACGGAGAAATGTATGGAAATAAACCTTATATAAACATAAATAAAGAATGTGAAGACATAGCAACATTCATAGAACCTGTAGTTCAAGACTATAGAATCCCTATATATTATAAATTAAGTATAGAGGATAAGAAATAATTTTTAAATAGTGATAATGAAAATTCCATCATTCCTATAAGTTTTGCATGAAGAACTTTAGTAAGAGGAAGTTCATCTAGAAGACTAAGTACTGATAAACAAATAATTAAATCTATAACAACTAATAACGTAATAAAAATACTTGGACAATACTTTAATGGAATAGAATATACAACAAAAATACCTATATTAGTAGACACTAGCACTAGTCATAATTATATGAATCACACTAAAAATAAAGGACTCTTAATAAAAGAGAAGGAAGTTCCGTATGAATACGCTGATTTCAATGGTAATAAATATATTTATAAACAAGAAGTTAAAATCCCTATAATTATAGAAGAAATTAGAATAATAGTATCTTGTTATATAGACTCATTTATGACCAGGACCCAGAAAAACATATAGTGCTAGGAAATAGTTTTTTAAATAATTTAGAATATTATAAAATTGAAAAGTATAAAATAACCTTGCAAATAGAAGGGCAAAAAAATAATATGTGAAACATGTTGAAGCAAGCTTATATAAAATACCCTATGTCTGTCAATATACAAATAAACATTACAGAAAAGGATATAGATACGTGTGCCCTAATAGACATTGGTAGTGAAATAACAATTATGAAATCCTTTATATCTAACCAATGGAAACCAAATGAAAAACTAAAAATCATTGGAATAACAAGAGATAAACAACAAATAAATCAATCTTTAATAAACTTTGAAATCCTTTTAGGCAGTAAAATGATACGTATTAATCAAATATTTCAATATGACAAAATGGATTGTGATATACTCCCAGGAAATGATTTTATTCAACAATTCCAATATTATCAACAAACAACCTACATGATCACCCTAAAAAAACCTTGTAATCATATCCTTCGTATTCCTCGTGAATTTAAACCGTACAGAGTTTAGCCAGCCCAGCGTGGTAATACATTTATTTATGAAAAACATTATCTAATCTAAAAAGGACAGAGTTACAACATACAATTAGAAACAATAAAATCACAGCTTGAACAAGTCTATAAAGATAAGCCATTAGCATTATGGAAACCAGACCACCCTAGAGCAAAAATACAATTAACGAAAAATAGGATAATAAGGCTTAAACCTATGATGTACACAAAAGAAGATAGAGAAGAATTTAAAACCCAAATAAAAGAACTATTAAACTTAAAATTAATTAGAACTAGTAATAGGCCACATAATAGCCCAGCCTTTATGGTTAGGAAAAGATCAGAACAAGTAAGGGGAAAGGCAAGAATGGTAATAAATTATAAGGAGCTAACTAAATACAAAAAATTTGACGGATATTTACTCCCAAATAAAGAAGTATTAATAAATCTTGTAAAAAATAAAACATACTACTTAAAATTTGATTGTAAATCAGGATTTTGGCAAATAAAAATGGAAGAACATCGTATTCCTTATACAGCCTTTAGCACCCCACAAGGACATTATGAATAGCTAGTAATGCCGTTTGGACTAAAAAATGCCCCTTAAATATTTCAAAGTTGAATGGATAAAATATTTAAAGATTATAAATATATCATAGTCTATGTTGATAATATATTAATAGCATCAAAGACATTAGAAGACCATAGAAACCATTTAAGAGAATTTGTTAATACATGTATCAGAGAAGGCATAGTTCTGTCAGAAAGAAAGGCAGTTTTGGACACAAAAAGATAGAATTTTTAGGAATGATTCTTGATAAAAAAAAAAAAGAAAAAGGAATTAGACTTCAAAGCCATATAGGAAGAAAAATTACAGAATTCCCAGATAAATTGGAAAATAAACAAGAAATACAAAAATTCTTAGGTTGTTTAAATTATGCAGAAGGATTTATAAAAAACTTAGCAAAAAAGAGAAATACACTTCAAGAATTGCTTAGAAAAAATAATACTAGAGGATAGAGCGAAGAACATAAAGAAACTGTAAAGAATTTGAAAAAGGAATGTAAAAACCTTCCATCTTTAAGGTTACCAGAAGAAAATGATAAATTGGTAATACAAACCGATGCCTCTAATCTGCATTGGGGAGCTATACTTAAAACTGATATAACTGAAATTTGTCGATATACTAGTGGAACATTTAATCCAGCACAAGTCAATTACCCAGTCCATGAGAAAGAACTCCTTGCAATATACAAAGCATGTTTGTACTCCAAAAATAATTTATTGTAGAAATAGATAATTCCCAGGTAAGTTCACTTATTAATAAGATTTTGCCAAATGAACCCCAGTACAGAAGGTTACATAGATGGCAAGCTTATTTATCTTATTATAATTTTTTTATTGTACATATGAAAGGAACTAGTAATTTTCTTGTAGATTTTCTAAGTAGGAACATAGAATTCAGAGAATGAATCCAGAAGTAAATAAAACCATATCTGTGATAAACACAAAAGTACAAAGGCTCAAAGAAGAAATATATGACATGCTAGATGCCATAAATTACATGAAAGAAGTCACAAAGGCTCATGAGAAGGGAATACATTTGTTGGAGTCATATATAAATGACCTAACGAAAGGGCTTTAAATAAACACTAACCCAATAAAAATAGGAAGCAGTAGTGGACCTCTCCCACAACCAGAACCAGCCTATGATCCACCTTTTAATAAAACCTTGTCCATAGAAGTCGAATCACCAAAAAAGACTTCTTCAAAAAAGTTCATCAAAATAAACAGCACCTCCTCAGAAGAAGAAGAAAAACCTATTCCCCTAAATCCAAAAGAAGAAGAATATAAATAGTTTTCTACGTGGGTGTATTCTACATGTTCCCACAACAATACTATTTTTAAAGTAACTGGAAAAAATATATATCCTAGAATGATAGCTGTAAAAGGAGCATATCCTCTCCTTATTGGACAGATAGTTCAATATGGGTATCTAGACTTAGTATATCCAGATACCAACTTAAGGGAAATAGCCAGCCTCGATGAATTATTAATTAAAGAAGTCTCAAATTTCGCCCAAGAAAGGCCCATATACCGAAAGTTATACACAATTAGCCCAGAATACCACCAAAATGTAGACTATCAAGCATTTTACATGATTTCTGTGGGTCACCTCACACAAAATTTCCAAATAGAAGTAGGAACTGAATATAGAAATGTTCCTTAAATAACCAAATCATGGATTAGAACCCACAGGGCCTGGGGAATAAAAGCAATATGGAGTATTGCTAAGGATCTTTATAAAAGAAATTATGGAACAATTATCCGATTTCAGAATTATATTCTTGTAACTTCTGAAGATAGCCACACACCCTCAAATATCCTCTTGGAACTCATCAACGAGATAAGCACCATGAGATTCCCTAGCAGTAGGGAAACCATGCAACAGGCTTATCAGCTTATGGAAATGAAGCAGCCTGACAAATAAAATATGCCCGTGGCAGACAGAGAAGATAAAATGGCAGATAAAAGATGCTCGTGGCAGACAAATAAAAGAAGATGCCCGACAAAAAGCAACTCGTGATAAAAAAGATGATTAAAAAAAACAAGAATGGTTTTGTAATAATAGAGATAGGATGATGTAAGCAATGATGTAAGAAGCTAGTAATGTAATCCTTTTCTAAGGAAATAAAAAGAGAAAAGAGAAAGAAAAAAGCTCTCAGAGCTTATCATTCCCATAATTCAATTATCTCCAACAGTTACGAATTCTCTGTAAAAACAATGAACAGCTAAACCATTCTCTTGCTTTAAATCCTAAATCAAGACATTACTAATAAAAAACAATAAACCCCGGAGAGGAAAAAAGAAACCTAAACTTATTCAACGTTCTTTAACTCGACGATCGGAAACCATACAGTAAGGCCATTCGAGTCCACAGATCCTATAGAGACAAGAGGTCGTTTAAGGAAGAAGGACAGTCAGGCTGCAGGTCACTGGAAGAAGATCAAAAAGCAAAGAACCAAGAGTAACTTAGGTAATAATACTCAATCCTCATCTGTTGGTGGAAGTTTGTTGATGATTATTGATGAGGAGATTTATGGAGGAAGAACAAAATCATTAAACTAAAGCAAACTTTTTATTAGTATCATGAATCATAGAGCTTATTTAGGATAATCTAAAGAATACATGATAAATCCAACCAATAAAATAACATATAATGAATATATGATGATAATAGATTTTAATTTAGGATCATTCAAACAAAGTTTGTATCTGTTCAATGAACATGAACTTGTTAGAACAAAAGATTTATTAGCCGTATGTTCACTTGATTTGCCTCAGGAAATAAAACGAAAAATCATAAAAGACATTGAAACATACAATTTAAAACATAATATAATCATGTTAACAATAGTAGAAGGAATTGGTATAGCAAAAGCATATTTAGGACAAAAAGATTATGAAGCTGGACCTTTCAATAATAGTATTCCTGAATAATTAATTTTGAACTTGCTGTTCTTCTAATTTTAAATTACTACTATAGTTTTGTCATATTTTTATAATTTTGTTTGTAATTTTATAATTCTGTAAGTTTATAATTTTGTAATTCTTATAATTTTATTATTTTTTAATTTTATTTATAATTTTGTAATTCTGTGATTTAAAAATTACTGGAATCAGAGCCATAGACTCCATAGACCCTATAAGAGCAATAGTCGATAGTTTGTATACACTAAAGGTATATAATAAAGAAGAAATAAAAAATTTAATAAAAGCAATTAAAACTGATAAAAATAATATAAGAAATATAGAACTTGAATTAACTGAAGAACTAAGGGAAAGATTTATAGATACCATAGGTGGTGAAATCTTAATAGAAAAGAAAATGAAATTTATAGATAAATTTATCAACTTTTTAATATATTGGTATAAAACAAAAACACTATGAATCAACATGCATTTAATACCATACATGAATTAGTAGATAGTATAGATCACATGATTCTAGGTTGGGAAAATGTGATAAATATATACATAAATCTGATAAATCAAAAAATAGATTTGTTAGAACAAGAACGATTAGGATTAATAAATTTAGGACCAGAAATCTATTATGAGATAGCAAATCTATATGAGTTTGATAATCATATACCGATATTCAAAGAAATAATTAAAACTTTAGAAAGAATAAAAAATAGATGTAAGAGGGATGGAAGAAGGCAAATGCATTCATAATTAGGAAAAAATAAAAGGACCTATATAAAATTAGCCAAAAAGAAAATGATAAAATTTGTAAGTTATGATAAACGTAACTAAGGGGCTCCCATGATTTAAATGGATACCATTTATGAATTATCTAAAAGGCTGTCAGAGGTCTCTAAACAAACAACTATTGACTCCCAAAAAGAGATGATCCAATTATTGATACACAATTCTCTGATATGTTGCTTTTAGATCCTAATGTCTGACAAACTAAAGGTAGAAAGAGAGAGGGCAAATTGAAAAGTAGCATTGAGTTATTCCAAAGAAAGAAGAAAAGGTTTTGTGCCTTCTATAACAAGTCAGAACATGACAAACGAATTTGTCCTTTAAATCCAAAAAGAAATAAACTCAAGTGAAATATTCCAAGTAATAATTATTTATTCCTTTCTTTTTGTTTCATTATCCAAATTTAAATCTTATCTTATTAGTTTTTTTATGTAGGACGTTAATTTAGGATTTTAGAATTTTTATCATTCTAGGACTTTCTATTTTAATTAAAGTTAATTATGGTATGTGATTTAGTCTTTTATTTTTATTATAATTATGATTTAGTTTCCTTTTTAAAATTAACTTAGGGAACTAGGTTTAGTTTAGGGAAGTGCATTTCCTCTATTATAAATAGAGAGGTCTCATTATTGTAACTTCATATTCAATTATTCAATAAGATCTCTCTTTATAATTCTCTCTGAGATTATTTATCAAAATCTCTCTTACAGAGTTGTTTGAATTAGAGCGTCATCTAATCTCGCATTATGTGATATTAAAAATCTAATTGAGTCATTCGGTTAGAATGAATCTAATCATGCTTCGAATAGAGTATAAGCTAATCACATTGGCTTGGTCTAGTACTAGAACAATATCTAGTTTTCATTTTTTATCAATTTCTACATCCACTACCCTTGCTCCATTAGTTGGTATCAAAGTAGTTCTGTGTGATTCACGTAGCTTTCCTGGATACTGATAACTCAATGAAATGAGAGTTATCATGACACTTTTAGACTCAAATCATGATTATTTAGAGAGTAAAAAAATATTTTTATTGCATTTTAGCTACATTTTGTATAAACATTCATTTCAGTTTATTTTTAATAAATTGAGTTTTTTTTCGAATCATGTGGGCATAATTGTAAGTGACTGAAAGCTCAAGTTTTACGGAAGGAATGCTACCGCAATGACTTGCAAAGATAATGAAAGAATTTGGCTATAAAAGAATTGAAACAAGTAAGAAACAATGAAGATGTTGTAGAACTGTTGTTATAGAAATCCTAGAGTAATGACATACTAGATTTCGCGTGCATCAACTAAAAGATTGCGATCTGAAAAATGGAGGATAAGCACTACACACTTGATTGCCCTAATTTTGAGTTATAAATGAGCACACTTGCAAAGAAAAAGAGAGAGTCGTCACCCAAGGAAAATACCCCAAAGAAACAACAAGAAAACAAAAATCAAGAGATAGATTTAAGGCTGTGAGAGAGGAGAAATCATATAGATCAATTGGAAATCAGTTCTTCTTCTTATCTTCTTTTTTTATATTTATTTATGGAGATGTATTTGATGGCTAAAATTATTTTATTTACCGTTTTATCACAAATCATAAACTAAATTCTATTGTGGTTGACTGATAAACTATGTTAATGAATGTTTAACTAATATATATGTGTGTTGCTCTGTGTTTGCTATAGCATTTTATCTTAATTGTATTTATTTCAATTTTCTATTTCAGCTGACCACCCATTTAGTGGATACTAGCTAAAAAAAAAGCTTACAAAATGTCTGACTTAGCGGATCTCATCAGGACAATACTTGGTTTTAGATTGAGTTTTCCAAGTTGAGTAAATCTCAATTTAAATAGGATTATGCTTGATCTAAAATTATTGATGAACTGGACATAATGATTCACCTTATAGGGTAAATGGAACCTAGATTGTTTAATACTATATTTAATGTTGGAGTAATAATTGATCATTGTTAAGTTGCATTAGATATAAGATATCCAACATGCGACAACTGAGGATGCATGAGGGATTCTACTCAATGTTGTAGTAGATGTTGTAGCAACGGTATTGTAATTGAAAAATAGCCAATGCCATTAAGTGAGTTTATTCACTCAACTACTCTATTCTTATTGGTTACATCCTTATGTTTGATGTAAAAATTTTCTTTATTGCGTTTTATTTACTACATTTTTATTTTAATGAGTTTCTTAGTTTCATAAATTTTCTTATTTTAATTTAGAACAAAACTGCATTGTTAAGATTGCTGTAGCAAATATGATAAAGTCAATTCTTGTAGAGACGATCTAAATATTCATCAGTATATTACTTGTTGTGTATAATTGTACAATACCATAACACTAGAAATAACACACCAGATACCCATATCTATCCATACTAAATCTACCACTAAATACAAACAAATAAAAAAAAAATTCCCCAAAATTGAAAACCCCAGCTGTCGCCATGCAACCATCGCTGCCACATCTCCACCAGTCGTTCACCATTGACCAACACAGCCACCAACCTTCCCAGCCACCATTGACTAGAGCTCAGCTGTTGTTGTCCTCAATCGCTGCTTTTGACCGCTATAAAAAACCCAAAACCCACCACATTGCACCACTCAATCACTGTCGTTCAGCCACTTTCACTACCAACTAAAACCACCATCGGACTTCCTAGCCACCACCGATCATAACTCGGCCAAACCCCATTGATAATCGTTGTTAAAAACTGCCACAGTAGCCACCCAAAGCTCGAGGCTTTACCATTAGTGCCACCATTGATTCCGCTGCTCCACCGTCGGTCACACCCATTATCAAACTCCACTCTGGCCACTTGTCAAATTCCAGCCACCATTGAATCCCATTAACCACCATAATCTCATTCATGACCTAAGCACCACAGCTGCCACTTCAAGTCGGTTTTGCAGCTACCGTCGTGTTCCTCACCACCAAATCCCTATATTCAAACCTCTTAGGTCCCAATCCCAGCCACCAGCCACCAGCCATCGGCCACACCAAACCCAAAAGTTCAGCCTTATTTATAATTTTGCCACTGGTTTTGAATTTGTAATTGAAATATTCAAAAGGCATAATGCTTTGGAAGCTTGATTGAAATTATAGTCGAGGAATATTTTCTTTCATAGCTGGAGAAGGTTAATCAGGAATATATGATTAGATTGTCGAGGTACGATTGAGTACAATTTGTAGCCGATTTTCTATTAGTAGGGAGTGCTTTAGAATGGTGGACCAGAGTGCAAAGCCGTAGATTACCTATCGAAGGTCTTTTCAAAATTACTTCATGGACTCGTATGAAGCGAGTGTTGAGATCAAGATTTATTCCTCTTGGTTATTGTTTGGTGCGACAAGGTATGAAATCAGTTTCTCATTATACTTATGAGTTTGAACAATTTTATGGATTTAAATATTATTATAAACCTAAAGAGGATACAGTTCCAAGATTTGTGAAAGGGCTCAATTTATATATTAAAAACAAGATACCTACATACACTATATACACCTTACAACATGCAACTCTTTTAATGATGCAAATTGATTCGCAAATTGTACTGCAAACCAGAGGAGAAAGAAGCTAAGCATTGAAACAATTAAGACAACCTCATCCTCGACACCAAATTAAGTTCCCTAGTCTTATCACAAGTTAACAACCTAATATCACAAATCAATAGCTTGAAGTGAAAGACATATAGATGAAAGAAGCTTATGCCTCTCCATATGTCGAAGATGTGACTAATGTTGCAGAAAAGATACAATTTATTATTGATTTAAAGTTTCAATCTAATAATTTGTTGGAGAATGTGCATGATGTTTCCTTAGAAGCAAAGACAAGTGTTGAAAAAGATGAAATTTTTTATCTATCTGAGATTTTTAAAGGAAAACAACCTACTCTTGATTTCGCATTGAGCCTAACAGTACGATCGAAGTTGTGCAACAAAATCATGTTGAAGAAGATGGAATGATCTAAATGATTCTACCTATTCACATTAAAGAAAAGAAGATTTTGCTTGAAGAAGATTTGGTTGAAAAGGTGAAATTTATTAGAGAGTGCATTGAGTGTCAATTGGGGAAGGGTGAGAGTTATTTAATAATCGTTTGTTCTTGGAAGTCTTCATCTCCACAAAGAATGGACAAGCGAAGGAAGTTGATGAAGTATGGATTCTACAAAGTTTCGAGAAAGATTGATGAAAAAAACAATAAGTTCGAATTACAAGATGATTTGGTCTTACACTACAAGTTTCATCCTCTAGATTTTATTCAAACTTGAAGATGAATTTCTTTTAAGAGGGGAAGAATAGGCTTGGCAAAATCCGGGTCCGGTCCGGGTTTTGGTGTTGCCCGGACCGGACCCGGATGAGAGAAATGAAAACCCGGACCCGGGTTAAAACCCGGTTTTCCGGGTACGGTCCGGGCTTGAGCCCGGCACCTTCCGGGTCCGGGTTTTGATCCGGGTTTTTAAAACCCGGATGTGATAATTTAAAAAAAAAATTTTAATTTTTTTTAATTTTTTCTTTAATTTCTCTAACAATACAAATTTTTAAAAAGAAAATAATTAAATAAACTCATTCAATTTGAAATTTTAGAAAAGAAAATGGTCAAATACAAATATATAACACACTAACAATACAAATTTTGCACAAATGATAAATAAAAATTATTTCAATACTTTCTAATACCTAAATTCATCCAATTTCTAAATTAAATTCATTTAATTTATATATAAAATAAATAAATTAAATTCAACAACACAATAATCACACAATAAATTTAAATAACATCCAACATATTATAAATTCATAATTATATATTTATATATAATATATTTATTTTTAAAAAATTTACTAAAAAACCGGGTCCGGTCCGGGTTCCGGGTTTTTTTTGTTGAACCCGGACCCGGACCCGGAAATACCCGGGTTTGAGAATTTCAAACCCGGACCCGGATTTATATACATGCGGTCCGGGTTTTACCCGGACCGGATTGACCGGGTCCGGTCCGGGTCCGGTCCGGGCGGGCTTTTTTGACAAGCCTAGGGAAGAATGAAGTAGGACGTTAATTTAGAATTCTAGAATTTTTATTATCCAATACTTTCTATTTTAATTAGAGCCAATTATGGTATGTGACTTAGTCTTTTATTTTTATTATAATTGTGATCTAGTTTTTCTTTTTAAATTAATTTAGGAACTAGGTTTACTGTAGGAAAGTGAGTTCCTCTATTATAAATAGAGAGGTCTCATTGTTGTAAGTTCAGATTCAATTATTCAACAAAACCCCTCTTTATAATTTTGTCTTGGATTATTTATCAAAATCTCTCTTATAGAGTCGTTTAGAGTAACTAAATGACTCAATGAGATTTTTAATATCGCATAATGCGAGATTAGATGATGTTACCCTCGCTCCTTTATTTTTGTTAATCCATTTCCAAATGAATAGTGATGCTAAGCTCAAATTTTGTGAATTTAATTTCTTATCACTTTTTTTTCCTATATTGTTCGTAAGCTAATTGTAATAGATAAAATGTTAGTGTAGACGGAAGGTAGTTTGTCACAGCATGTATGGTTTACTCTTGTTAAAAATATACATGTTTCTCTTTTTTCTTTTTAAGAAAATACATATTTTTTATTTAAAAAAATAGAATAAATTGTGCAATAATTATTATTTTGAATCATTATTATTGGGTATCTACTACATAACACAATTTATTTTGATATTTTTGTAGGCATATGAAGAAGGTAAAAATAAGTTGATAACGTCATTGCTGGTGGTCAGATTTTGTAGTGGAGTGCTTTTATTGATTAGATACTTTTTTTTCCTGTTTTGTACTTGGTGCTTTGGATTTTTTTTTTAATTGAACATGTTTGAATATTAAAATATCATTTTGTTAGAGATGAACTACTTTATTTTGTAACAACTGAGTTTTGTCCTTAGTTATAAAATTTTTGCCATACACAAAAAATTTCTAGGCATAAGTACTTGTGAATCATAATACTGAGATATGATGTAGTGTCTATAGTAAAAAGATTAGGGAAATAATAAAATAAGATGAGCATAGTAATTGAAAAGAGAAAGAAGGTATTATGTGAGAGAGAGAAAAACAAGTAATAATTTATTAATATACGACGACTTATTGCATTAATTTGTATTTTTTTGAATTAAAAAGTCATGTCACTTTTAATTTCAATCCTTGATTATCTTTAATCTAATGATCATAAAATTATATTTAAATTTTTGTATAAAACTGTGTCTCTCGAATCTATTGCAAAAAATATATGTATCGCTCATCAAATTTAAATTTAATTTTTAAACTGGCTCTTACTTCAAAAATTTAAACCAAAGTGCGAACTAAATAAAATGATTTGAAAAACGTGAGGACGATGTACTTCTTGAACTTCAATTTAGGTACATTTGATATTTATCAATTATCAAACTCATTCTTTCTACTAAATCGTGTACATTTATTTCTATTTTACATTGAAATGACAATTAGCGGTACATCAATCATGTGCATACGAAAAAGAATGCGGTTAGATCCTCCGGTTGTCGCGAAATACAAATTAAAAAAAATTAAAATCGTTCTTTCAAGTAAATTGTGCACAACATTAACTTTAGATCTGCCAATATTATTATAATCAAATAATAATAAATAATATAACATAACTTCATAAAAAATAATAATAATAATATTAACATGTGCTTACCAAAAAAACTTACATGCAGGGAGCAGATCTCAATAATTGATCCCTTCATTTTAACATCGAAAGAAATAAGAAGACAGAGGCACAAACTCAGAGAAGGTAGAAAGACCAAAATGACTAGGGCAAGACTAAATTTAAGGGAATTGTTAATAAAGAGCCAAACTCTCACTCTCGCAAGCCTATACCATTTCATTTCATCCTCTCCAATGACGCATTGTCTGTGGCAATCTGGTGATTTTTGCCTGCCTTTCTATCGCGAAGAGCGTGAGCCATACTTGGCACAGTTACCTTCTCACGATATAATACATCCTTACTAGGGTTAGCAATGACCGTACGTATCTTCTTCATATGTAAAGAACTTAGTATCAATATCTCAAGAACTTGCATTAGTATGTCAATTTTAATTTAAACATGATTTTAATTTACACTTCCTATTTTGAGAAATATTTATCATTAAAAAAGAGAGAGAGAAAACGAAATTTTTATCTAAAGAAATGCACTGAGAAAGGGCAGATGTTTAGAACCTTTCAACGAAATAGTACTTTTTCAACTCTCAAAATGGAATTGATTACAAGCATATATGCCATGGTTCCTTATTTGGACAAGGTACTTGTCTGTTTGCTAGTGCTCTACACTAACGATAACACGTTACCTAATGGTTACATTTTTCAACTAATACCTGAAGGGACTCCATCCATAGTGAAAAAAATTTCACCACATTATGATTAAATAAATAATTTTATAATTTATAAAGTTTTAACATCTAATTGATAAATAATAACATGATATATCATTTGTGACAAAATCTCTAAATTACCATTGCCTTAGACGTTAAAATTAAAGGTCTTATGGTATGTCGATGTCTTGTAAACTTTTTGTTGCCATCGGTGTCACATATCAGCCCTGGATTGGTGGAAAATTAAGATTTGTTGTACAATAACTATTAAATTTGTGCGTTCTGTAAAATTAATTTTATTAAATATTAGAGTACTCCGTGACTAGCTAACAAGTTTTTTTTTTCTTTTATAAGGACTAGCTAACAAGTTTGATTATTCTGAATGTCTAACTCTAATGTTGAAATAATTTGCATAATATTTATTTGTTTGCAAGAGAGATTTGTCAGCTCTTCTTATTGGATGGTAGCTACTTGGGACAATTTAAATGTTGGGGTTTTAGATTTCCCTTCTCTATAAAGTACACTTTAGATCTTCATTTTTGAAGATATAAAGTATGTACTCCAATTATTTAGATCTAGTAATATTACTCTATTTAAAAAAAGAAAAATCATGATGGCCTAAAATAAAATTTTGAATATCCCCAGTTCGATATATATATATATATAGACTCCATTTAGGATTGAGGTTCAATTCAATAAGTTGTTTATTTTATAATTTGTGATAAAAATAGTGTTTGGTAAATTTTGTAAAAATTACTTATTTCATAATTTTTTTTAAGCAGTTTTTAAAAGCAGATGGGGTTGCTTTTTATAAGCAGTTTATTAAATAAAATACTACACCTTTTTAAATTTCCTATTACAACCTTAATATTTTTAAAAAATAAGTATGTCTTATTTTCCATACATCCTAATATATAAGCAATTCAATATCATATTATCACCACAATTAAATTTCCGTCAAAACTATTGTAAATTCTCTCTAGTATTAAAGTTTTGATCTAATAAGTTCATTAGATTTTATTTAATTGAGTTGTTTTTTTCACTTTTTGTAATTTTATGAATTTTAAAAAGAAAAAAATATATCTCAACATTATTAAACATACTCCAAAAAAATAAAAGGTAATTTAAACTTATATTTATTTTGGTCATTAAATAATAAAATAATATCTTTGTAATTAAATTTACCAAACGCATGTACACTACTTTTCAAATTCACAGCAACCATAACAATATAATATACCAAACATCAAGTTACTTTTTTAATCAGCAATTTATTACATCTGAACAGCAGAAGTAACTTATTTAATCAACAACCGCAATTCCAAAGTAATCCTTAATCACTACCATGTGTACATTTATCAAGTGATAAATTATATTATCATTTTACGGCGTACATCACATCAGTTATGATATAGATTTATTTCAAACCTTGTAAATTTTGTATTATTACTCATATGAATAATATTAGTGAATCTTGTAATGTTAAATTGTTCAAAATCGGTCGAAATGGAAGGCATAAAAAAGGTAGAGTAAGGGTGGTTAAAAAAACTGTTATCTCCAAAAGCCAAACTGAACCAACGGATTGATTCGGTTCGGTTTCAAAACAAATCAATCGGTTCATATAAGGAAAAATTGAAAACAATAAGAATTAAAAAATACAAAAGAAATTATAGTTTAAAATTCAAAAAATTAAACCGAATCGAAAACTACAAATCTGCTCCATTCAAATTATTAGTAAAAAAAAAAAAATCAATGATTCAATTTGATTCGAAACTGAAACGAATTGAACCAAATCTTTATCCGCCGAGGTTGAGGTAAGGAATGGGGATTCAAGAAAAAAAAAAGGACCTGAGCAGTTATGTACTAGCAGCGCAAGCGCTGCTCTCTTGGGTTTCGTTTTGATTAAGAGCAAATTTGCAATCGAGATTGCTTTTATGTGTCTAGCGTTGTAGTGAAGTTCGCTTGTTCATTGAAAACAAAAAATTTTCTGCACAAGATTTTATGGATCTCCATGTGATTAGTCCTTTTCCCGTAAAGTCCAGATGCATGTCCAACGCCTTTTAAGGATCCTACTTCCAATACTTCCATAACCTCAAATCACCTTTTATTTTTATGGAAAAAAGAATACTAAATACTAAGTATAATGAGAAATTTTCCTAGCCCTTACTTTTTCTTATGAAAAGAAAAGCACGTGGACGGCAAGATGAGGTGATGCGTCCATTCCATATATATTTTCTCTCATAACGTAATGCCATTTTCTTAAAAGATAACCTTTAATATGACCATTATCTCAAGGTATATAATCTAGAAAAGTAAATAATCGTATAATTTGACATGACCGTCAACTCAAGGTACATATTCTAAGAAATAAATAATAGTATAATTTGAATATACTCTAGCTTTGATGCATTTTTCTCAATTGGAATCATCAACCTAAAAAATTCAAAAGTCAAAAGCAAAACTCAAAAGTTCCTCAACCCTCATGGATCCACCACCTCTTCCTTCCCTGTCCACTGCTCCCACCACCATCACCGTCATCTCCACCACCACAGCCACCGTGGCAGCCCCTGTCCCTACCAGTACCCATCTCACCTACCCGGACTCCGTCGAGTCCTCCCCCCGCTCCCGCAATGCTGACACTTATGATGACAACAACCCTCTACCGGAAGTCCCCGGTGCCAAGCTGCGCCTCATGTGTAGCTACGGTGGCCACATCATTCCCCGCCCGCACGACAAATCCCTCTGCTATGTCTCCGGCGAGACCCGCTTCGTTGTCGTTGACCGCCACTCCTCTCTTTCGTCCCTCTGCTCCCGTCTCTCCCGCTCTCTTGTCAATGGCCGGTCCTTCACGTTAAAATATCAACTTCCTAATGAAGACCTTGACTCTCTTGTTTCCATCACCACTGATGAAGATCTTGAGAACATGATTGAAGAGTATGATCGTTTAATGGCAACATCAGCTTCTGCATTGCAAACCTCATCACGTATCCGCTTGTTTCTTTTCTTCAACATGCCTCAAACCGCAGCATCAATGGGATCGTTTCTTGATGATGCCAAATCTGAAACATGGTTTGTAGATGCTCTAAATGGTTCCGGGTTGCTTCCTAGAGGCCACTCTGAAACAACAATGGAATGCTTACTGAATCTTGATAGTGAAAATGACTTGGAGGGCGCTCAACCAGAGGCCGATCATGATCACAACAAGCAGGTGCAATGTTCTTTGCCTGATTCACCTCTGGTCGAGACTTCTTCCTCATTTGGCTCGTCTTCCTCGTCGCCTTCAATGTCAAACTTACCACCTATTTATGTTCGTGATGAGGATCAGAGGAATGGGCCCATAGAGGAGCAATTTGCGCAGATGAGTTTTGCTCATAGCGGTTTGCGGAAGCAACAGCAGCAGGAAGAGGGAGGAGTTGTTTCTTCCGGGGCTCCTCCTCTGATGCCTACGGCTGTTGCCACTGCTCTGCCTCCAATGCCTGTTGCTCTGCCAACTGAAAACACAAGCAGGGTTCTCTCAGATGATGAGAGATCGGATTACGGCGTTCCTGCAGGTCGACTAAGGAAACCTCCTTTGCCTTTACAGACAGTGCAATACAGAGCTTGTGCAGCTTACAATGTGCCTTCTCCTGATTCTGTTGCCAGGTAATACATCTTCACCTTGTATAATTCTTTCTCTTGGATCTTGATAGTTCGAATCAGAGTTGTAATTTTTAAGAGAAGTAATTATTTGAAACATGAAATTTTACAGTGACAGCAGCATTGCATCTGCTGCGAGTTCTCTTTCAAAGCCTAGTTACCAACAAGATCAAGATGGTGTTGCATCTGGAGAGAACAGAGGTCCCAATAGCCCAACCACGGGAAGCAACATTCCAATTCCGAGCCCTCAAACTCCAGATTCCGGGTATGTTTTGTCGGCTCAAATGGATCAGCAACAGCAGCAGCAGCCTCAACAACATAACTATGTTCATGCAAGCATGCATTATATTCCCCACCAGGCCACAACTCCAGTGCCAATTTCATCTTACTATCCAGTGTATGCTTCTCCACAGCAGCAAATCCTTCACCATCGCCCAATTGATCAACAATACCCGGTCTATGTAATGTCCCCTGCCCAAACTCAGGCGCCATACGCGTCCATGCAACCAAACATAGCTGAAGCCAATAATGTGGCAGCCTCAAGCCGCGTACTTACTGCAGTGTACAAAGAGGGGACTCCGCCAATTTACCCCCCAAAGACAGCTACTCAACCTAAACCCGAAATGCAGCAACAATATCTCGGTTACTCTCAAATTCCTGCTAATCAAATTCAGCAACAATTTGTTGGATATTCTCAAATGCAGCATCCATCACATTCCATTGCTGTTGCTTCTGCTGCTATTGCTAACTATGGCTATGAGTATGCTAATCCTGTATCTCATGAACAAGTTTACTACACTCAACATCAAGCTTCCCCGTTGCCTTCTCATTATCAAACCATGACAGCAGCGGCAGCAGTTGCAGCCTTAGCAGATGCTTCTAAACAGCTTCCTGTGGATAGCAGCAATCACCAAATCAGAATCACACCCTCACAACCTCTCTAAGGTCATTAAGAAAAAATAAGAATCGATTTTTGGTGTTCGGTACCACGATATTTTATCTTTCAGCGATGGTTATAAGTTCACATATGTCACCTTATGTAACGACGAATTTTTTAATAAGTGATAAGATCTTGCTCTTCTTTCTTCCCTACTAATGACTTTGATGAAGAAATAGAGATGATTACTGTTAAAAGTTTTCTGTCTAGCTAGTTCTGTCCGCATCTGTACATGTTATGGCCAAATTTATAAGTTTCCAAAGTAAAAGCTTTACTGGAAAAACTATAGTCTCACGACCATGACAATTTTACGTTTTAATTTATAGTTTAATGGCAACTCAATTTCCTTCCCACCCATGTAAGTCGCTTCGAACCAAACCTGTTGTTTTCCACTCAAGAAATTCTATCAACTGAATTAATTGGCATCAAAATAAGTGAAAACAATGCGGCTAACTAGAAAGACTATGAATGCGTCACTCGTTTTCATTAATTTTTAACAAATTGATCAATATACAAAGTGTTTTATTCCTCTTCAAGCAGAATCCAATACATTTCTTAGCACTCACTTAATCTGATGTCTTGGAATGAATTAATCCAATGGTGGATGTGGATTCTCCTTGGTGATACAGATATTCATTTCTCTTCATTCTGGCTTGTGCCTATCCATTAATGCTCTCGAGTCTAGACTATTCTTGTTGCGGATAACACTGTAAATATATACATATTTAAACTTCAAGTATATATATCACTTTCGAGATCATAACTGTAAAAATATTAGATGTAGGATATTTTGAATTTATTTTTATTTTGACATATGTATTCAGATCAATTTAAACTTCATTAACATTCAAACCCATTCATATATCAAATCAAAAAATAAACGCTACCTAAGTTAACCTAAGGTGAATGTCATGCTTTCTTTGTTAATTACTTATTTGCTCATAAGTTAGTAAATGCTCTAATCATTAGTTTCAATGTTATGGAGTGGTAAAATAAATTTACAAAGAAAAATAATCATTCCGCAAATAATTTATTGAATTAATTGTCACAAAAAAATTAAATGAGCAAACATAACAAAAAAACTTTGTTGGTTAATTAACATTACTAATAAAGTTGATAAATATCTACTAGAAAAATGGGCTAACAGAGAATATCTGTCATTTGACATCCTTATAACAGAATTTGTATTTGTTATTGTAGCCCCTGTGATAAATTCAGGACAATATTTTATCTATCATATATTCCCATGATAGTGCACATCTATCACACGTGTCACGAATGTACAAGCGACGTTGTTTCATAAGTCTTTCGGAAATTAATTAGAAATTTTAGCAAGTAATCTAAATTGTTTTGAATTTGATGGGTTTCTTCAAAGCCTGTCATATATTAATGATTTGCTTTCTATGTCATGAGGCTTAAGGTTTAAAAAATAAAATTATTATTTTCTAATTTTGAAATTATGATAATATTACTTATTATTTAAATTTCAAAATTTTCAAATAGAAATAACAAAGACCATATTGTAAAACTTGAATTTACTGAAATAAAAATTACCTTCAAATTCATAAAAAAACTATCAAATACAGATATCATCAAACACTAAAAATTTCAATCACCTGAAACTCCCAACAAATAGCATCATCAAAATGCATGGGGAATCAAATCCAACAAATAGCATCATCAAAATACATAGTGAATTAAATCTGTAACAATATCTTATAAATCCTTTACAATATCCAATCACCAACCCATCATCACTAGAAAAACAATTAATCCGTGAAAAAAAAGAAAAAAAAGACACTGATAGTACATTTCCAAAAGCCACTAACATCACCTAAAACACAGATTACATTAAGATGAGTATTAAAAAAGTACAGATTAACGTATTGGCCACTTACAATTAATCAAATTCATAATAAAGTTCATCAATGTCTAATTGATTTAATCAACTTTGATATCAAAGGGAAAATGAGGATAAACAACCTAAGAGAAAAAAAAAATACATTAGACAATTGACATAATAGAGCTGTAAGCCCCACAAGCTGTAAAAGAGAAATAGCGAAGAAAATAAAAATGATGCTATAGTAGTAGAACCTGAGTGCTTATATAAAAGTGACAATTGAGTAGATCTTCATAAGAGTTGTTGGATTAGTAAAGATTAAGTATAAATAAAATATTGCACAATAGAGTACATATTAAAGAGAAATATAAAACCAAGCGCAATACCAAAGCCCCGAAAAGGGAAATTTAGTCTAGCCTTCTACTTATTTCAATTTTGAATTTCTAGAAGCACCAAACTTTTAAAGAGTGTTTTTCAACGACTACAAATTAATTAATGCACAACATCTAACAACATAACAACCTTCCATACATAATTAAATAAAATCCATCAAAATCAAAGCTAATACAATGAAAGGAAAAAGTTTTAAAAATCCAAAAGATATGAGGAAATGTAGAAAATTCTGGAAATACCAGAATCTTCCCATCCTACCAACCTTAATACCATGATTGTAGGCTTAATACCATGATTTCATCACACAAAGCATGGGCACAATTATGTGAACCAATCAACAAAAAATAAAATCATGTCAGCAAAGTGTTGCAGCAGCGATATCAACACCATTTGAAATTAACTAGGATAGAATCTCACTAGGGGAGTTCAATATTATCATCAAACCTTAGACTTCTATAAAGTTTCACTAGATGGAGCAAACCAGGCACTTTCCTGTACAATAATGATGTATATATCAGTATTGAGAACTAGTAAATGCAACATGGTCCACAAACCAAAACATTTCAAACCTGATAGTAAACAAATATTCAATTGACAATAGTCTCTCTACTCTTGGGAACTCATGGCTCTGCAAGGGTCTATTATTATGTTCATATTCATTTATCAATTTAGGCGGAAAGTCCAGTTGGTTTTGTTTGAAAGTTTTAAGTTGAATGATTTTTCCTTCCCCAGCAGTAAGTCTTGTTATGGGAAGACTTGTATGGCTCATGGAAAAACATATGGGTTTGGACTTTATAAGTCATAGGATGGTGAATTATAAGGACTGATTCATTTGGTTTCACGGTTAGTCCATTTAGCTAGATTAAACTTTTATGGTTTCTGGGAGGGTAGGCTTATGTAGATCTAAGGTGAAATTTGGTTCCACCTGGATAACTATATGCCCTTGATTGAGTCCCATTTCTATTGCTGAGATCAAAGCCTTTTTAAAAGTCTGCCATCTTGTAGCAATGATTACAAGGAAAAACGTAACATTTTTGCCTCCAAGAAACAAAAATTGTAGTCCGATCTTGATGGCACCGAGATGTTGTCCCTTGTAACCTTTATTCCTATATATTTTAATGTCTTGTTTAGAAAGAATAGAAAGGTAGGTTTCTTTGAAACTGGAAGAAATAGATTGTACAAGAACCTCAGAGGCTTTATAAACAGATTTAGGTTATGTTGTCTAAAATAACAATAGCTTTTATGGAAGAGACCAGTGTGTTCACATCATAAAACTTATAAGGATTTAATAGATCTACTTTGAAGGATTGAATGGATTTTTGGTTGTTTTCTTCTCGGGTCTCAAAGTGGAAGTTTATTTTGGAGGAATGACTATTTGAAGGAAAAGAGGGGGAGGGAGCTCCCATACTAGAAGTATGTATTCCAAATTGAGTTATGTCTTGGTTATCCATGGTTCTAGACTGCTCTAATCATGGATCTTAATATCTAGAAGGATATACAACATAATTCTTTCTTGCTTATGATTAAGCCCAAAACACACAGCTTTCCTTAGCTTATCAACTAGGTACCACATCTACTCAAAAGAATTCTAGTAATATATTACTCGCCCAAAATAACCTGATCTCAGGAATACACCTTTTCTAGTTTTCTATAATGTTTCTAATGTGGAAGATCCTGTTTGATGGCAGGCATAGAGAATATTTTATTAAAGAAAATTATGAAAAGCTTCTTTTAGGAGTGCTGGCTTTAATACTAGAATATGAATATTAAAGACAAGAGGAAATGCTATTAAAAGAGAAGAGGATACAAGAGACGATCCCAGGAATTCTGGTCCTCAGTAATACTAAAGGATTCCTTTTACAGGCATCAAGGCAATCTCCTTATACAAGACACATTATCATACCTTATCTATAAGGAATCTTACTTTACAACTTATTACTACTTTATGTTACATTATGAAATCTGTTTTACAACTCATCAAGTTCTCATTCCGTAGACTCCCCAATTTACCTCTACTTGAATTTTATAATTCCATTTTTGTTCTCAAATAGAATGTTATTATATTATTTTTTATTGTTAATAATAATAGTAATAATTAATAACTGACAATAATAATAACATCAATAATAATAATAATAAAGATAGTAATAATAATTAATTTTAACAATAATAAAAAAATTAAAAAATAATAATCACAATCATTATAATAAATAATGACAATAATCAATTAAGGTTATTTTAGTAATTTGTAATAATTCATAAACATACCAATGCCAATACAACTCATTTTGATTCTGATTATAATTGATACAACTAAAATAAACAATTTAATCTTATTTCCATTCTCCATTCTAATTCCCACTCATTTCGATTCACTCTATTATGATTTCAGTCTATTCCAATTCCAAACCATCCCGATTACATTTAGTAAACACACCATAAAGCTCAAAGGTTTCTCTCAAGTTTCAAGTTTTCATTTGTTTCACAATTTTTAGATTACAAATTTTTTGATTGCCCTCTTCAACTTTATAGTTTCTTCATTCTAACCTTCCTCGACAAAAATCCCGTTTTCATCATAGTTATCCTCATCTTGAGTTTGGGAGGAGGGGATGTTAATTTTAGCTTTTCTTATTTGCATAAAATTAGTAGTCTATTCCATGCAGTTCCCCAAGTTGTAATCAAATGAATTATTATTTCCTTATGACCTTTTTATGTTGCCCATTGTAAGGTACCTATACTTTAATATTTCTCTCTATATATAGTGAAAAGTGTTTTTTTTTCTTGTATCCTATATGCATATGTTCAGTAATCTATTTGTAAAGATAATACTTATTTCTCATATCACTACTAGAAAAAATGGTCTTTACTGACTTTAGAATAATGTAAGAAATTACTTTCATCGACACTTGTTAATTGTGTTAGTAATCTGAGAGTCAAAAAATTAGTGACACTTGTAAGTGGTGTCAGTGATTACTATTACTACAATATAACCGATATTATACACTATAGTGTTAGTAGTTATTGATATTTTATTAGTGTCTATGATTACTGTTACTATAGTATCACTAGTTAATTTATTTTAAAAAAATAAAAAATTGAATTGGATCATTGCCTATTGATTTATTGGTAAAATTAAAAGGCACCACAAAATAACAAAAAGAAATTGATTTATATCACAAAATCTTTCATTTCACATTTAAATATTATTAGTATATATTACAAATTCCAAAACTTCAATAACAAAAATATGAGATATCCTACTCTCATAACTAAATAATTCAAATTCAATACATAAGAATTTCTACCATCCAATCAAATTGTCTACTAGTTGCGGCTACATATAGAATTAGAAGCTAAATTGATAAGGTTGACTGACTTTCATTCTTTGAACATAAATAGTGCAGTTGTGTTATCACGCCAACAACTTCTCTGTTCAATAGACTAGATAGGTTAGGATACAAGTGAAGTTGAGGAAGAAACACTTCAAACACACTGATCAAATCTGCATATAAGTACATGGAAAACGAAAAAAATTGACTGTCAATATGAGAAAATTTAGAAGAACTAAAGTCAAATCTGATTAAAGTTTATTTCATAGAAAGGGAAATTAAAAGGAAAGGCCAATGTGAAAAAATTTAGAGACATGAAGGTGAAAAAACTGCGAATGACGCCCGGTGCCGCTATTTTTCTCAGCACTATCTTCGCTGGATCTTGAGGAGCCTTGTAGTCTTAGCTTAGCCTTCGCTGATTCAGTTGCACCTATATTGCTTGGCAGCGACGGACTGCTCTGCAGCTCATTCTCTGCATGTTCTTTCTTTGTCAGAACAGCAACTTTCCTGCTAGATTTATTATTCTCATTGTTTGTTGAATCCTCCTTTGGTTCAAAATTACCATTTGTCATGGGAATAGTCTCGTCTTTAGCACCACTCTTCATCCAAGGTTTTGACTCATCTGCGGCTAGGTCACTGGGTAGTACATCAGACATCTCATTCATTTCCACTAGGTCTGGCGTGGCTTCTACTTTGGGTAGTTTGGATTGTTTCAAAGTTGTCTTTTTCTTCATCTTCTCACCTGAATTTCTCAAGCTCCGTTGCATACCTTCATGACATACTGAGCTTGTTGGCAACTTATCCAAACTATGGTTTTGTTTTTCAATTTCAAATTCTGACTGGACAAATGTAGAAATTTCTACTAGAGGATTATTAACCTTTCTCAGGCTACGCTTAACCTTTTCAAGTTCACTTTGTGGATTTTCATGCACTGGATCTGCTGGATGGCTTAAAGCTTTCTTCAGACTTCGTTTGGATCACTCAAACTTCGAGGTTGAGTGCACTGTGATACTGTCTGCATTGGCAGCAGGGTTCCTGCAAACACTTCATTTTGGTCGGCTTGTTTCAGCTTCAAGCGTTTGAGCACTAACATGCTTCTTCTGAGATTTTGAGTTTGACATTTTCTTTGGTTGGGGAGCTGGTTTCCAGATCTGAAATGTTGACCAGCGTTTGAGACCGAATTTGGCTCCACAGAATTATATTGCAGTTGCAAAGACAACACAATTGGTGATGAAGCAAGAAGCTAAAGCAAAAAACAAACAGTCACTTACCCCACATCCAAAAAAAACCAAGAAGGTTATAGATCAAAAAGAAAAATTGCAACTACATCCTGCCATATTTGCCAGCAGGTTATTAGTTAAATTGGAGGCCTCCGGCAAAATAAAATGGGTGCCGTATTCAAATTAGAACTTAATGTCTTTGACACCACAGGCTCTGCCATGTACATTCGTCCTAAATAATATGACATATGAACATAAAGCTCAATCCATTAAAGAGAAAAATCATAATCGGACAAATGGGCATGATAATGCCGAGAATACCTTAGAGATAAAAAAGAACTTCCTGACAGCTTCGATAATCATGTAGACAAATTAAGTTCAACAGGATCCACAGGCTTGCCCTGCTGAAGGACAGAGTAGTTAAAAGAAAAATGAAATTAATTAGAAGTGAACCGGGCATGTAGAAATTCAGGCAGTTTAGTAATGTCTGGAATGTATAAATAACCCATCCGTATATTTGTAGATGAAGGTTGTCTACATAAAGTGAAGCATTTATCCTAAATGAATGGAACAAATGAAAAGTAAGAAGGTATATTTTAATTTGTTCAAGTACACAGTCGCTGCAAGGACAACCATTCAATGCTTAACCATAAAAAAGGTTCACTCTGACACCAATGTACCCCACCTGAGCTTTGGGAGGAAGTTCATGACATGCTCTATTCCGCATTGTTCATGGAATCAAAGCAAGACAAGCAATCAAGCCTCTCCATACGAGACCTTTACTATTGAACAATAAACGACAATATCTCCACATTCAACAGTATGCACTAACAGCGAGATCAGTGAAATATATTTAAAAGATTAATCTTCACGGAAAGAATATGTTCTTTGAAAATAATAAATAAAAAGAAGAGCAGTTAAATCCCAATCATATGAGCTCTCAAGAAATTACCAAAAGCGTCAATGGAGTGCAAGTTTTCCCCACTTTAAGTCCAATATCAGAATGTCTGACCTTTCTACCACGAACAAGTGCCTGTAACTTGACAAGCCCCAGCATAGCGCCGAGAGTAGTAGCTGCTTGTCTTCTCACTAAATGTCCACGAATAAGAGCCTGCAGCCTTATTATGCCTTTAAGGGCTCCAAATGCTCGCCGAGCCTTCACATCAAAAGCTAGTATTCTTCTCATCAGTTCGTCTCTTCTAAATTACTATCTCAAGTCAGTAGCCTAACATCTGTTATCAGAGCAATTTTTTTCTCTCTTGGGCATAATGACTATTAAGGAACTGGAAGAAAGGGTGGAGCAATTATCTCATCAATTGAATGAGAAGGTTGAGGTCTTATCCCAACAATCCAATGACCTCCAAGAATTAATCTTAAGTCTCCGCGATCAATTCATCCGTTTCAAGAAAATAGAAACAACAACCAACTGTTACAAAATAATAATCAACAACCCGAACCTGCAGGACGTATTGCAGGAGCACTTGTGCAACCTTGCCATAAACAGCTGGATTTTCCAGTTTTTAGCGGGGAAAATCCGACAAGCTAGATCTTTCGTTGTGAACAGTATCAACGATTGGCTACCTTGCCTGAGACAGATGTGCTGTCCCTTGCTATCGGACACTCGATGGAGATGTGGTACCTTGGTATCACTGGTTAGAGCAAACTATGGGTAATATGACTTGGGCCCAATTCAAACGAGCTCTAATTACTCGATTTGGAACATTTGAAGATGGTGATGCAGTCGGGTCCATTACCAAACTACGACAGACTAGTTCTGTTATTGAATATCAATGCCAATTCGAATGATTGGTTGATAGAACTTGGAATCTACCAGAATCATTCTTCATTAGTTGCTTCCTTTTGGGATTACGAGAGGATATTAAAATTGGAGTGCAGATGTTGAACCCTGCTAGTCTCCTATAAAATTTTCAGCTTGCAAGATTCCAAGAAGAATGCACGGCTGTTTCTAATCGAAGGATTCCACCTCGGCCTAGTATGAGCAGGCCATCACCACCACTTCTTAATTCATCTCCCTCAATAACCAAAACTGGGGGGGGGGGGTCACAGCCCTCTTTATTAGGCCCACCCCGTTCGGGATCCCCACTATTTCGACGTCTATCAGTTGCCGAACAAACTGAAAGACGAGCCAAAGGATTGTGTTTCAATTGTGATGAACAATTTAAACCTGGGCATCGTTGTAAAGCTCCTCAACTTTTATTGCTGGATGCAGATATTGAGAATAAAGATGAACAAGCTGAGGCTTTCGAGGAATTCCCAGAAACAATATAAGTCTCTTTAAAGGCTCTCACTGGAGCAACCCCACAAAACACCATGCGACTGAAAGGGACTTTAAAAAAACATAGTGTCACTATATTAATAGACTCTGGTTCTACTCACAATTTCTAGAATCCATCTTTGGCTAAGCAATGTGGGTGCCCTGTCACTACTACAACTCAGTTTCAAGTTACTGTAGCTGATGGTGGAGTGATTAGCAACTCGGGAAAATGTTCTCACGTCCCAGTAAATATTCAAGGCCTCTAATTTCACTTGGATTTTTTTTTTACTTCCAGTAAGTGGCTGTGACATTGTGTTGGGTGCTGAGTGGTTACGTTCATTGGGTGTACCTTCATCTTCAACCTTATCGGCAGTCCACCTTGCATCATAATGGTACTCATAAGTTATCTCCGCGTTATTATAGTCTTTTCTGGATTCTTTCTCGCATTGGCACTGTGGCTTACAAATTGGATCTTCTAGCTACAAGCAAGGTTCATCTTGTTTTTCATTTTTCTTGCTTAAAGAGGAAACTTGGGGTTCATACACCATCACAACAACTTCCTAATTATCCTTATGTTGTTGCTTCGGAATGGCAGCCCTTGGCCATTTTGGATTGTGGAATTTTCAAACGCAACAATCGCCCTATTACTAAGCTCCTTGTTCAGTGGCAAGGTCAGAATAAGGAAGAGGCTACTTGGGAGGAATGTTCTGAGCTTGCAGCCCATTTTCCTTCTTTCCAACTTGCGGACAAGCTGCCTTCTTAGGGGGAGGGGATGTTAGAATCCTAGTCTTAGATCTGCATTATTTCCTTTTCCGTTAAGGTTTAGTTATTAAGTTATTATGTTATTAGGAATTATTATTTTCGTAGGATCTCTTTGGCTTATATAAGAAACTGTTGCTACTTTAATAAATAATAAGAATTGCTTCTAAAACTCTCTTTTCCCCTCTGGTCACTTATTCTTCTCATCAATTCGTCTCTTCTAAATTACTATCTCAAGGCAGTAGCCTAACAAGGAGGGAATGAGAAAAATATTTTTTTTTTCTAAACTAAACAAAAAAAGTTAAAAAAAAATGTTTGCTTTAGTCATTACTTTTCTGAACAAGAAAATTTGGGTTTTGAATGTTTTGGTCATTTTTTCGAACTTAAACGCTTGAGTACCAGAGGTCTTCGATTTGAGTTCTATTTGGAACTTAATTAGAATTATTTTATTTTTATTATTGATACCTTAATGTCAGAAATCTCTGATGTCTAAGTTACAAACACTATAGTATCAATAATTTATGATATTTTTATGTTAAACATAGAAAATGGTCTATATGAATGAAAATACTGATGCTTTTTAAAATATTGTTACAAATCAAGTGTCAGTAAAGATCATTTTTCTAGTAATGCATATATAGTGTGAACTAACATAAATTATTCTAATTATTTTATGTCAATTATTAAGAAGTAATTTTGATAAACTCATTTATTAAATGATAAGATATTATGTTAATAAGTCTAATTTATCACGCTCTATATAATAGTACATTATGGATAAATATAACATTTAATTGTAAGATGAGCAATTTTATAACTAACACATGAGGATTTCCACACTTAGCCAACTATATTGGTAACTTTAACCCACTAAGAGTTATTATGCAGTCATTTAGTAAGAGGGTAGTTAATTCTCATCTTTCTTTCTTCCTCTCGTTCTTGCTCTTGCCGTGTGTGTGTGTGTGCACGCACGCAGATGTAACAAATTGCAAAGGTTAGATCAAGACAGCTGCTGTTGGCAAAGCTTCACAGCAAGCTTGGAAGCTTAATATCCATGGCCAATTAAGGTGAGAAATTGCCTCTCTCTCTCTCTCTCTTTCTCTTTATGTTCAAATTATAGTATTAATAATTTGTGATATTTTTATATTAAATACAGAAAATGTGTAAGCAATAATAACCCTAAAAACAGAGGAAGATACGAAGTAATTACGTTATATTATTTCATACTGTGATTACGCTTTTATATACAAGAGTTTTATACAAAGATAGCTCGACAAAATAGCAGAAATATTCTCCATATCTAATGCAACAATCTCCTTATCAAACTCTATCACTTATAACAACCTTCAACGTATCTACAACTAGCTTCTACACTCCCCCTCAAGTTGGTGCATAGCAATCCGTCATGCCCAACTTGTTAATGACCTTCTTAAAGGTCTTGCCCGAAACAGCCTTTGTAAGGATGTCTGCCAGTTGCTCATCTGATTTTATGTGTGGTAATTGGATTTGCTTTTCATCAATTTTTTCTTTAATGAAATGCCTATCCACCTCGACGTGTTTGGTTCGATCATGTTGCACAGGGTTATGTGCAATTTCAATAGCTGCGCGATTGTCACAATACAAGTTCATAGGTCTTTCATACTCAATCCCCAAGTCCTCAAAGACCTGTGAAACCCATAACAATTCACATATCCCATGAGCCATTCCACGGAACTCAGCTTCTGCGCTTGACCTTGCTACAACTCTCTGCTTCTTACTTCTCCAAGTCACAAGGTTTCCTTCCACAAACGTGAAGTATCCTGAGGTTGATCTCCTAGTAGTTTGATCCCCTGCCCAATCCGCGTCAGTGTATCCTTCCACACACGACTTTTTTCTCTTTGAGAAGAACAGACCCTTACCCGGAGACCCCTTCAAGTATCTAAGGATCTTATATATCGCATCCATATGTTCTACGCTGGGCTGGTGCATGAATTGGCTCACTACACTCACGGCATAAGCAATGTCTGGCCGAGTGTGTGACAAATAAATTAACCTCCCCACTAATCGCTGATACCTTTCTACATCCGTTGGGACTTGATCGGGAAGTATTTTCAGCCTGTGATTCATCTCCATTGGCGTTTCCGCTGGCTTGCATGAGAGCATACCTGTTTCAGTTAATAAATCGAGTACGTACTTTCTTTGAGACAAGGAAATGCCTACATCCGTCCTTATCACTTCAATGCCTAAGAAATATTTCAACGGGCCAAGGTCTTTCATTTCAAATGTTGTTGCCAAATGCTCTTGTAGAAGCTTCATTTCCTCATAATCATCTCCGGTGACTACTATATCATCGACGTATACAATTAGGATAGTTACTTTATCTTCTTGACGTTTGATAAATAGAGTGTGATCAGCACCACTCTGCTTAAAGCCAAACTTTTTCATTGTGACTGAAAATCTCCCAAACCATGCCCTAGGCGATTGCTTAAGTCCGTATAACGACCTCTTCAATTTACAAACCATATTCCTTTTTGTCGAACCAAGCTTCACACCTGGTGGTATATCCATGTAAACCTCCTCTTCTAGGTCTCCATTTAGGAATGCATTCTTTACATCAAATTGTTTCAAGGGCCATCCTCGATTTGCTGCCAATGAGATTAAAATTCGCACCGTATCAAGCTTCGCTACAGGTGCAAAGGTCTCTTGATAATCCACCCCATACCTTTGTGTATAGCCCTTTGCAACCAATCTCGCCTTGTATCTATCAATGCTCCCATTGGCTTTGAGCTTTACCGTGAACACCCACCTGCAGCCTATTGTTTTCTTTCCTTCGGGTAATAAGACTAGCTCCCAAGTGGCATTCTTTTGCAAGGCCTGCATCTCTTCGTTCATTGCTTCCTTCCACTTCAGATCGTTCAATGCTTTCTGCACATTACTAGGAATACATACACTGGATAATTGGTTAACCACAAGTGCACAAGACTCGGACAGATTTTTAGTGGAAATGTAATTATTTATGGGATACTTCACTGTTGATTTCAGGCTTGGTTCATATTGTTTTTTCACAATTCCTTTGTTTTGCCTGTGGGGATATCTTGGAGTGGAGGAAAGAGTTTCATTAATGGCGGGAAGTGGTGAAGAGTGTACCTGGTTATTAGTTTCTGGTTGGATATTCTGATCACCCTCTATAGTATATGGTGTTGGCGATGGAAAATGCGTCTGCTCATCAATCTCTTCCACATTCTGCCTCTGCTCATCAATCTCTTCTACGTTCTGCCCTCGTTCGTCAAATTCTGCCCCTTCAAATTCCTCCAGCTCATGCCGGCTGTTCTTGCCTTCCACCAAAGTCTCCCCTTGAAGGGAAGAACGCGGCGCATCGATGGGATAATAAGAATCAAGTTCCCGAAATGAGACATCTAGACTAACATGTAGACGTCTCGTGTGTGGATCATAACACCTGTACCCTTTTTGAAAATCGGCATAGCCTACAAATATGCACCTTTTAGCACACGGATCCAGCTTACTACGCAAAGGTTTTGGGACATGAACAAATACCACACAACCAAAGACACGGGGTTCAAGGTTTTGTTGATGAGGGATGTGAAGGAGAGAGTTCAATTTTTGTTGAGGTGTTTGGAAATCTAACACGCTTGAGGGGGTTCGATTGATAAGATAAGCAGCTGATTTAACTGCTTCTCCCCAATAACAGCGTGGCACGTTCATCCCAAAAAGAGAGGCACGTACCACTTCTAAGAGCTGTCTATTCTTGCGTTCTGCCAGGCCATTCTGTTGGGGAGTATACGGACAAGAGGTTTGGTGTCGGATGCCATAATCAAATAGCACTTTGCCAAGTTTAGCATCCATAAATTCCATGGCATTATCTGTTTGCCAAACCTGGATAGATTTCATATACTGAGTTTGTACTATATTTCGAAATTCACAAAAGGCATTAGAGACCTCACTCTTAGTTTGAAGCAAAGATATCCAAACCATACGTGTGCACTCATCTGTAAACGTTACAAAATACTTAGCATTGGACAAAGAAGGAATTTTTGAGGGCCCCCATACATTGGAATGGATAACAGAAAAAGGTTCATCACTTTTATTCATACTTGGTGAAAAAGAAACACGATGACTTTTTGCAAGTTCGCATGTATCACATTGAAAAATTGATTCATCTAAATTCGAGAATAAATAAGGTTTTAATTTCCTAAGGTAACCAAAAGATAAATGACCTAGACGTCGATGCCACAACCAGACCTTGTCCTTTGCCTTCGTATTTCCTTCTATTAAGTGCAATCGACCCATTTGTTTCTCTCTATCCTTTGTAAGGTCCAAGTAATATAATTTTCCACGCCTAACACCATAACCAAGAGTCTTCCGGGTCAGAATATCCTGAAAAATACAAAAAGAAGGCCAAAAAGTTACAGTACAATTGAGAGAAGATGTAATTTGGCTCATGGATAGGAGATTGCATTCAAGGGAGGGAACAACTAAGACCGAATTGAGTTTGATATTGTTTGACAAGGCAATTGATCCTTCTCCAACGACTGGACATTCATTGCCATTAGCCGTGGATATGATGGTTTGAGAAGATGAGTTAAATGAATTTAATTTGGTGGAATCACCAATCATATGGTCAGATGCACCTGTGTCAATAATCCAGGTATTTATTCTTGAAGTGATGGAGAAAGCATGTCCCTTACCGATACTACCTGTGTGTGCGATATGGGCAGAGGGACTAGGATCCTGATCTCGTTCTGCACCTGATTCATCCCCCACTGCAGCTAGTACCTTGCCAACCACTTTCTTCCTTGGTTTTTTCAAAAAATCCCACCAGTCAGGGTAGCCTATAAGCTCGTAACAGCGCTGCTTTGAGTGTCCGTTTTCACCACAATGATCACAGGTGAAGTTGTTTGGTTTTCCAGCTTGTTGAGTTTGTCTGTTTCGTGTTGATTTGGTTGTTCCTCCCTGTCGGATTGGGTGCATTGTCAATGCTGCATTTTCAGTCACAAAGGTCGATCCTCCCATTGTTTGTCTCTGTTGAAAATCTCGCCTGACATAGGCATAGGTGCTTTCCAAATCAAGCTTGGGATCCTTGCGTAAAACCTCACCATGAACTTGATCAAATTCTGAATCCAGCCCACTCAAGAAAATATGGACTCGAAGTCTAGCCATGGCAGAGTGTAATTCAACCACCCCATCAACCGTACTTTCTTCAGAGGTGGACCTGTGATCAATTTCTTGAAATATAGACATTAGCTCGGAAAAGTAAGTGGACAGTGGCCTACCATCTTGTTTGATTGAAAAAGATTTCTGATTTAATTCAAACAATCGAGTTTCATCCGATCCATCATAGAACGTCTTCGATACGGCCTCCCAGACTTCTTTGGCTGTTGGGAGTCGAATAAATCGCTGCATCAGTGGGGGACTCATCGAGTCAATGAGCCAGCTTTTCACCCTCTGATTTTCTGTGATCCAGGTCGAGTACTTGGGGTCATCTGCAGCCGGCTTCTTCTCAGTTCCAGCAAGGTATCCTCCTTTATTACGAGCTCCGATTCGCATCTCCATCAACTGGGACCATAATGAGTAATTCGTTTCGTCAAGGATAACGCTGGTTGGAAAGGCAGCATTTTCCTGTTGAATGATGATTGATTGAGGGGTTTGGGATGTCATGATTATTCGGTTTTTTCAGGGTTAATGCGGAAAGAACCGCTCTGATACCATGTAAGCAATAATAACCCTAAAAACAGAGGAAGATACGAAGTAATTACATTATATTATTTCATACTGTGATTACGCTTTTATATACAAGAGTTGTATACAAAGATAGCTCTACAAAATAGCAGAAATATTCTCCATATCTAATGCAACAATCTCCTTATCAAACTCTATCACTTATAACAACCTTCAACGTATCTACAACTAGCTTCTACAAAATGGTCTATATGTATGAAAATACTGATACTTTTTATTATTGAGCGGGTCAATTACCCACACTGTCCCCTATGTAAATCCGCCACTGGTTGGGACTTCATTAATTAATTAATTATAAAAAAGTTATTACAGTATGCATATTTTTTCAACATAATTATACCATTAAGTCTGACATTCAGGATCACCATTTTCGTTAATCGCACATGCATTTGTTCAAGAGTCTTTGGATTTGATCGACTTCAATCTTTCATATATATACACTTCTTTAAAGAAGAGTTTTTTCAGGATTTATGGGATTCTATGGCTCAGAAAGGCTTCCATATCGTTTGTTGGCAGTACCATTTAGAACCATTAAATTTTTGCGGTTACGAATTAGTTAAAGCTTCTTTAATTAATGATTATCAAAATTTATTTTGTTGGTTAATTAATTCCCATCAACTCAAGCGTGTTGGTAGGTCATGAATTTCATGTACTTTCATTGTGTAGATATGCAGCGTACGTGTCTCTATAAACTCACTAATAATAAAGAGACAGACTAAGCAAAAGCAGTTAGCTTTTTAATTTACAACTTATTGCAATTGTTGAATAGCTTGCTGCTGAATGTTATTGCCTTCATTTTGAGGCGATAATATTCACCTACTTTCGCCCTTCACAATTAAACCCATTAATTTGCATGTGGTGCACTCTGCTAGTTGATCATTTTAATACATATGCATCTCTATTCTGTCGTTTTCTCTCAAAAATATGGAGGCAGAAACAACCCCGTTATGTATAAACCTCAGCAAATATAGGAAGAGAAGACGGTACCGGAGATTGAACGGTGTAATCATCGTCAATAATAAGGAAAACCTGAAGATTTCTGTGTGTCATAAGATTCATCAAAGATTGCAGAAGATTCAACTGATTCCGAAACGATTTAGAGATTCTTATGAGGAGATGATGCTTCGTTTTGCTAGACACGTTGCCCAGTTGAATAATGGTAATATCTACTTATTGATGAAGAGGGATCACGACGATCAGCAACTCGGCCTTTGAAAGGTTCTTTAATCCGGGATCAATATATATTTAGGAAAGAAAATAATCAATGTTTTGTCATTCAATTCTGGTTGGATGCAGATCTTGTTGTAAAGAAGTGATCGATGTTTGTCGTTCAATTCTTTAGTAAAGTTGATTCTTCTCCACCTTGGATGCTTCATAGTTGGTGATCACTTAATTGTAAGTCCCTACTCTCTCGTATTTATTTGAGATTTTCACACTGACAGGGAGAATAATACTACAATAATGTTGCTAATTGTCTTGTCAATCTCGGTTTGCTATGTGTTCATTTTTCTTGGTGTGTTGCTAATTCTCTTGTCAGTCTTGATTTGCTTTGAGTTAATTTCACTTGGTGGTCGGATCCCCATTTGAATATGTTTGCTTTTACTTCCTCTGACGCTAATGGTTTTCCGAATATCAGTTCAGCTAGATTGTTCTTCCTTTTTCTTTGGTTTGTTTTATCTGTTATAAACTCTTTTAATATATTTCTATTAAGGGGAAGGCTCGATCATGATGACCTTCTTGTTCGTTGGTTTTGTTACTCTTTCCATTTTTCTTTTAATTTTTAATAAATTCATCACTTTGATGAGGACGAATTATTACCGATAAAAAGTTTCACTTTGATGAGGACTAATAATTACCCAAAAAAATTAGCCTAGCGGCGATCTAGGCTCCTCTTGTACCAAAAAAATAAAATAATAATAATAATAATTATCCAAAAAAAAATTACCTTATTAGATAGATTGAATGCATAGAAATGAGAATGGAGTAAATATCCTTTAAATATTAGTGAGACTAAAAATTTGATCAGTACTTTATAAGATTTAATATATACTAGTCTCAATAGTTGTATAATTATAAACCAATCTTAGTAACCATCTAATTGTAATGTATATTAGTCCTAATATTTGTATAGTTATAAATTAATTTTAGTAATTGTCTAATTATAAATATCGGTTATGATATGATGTAATCTTAATTGTAATCTAATTGAAAAATCAGTGTTAAAAAAAAGAAAAGAAAAGAAAACGATAGATTGCTCTTTCAGGAAATAAAATCTAATTAATGCAAACGGCCATGGGCAGGCCTACATACAATTTTTTTTAGCAATACTTTAATATCATCATTAATATTGGAAAAAGTTAATCAGTTAACGGTATTTCTCTTATTTCTACGTATATTATAGGAGATTGTTGCCTGCCTTAATTGAGATTGAAGGACAGTCTATTGGAACTGTTGAAACAAAGAATATTATTTTCAAAATGCATTACTGGAAACACCCTCACAGGCAGAGATACCAGGATTACCTCGCGATAGGCCGTCCTAACTGGGTGTGAGGCTGCAGCCAATTCAAAATACAGTAAAACTTCCTCGTGATCATATTATTGGGACCAAAATAATTTTATATAAATTATTATTATTATTATGTGAAGACAAGTTTCTTAAGATAAGATCTAAAACAATTGTAACTTATTATAATATAGAGTTTATTTTTTATTTATAACTTATCACGTAGCGGGTTTTCACTTTTTTTTAGTAAAGTGAGGCCCGGCGAGCCGCCACAAACTCCCACTGGCAACCGCATGCCACCGTAGGCTGCCATGTTATGATGAATTTTGACTAAAATTGTGATACATTGAAACCTTCCTCATCGGACCTACCAATAGTATAAATATCATCAAAAAATGAGCTTCCATTTGCCCCATAGATTTATTTTTAAAGTTTTTAAATCTATAATTTTGACTACAGACATGTAGTGAATGGGAGGTTTATTTTCAGTGATAATTTTATTGTTACATAGCTCCAACAATGTTGATTCCCATAATACCAAAATTTTTCTCTGAACTCACCTGAATGTGACGGTGCTCTGGCGGCCAACGACCGATGAACTATCACGGACAGTTCCTTATCATCAGCGATTGCAATTTCAGTTGCAAATATTACTTAATAATATGTTATATATTATTTTATATGATTTATTAATTATAATGATTTGAAACAAATAAAAAGGATATGAAAGATGATAGCGCATTAGGGCTCAAGCAAATCCATTGGAGGTGCTGGGTTACATAATGCTCTTTCCAACTGTCTGCTCAAAACATTGATGAATGAAATTTTTTGTCATATATTCATTTTTGATAAGTTTGATTGGTCTCTAGTCTAGGTCTTAGAGTTGTCAATACGTTCATTCAACAAAATTCTGATCCATTTAATTTACAGAAATTATCAATTTGTCGCCAAAATTTTCGGAAGTCAATTACCATTAAAAGAACTCTGATAATAATTCAAACCCACTTAACTTTTCATCTTTTTCTGTTTTATCAATTTGTCACCGAATCTTTAAGTCTATTTTATCCTTAAGCTGTATAAGTGTGTAAAAGACGACTTTTTCAATTCAAATTAAAAAATTACAAAAATAACTATTTATAAAATTTCCTTGAACAAGTTAATAGGTTTTTTTTCGAATAAATTAAAATTAAAACGAAAAATTGTACGGGTACAAAATAAATTGAACAAATAGAAATAATTGAGTCCTAAAACTAATAGGTTTATTTATTCAAATAAATTGAAATTAAAAGGGCAAATTGAATGGGTACCAAATATTTTTCAGAGAAGCTGTATTTGATGATATATTTTTTTTTTGATAAGGTATTTGATGATTTTTTCTGACAATAATTTCGTTTTGCCTAAAGAAATCCTATTAATAGAATATCTTAAACACCGTTATGATGTCAATATTTCATTAATGGTACTAACGAGTCAGTGTTAAATTGACAAAGCTGAAAATAGCTAGTTTTAAATTTGAGCTATTGTAAACAATTTTTGGTGGGGAATTATTAAAATGGCGATGATTTGGCCCAAATAAATTAGTTTACAGAAGTCCCTCGAATACTATTATGATATCACCGTTTTATATATACTAATAATTTGATGGCAAACTGATAATTTCCATGACAATATATTCCTTAAGCCCAGTAAGACCGGCACAATGGAATATATAAAGAGGACTTTGACAGCTTCGCATTACGAGAAATTTGATGTCAAGAATGTTGAGACTTGAGAATAATAGGCACTTAAAGACTTTGAAGATAGAACGTTTCGTAGACATATTCGCTACGCACTAATTTTTTTTTTTCTCTTGTGTACTAATTTTTCTTTTTGTTCACTTGTAAATTTCCAATGGCTTGTCAATTTGTTTACTATAATAGATTGTCTGTATATTGATTGAGTATCTGTTACGAGCTTTCTTGTATTATTGACTTTATGATGAAATGGAACTTGTGAGTACTATCAAAATATTAAAATAAAAAGACCTTCCCCAGTATATATATATATATATATATTTGAAGTAAGCGGCTAATAGCAAAGCACTAAAACTTTACATGCATTCTCATTAAAAAATACAAGATGAATTTCTCTATGTTTCTTCGTTCTCTGTTTCTCGCCATACTCATCTCCTCCATCTTGGTCATACAGGGAGTTGCAGGTATGGTTTAAACAATGATTTTTAATTTGTATGAACATATATATTAAACAAGAAATCTTGAATAGTGGTCATGGGTTGATGTAATATATATCGTAGCTAAATAGGTTTAGTTGAAGTCTCTTTGAATAATTGATTCCATGAATTGATTTTTCTATCCTTTTAGGCAAGGATTCCTTACTTTAAACGGTAGTTAGATTTATATAGATAAGGCCTTGTTTTGTATTAAATATATTAAAAATGATTGAGGAACACAACCGTAAAAAAAAAATTATCTTTTAATGAATTAATCAATTCTTCTTAATTTAATGATTTTACTTTATCATTTAAAAAAATCTCGAAATTTACTTAAAACAACAATTTTTTGTAATGATTTTGTCTTGGTTTTGTTCTTCTAAGTTATTTTCATGAAGAATTACAATTAAATACCTAAGTATGGATTTTGAATTTGTTTACAAAGTAACTATCATTATTTTATCATTAATTACAAAGGATTTGGAATTAGTTATGATGAGCTTTTTATATATAGTATTGTGATCGGTGGTTATTGAATAAAAAATAATGTGATTAAGTTTTAACCGTACATTGTTACATATGTCCGTATGGTAGAAGATTACAAAAAGGTTTGTACAACTCAACTCAACATTAGTTAGATCAAAATTCCATTGAAAATGCTCAACCTTCTCATATTGTTTTTATAGGTACTTTTGTAATATCCCACATCACTAGCAAACGATTTCTTGGATTGATTTATAAGTCGTAGGCTCCGCTAAGTGAAAGATTTTTAGGTTGCAAAGCCCTATAACAAAATTGTGACAGGATTTATACCCAAAGCGAATAATATCTACCTAATGTGTAGATAGATATGTTAATTATATGATTTTATTTTGTTCTGTTTCCAATTACCTTCACGAGGACACGAGCTCCTCAAAGGAGGAAGTATGTAATATCCCACATTACTAGCAAGTGAGTTTCTGAAATGTTTTAAAAGTTGTGGGCTCTCCTAATAAAGTAGGTGCGTTTTGGGTTATAAAACCCAATAACAAAATTGTGGTGGGTTATGTATTCAAAACAAATAATATCTATGTAGTTGTTAGGCTTGAGCTGTCAATTTTATATAGATTTTTGCAATTATCTTATTTATGTTATTCATTTTTTCCAATTTGAAAACAAATATAAGACTAAAGATACAATTTTTTTGTGCAAACTATTATGTACTGAATTTTACAAACCAAATGTGAAATGAAAATATTGGAGGAAGGAAAGCATAAAAGTTCAATGCAAATAATAGTATTACTATTTTTTTTCTTCTCCAAGGAGGAAAAAAAAAAGGATTTGGGTCTCTCTAAATTACTTAGTTTTGTTTTTTCAAAACAAAACGCAACTTAAATCTAATTTTTAAGAGTGTTAAGACCTAGGTTATGAGCAGCACGGCAATGCGTAAAGAAAAAGGAAATGTCTTTCTCTAAGTATATGTAGACAGATGTATGCAGATGCATGCAAGGAAAAGTAAAATGTCTTTCTACATCCTCATCCATAGACTTCAATTAGCTTCCTCATTAACTGCAGTTAAGTCCTAGAATTGAAAATGCTGAACCATTTAGAATCAAAAAATTTAATGGATCATCAATTAATTTTCTGAATCAAGAGAACATCCTAATCCTAACCCTAATTTCCTAGCCCAAATGTTTTGACGTCATTTTTATTCTCCCACGTCACAATTAAATTATAAACAAATATGTATGCAATTAATGTTCGAATTTCTGTTTGGAACTTCTGCAGATGCCAGGCTGATATTTACAGTTCGTAGAGTCTGGCCAAGCCCACCTCCTCCACCTCTGATAGACAATGCACCAACACAATCCATTTTACCCATGGAACAAGGATCATGATTCAGCCTTATATATTTATTAGTTTATGTTGTATTCTTGGAAGGATGTGATATTGTGACATCTCAATCTTACGGCTAAGTGTAAGAAAATTTCCAAGAAATAATTATAAGTTACTATTTTTATGTAAAACAGATTGATTGTTTCTCAAATTAATCTCCAATTGTTTTACGTTGTATATTTATTTTGTCCACTTAATTAAAAGTCTAACATCAATTTCATGATCCAATTTCACTTGTCCAAACTCAATTTAAGGAAGTTTCGATAATTGTGTAGAGAATAAAAGATGATTAATCTAAAAAATATCTAATGGAAGTGGAAATATCTAAATCTAGAAAACTCTTGAATATTTAGTGATATCTGTAAAATGTGATTGTTAAATTTTTATAATTTAATATTTGAGTGGTCAGTATTAGTTCTAGTATACTATAAATGCCCATTAACTCTTTGTTATAGGCATCAAGTGTAAGAGTGAAGAATTAGAAGAGAGAAAGAAGAGTGAGCCATGAGTGTTGTAGCGTCTCTCCTACAAAATATTGATAAAGTCCATTAGTTTAGTAAAAATTTTCTGCTGTGCATATAGTTTTAGTTTTGACCAGTTTAGTCCTCTTTAGTTTTCAACAATTAGTATTAGGGCGTGGTTGGTCAGGGACCACTGTAGTAGCGCTGCCGAAATTTCATAACAGTCAAGGACTATCGTGGAAAAGCTGTAAGAGTATAGGAGGGCAATCGAAGATAATTTGGTGGAGCTTTGTTGAATCGTCAGGAGTTTAAAACTCTGTAAGTTCGTTAGTGAAAATCGAGTTTGTTTGGCATTGTCAAAGTCTTGAAAACATGATGATTGACATTCAAGTAGTTGGAGAAGTGAAGAAGCTCAACAAAAAAATTTTTAATACATGGGCAACATTGATGGAATCCTACTTACAAGATCAAGACCTTTGGGAGATTGTTTGTGACAACGATGTGAAACCACCAACAGAGAATGACGCTTTGAAGAAGTGGAATATTAAAGTTGGGAAGGCCATGTTCGCTATGAAGAGTACTATTAAAGAAGAAATGCTCTAACAATTAAAGAAGAGATGCTATAACACATTAAAAAGGCTAAAACGCCTAAGAAAGCTTGGGACACATTTGCAATGATTTTTTCGAAGAAGAACAACGTGCGGTTACAACTTTTAGAGAATGAGCTACTGTCAATTTCACAATGAAACATGACAATTAATGAGTACTCCAATAAGGTAAAGTCATTATGTAGCGAAATTTCTAGGTTAGATCCTATTGCTGTAATTTCTGAATCTAGAATGAATAGAATTATTGCTTATGATTTGAGACCCAAGTTTACAAGCTTTGTGATAACTCTATCAAATGAGAGTTATCATGACACTTCTAAACTTAAATCAATAATACTTAGAGAGTAAAAAATGTGTTTTTATTACACTCTTGTTATATTTTGCTTAAACAATTATCTTAGTTTATTCTTCATAAATTTTGTTTGCTTTAGAATAAATTGTGTGCTTAAATCCACTATAAGAAAAATGATATTTTATTACAAAAAAATTAGTCACTAAAGATAACAAATTAGTCATTTTATATTTTCTATGACAAAAAATATATCGTCACACATTAGTCGTGGAAAGACCGTCTTAAAAAGTTCTAAGGACCAAAATTATTTTCGTCACACTAAAGATATGTTTTTGTGACAAAAATCATTGTCTCAAAATTAAGTTAAAATTGTCACAAATAGTATTAAAAATGGTCAAATTAGAGATTAAAAAATGCAATTAATGACTGTTTATATTTGTCACAATAGGTAATTTATAGTGATTATAATATTTATCTCAAGACTATGTAAATAGAGTCTCAATAATTATTAAAAATCGTCCTTTTAGATGTTCCAATATACAATTAGTGATGCTATTTTTGTTGTTGTTGAAATTAACATATCGTGACGTTACGTAATTGTCTCAAGTCAGTGTCATTTGTGACAATTTTTGCAAATACAATTAGTAAATAATTTAGTCTCAAATTTGTTATAAAGGCAATTTATATAGTCTCACATAAAATTTAATAACAATATGTACTCATAGAAATCAAAATTTAATGAAAAAAACTTTAAAGTGAAAAATATTATTAACACAAATATAATTCATGACAATGAAATCTAAAATCTAAAATCTAAAAAACAAAATTCAATAGTCTAAAAATAAGATTACATTGTGGAAGAAAATAAAAGTAACATTACACAAAAGGAGAAATATATGCAAACCATAGTTGTTTCATGAATCCTTCAGAGTCCTCAGATTTGCTATTTTGTTCCTTGATTTTAATTTTCAATCCTTGTTTTGTTGAGTCAACGTTGTAGTAGATGATGACTTCAAAGGTACTTGTCATTTTCAATCTTTATAAAATTAAAGATTTTCCCCAAAACTATTTCACAAATTTGATCGTATATTACTTCAAAATAATAATATGATCAAAAGATTACAAGCACATAATCAACCTCGATTCACTTGCACAAATTTTGCATCCAAAACACTTTAGATTAATCTATTAAATAGGTGATGTCAAACTTGAACTACATTAAATAATTAAGCAATCAATGAATCAACATTTACAATAAATATAAAGTTGAAAGAAATAAGAGATTGATTAAAAAATAAAAAATAATAGCAATAATAATAGTCATAACATAGCTTACATATTTAGATTTTGTATGGAGCCTCTTGAACCTTTTATGCCCACTCTAATACATCTTTTGAAACAAAGTTAACTAGGAGAGATCCCATGCTTTTTTATTATCCCAGCACGAAAGAAGATAAATACATAATTTTGATTAAACATACAACAACACATGGGGGGAGGGGGGGCACCGAAACTTGTTGTCCTTTGTTAGTTTATTTAATCATTGCATGTACACTTCCTAGCAAATCCAACAACATTCTGAGCAAATTGTACCAAGCCAGGCTTCAACACCATCCTTTGAACCAACATATCAAAGCTACCTAATATTTTATAGTTAAAATTTTGTAGCTTAAATATTTTATAACTCTAACTTATAATTCTATCAATTGGACATGAATAACTTATTAACTCTTATCATTATATTAATACTATCTACAAATTTCTTCAAAAAAATAAAGAATGATGATTAATTACATACCAAAATAAAGTGAAAAATAATAGAAAGATCCCAATTTTCTAAAGTTCTTATGAAGGCATTTTTTTTTTTTTTTGCGGGAAGGGGAATCTAATGTTATCACATCTAATGCCTAAATCCATTACCCAAATTAAAAAGCAAATTCATCTTAATATCCTAATTTTGCAAAAGTTTCTCAAAACCTACTAAACTTCGCTTCTAATTTCTTTCATTTATATGCATATTTAGCATAGGTCGTACCATGCAAAATGTAAGAGTAATTCTAAGTACCACGCATATAATAATTATGTGTGCAACTGCATGCTAATGGTTATTGGCTACATAATCCTAAAGATTTGATTTTTTTAATTAATTGAGAAATGTTAACACCAGATCAATTAACTTAAACAGAAGTTAAACATGGTCGTGGAGATATAATGATCCTTTTGGTCATAAAAGATGATATTTAGTTAGAAAATGATCAATTTTGGAGGGAATTTTTTGCACTAAAATAAGTATATCCTTTTGCGACTAATTTTATGTTTGTCACAAAACATTTGATTAGGTGACAAATTAATGGGCCTAGAACAATTATTATTGGTTACAAAATATAACATGAGCCAAGACAAAATTATTGGCTACAATTTAAAAAAATCGTCATAATAAGTACTATATTATGACAAAATTTGTAGAAGTCATAAAACAAATCGTCTTAAAAAGTTAAATTTCTTGTAGTGATCATATGGATAATTGTAGGTGACAGGAAGCTCAAATTTTAAGGAATGAATGCTAATGCAATAGGCCTACAAAAGATGAAAAAGAGTTTGGCTACAAAAGAATTGAAACGAATATGGAACAGTGCAGTTGTTGTAGCAATCCTGGAACAACGATAGAGAAAATTATGCAGAATCTTACGATATGTAGCTTCCTAATCTGGAAGATATGCAACCTAGGCTTCCATTAACCCTAATTTTCAACTATAAAAGGAGCACACATCATAAGAAAGGGAGGGAGCCGTCAATCACGATTAAAAAGAAAAACAAGAAAGAAACAAAGAAGAAGATTGAAGAAAATGACGCAAGTCTGCACCAATAACAAAATCTGTAGAAGATTTAGAATTCAACTTTTCTCATTCAACTTTTGTTCTTCCTCTTTATTCTTTGGTTGGAAATATGTACATGATGGTTGGAACTTTGTCGTTTGTTTTTCTTTTACAAGTTATGAACAAAATTTGATTGTACTTGAGTGATAAATAATTTAGATGGGTTCTTGACTGTTCTTATGCGTTGCTGCATGCCTACTGTAGCACTTTGCTTTAATAAATCTTATTACTTTCATTATTTCAGTTTAACTCCCATTTAATGATACCAGTAAAGAGAGAGCCACAAAAAGGTCTGTCTTAGTGGAACTTATTAGAGCAATACTTGATATTAAGTTGAGTTTTCTAGATTGAGTTTAACTTGAATCCCAAAAGGGCCACACTTGATTTAAGATTTGTGATGAATTAGATATATCGATTCACCTTGTAGGATAGAGAGAGCACATGCTTGCAATGTCGTATCTTGTGTTGACATAACAACTGGTCATTTGTAGGTTGCATAAGGGTATGAGAAGTCCAAAATGCGACAGTTGAGGATGCAAGGCAATTTTGCCTTGTGATGTAGCAAATGCTGTAGCAACTGGTGTTAATTTGACAAGATAGTCACCCCATCGAAAGAGTTTGATAATTTAACTACCCCACTTCTATTGAATTCTCTTTGTGTTGAACGTACAATTTAATTTATAATTGTATTTTTACTTTATTGAATTGTTATTCTCATTAGTTAGTCAATCTTATTAATTTTATCAAGTTAAGATAGAAGAAAGTTCGCACTGTTGTGATTGCTGTAGCATTTCTAGTAGCATCAGTCTATGTGGAGAAGATCTTGAACACTCATCAGTTTATTATTTATTGTGTACACTTGCACATTGACACCAATAGCAATTGAGCTTAAAATATACAACAAATTTTTGGTACCATTGTCGGGGATTGATTGTTTATTTTCGAATTGTCAAATTAATTTCGACAGTGCCAAACTTTGATTTAATTTGTCCATTTTATTGACATATCAACTTTGCATGCGTAAATATAGATTCGTTGAATTTCAATTTGATCTAGAAATTGAAAGGATAACACAGACATTGAGGAAAACATAAAGAAACTCGAAAACTGCTGTAGAAATTGATAATTTACAAGATTTGGGAAACTTGGATCCTCAGGAACCACAAAAACCTGTCAATGTTCAAGATGATCAAAATGGGCAAATTAATCAAAGACAAGCAGGGAACAACAACAACATTTACATGGCAGATGATAGAGACAGAGCCATTAGAGATTATGCTGTATTAACTCTTCAAGTTGTACACCCTGGAATAGTCAAACCTGAAGTGGAAGTTGCCAACTTTGAACTCAAACCAGTGATGTTTCAGATGATGCAAACAGTGGGGCAATTTAATAGATTACCATTTGAAGATCTTTACCTTCAACTTAAATTATTCTTGGAGGTGAGTGATGCTTTTAAAATAGCTGGAGCATCATATGATGCATTGAGACTTAGACTTTGTCCTTACTCTCTAAGAGATTGAGCAAGAGCATGGTTGAATTCTTTACCATCTGATTCCATCATTGCATGGAATGACTTGGCTGACAAATTTTTAATGAAATACTTCCCACCAACCAAGAATGCAAAATTGCAGAATGAAATCACCTCTTTTCATCAACTTGAAGATGAAAGTCTGTATGAGGCTTAGGAAAGATTTAAGGAGTTGCTCAGAAGATGTCCTCATCATGGCATTCCCTGTTGCATACAGTTAAAAACCTTTTACAATGGGTTGATCCAAGCACTAGATTGATGGTCGATACTTCAGCAAATGGAGCTCTATTATCTAAATCTTATACTGAAGCTTATGAAATTTTAAAAGAATTGCTAATAAGAACTATCAATGGCCATCAACTAGACAAACTACAGTAAGAGGAGCAACATGGGTGCATAATATAGGTGCAATTACGACATTATCAGCCCAAGTAACATCATTGACTAACATTGTGAAAGTTATGACCTCTGTTCTAGCAGCAGTAAAGCAAGTTGCTGAACTATCTTGTGTGTATTGTGGAAATGAGTATTTATTCGACAACTGCCCAGGAAATCCAGCATCAGTAAATTATGTGGGTAGCTTCAACCGACAGAACTAGAACAACCCATATTCTAATACTTACAACTCTGGATGAAAGAAACATCTAAATTTTTTATAAAGCAACCAGAATCAACATGTGTTGAGTGTTAGAAAATGTATATTTATAAAGGAGAAAATTGTCATTGTACATTTCACGTCTTATTAACAACTCTTACTTTTATGTATTTAAGCTTCTTATAATTTAATTATGAGTGTTTTATTTTAATTAAGTATTTTATGTATTTTAGGGGAATCATGGTCATTTCACAATAAACGAGAGATCAGATGGCGAAACAGACATCACTTTTGAACTCAAGACGGTTGAAAACCTTAGGAAGAGCAATCTGTACCCCTTGGAGTTGTAAGCAATTTAGGTATCCACCTCCCTTTCCACAAAGATTTTAGAAACAAAAACAAGACAAACAGTTCAATAAATTCTTGAAAGTGCTGAAGTTATTGCACATCAACATACCTTTTGTGGAAGCTTTAAAACAAATGCCTAACTATGTGAAATTCTTAAAAGATATCTTGGCGAGAAAAAGAAGATTAGGATAATTTGAACTGCCGCATTAACACAAGAATACAGTCACATGCTTCAGAGCAAGATTCCTAAAAAATTGAAGGATCCAGCAAGTTTCACTATACCATGTTCAATTAGAACTAGATACAATGGCCGAGCGCTCTGTGACTTGGGAGCCAACATTAATCTAATGCCATTATTTGTATTTAAACAATTAGAAGTTGGAGAATGTAGACCAACAACAATCCGTTTACAACTGGCAGAAAGATCTCATGCATATCCTGAAGGAAAAATTGAACATGTACTGGTAAAGGTTAACAAATTTATTTTTCCAATAGATTTTATTATACTAGACTTTGAGGCCGATAAAGAGGTACCAAGTATACTTGGAAGACCTTTTTTAGCAACTGAGAAGACTCTAATTGATGTACAGAAAGGAGTGCTAACTATGAGAGTGAATGAACAACAAGTCACTTTTAATACGTTGGAAGCTATGAAGAGTCTTGATGAGGCAGAAAATTACAATTTTATGAGTGTTGTAGATCTTGTTGTAGCAGAAAAAATTAATAGATTCTGTAGTACAGAAGTAATCAAAGTTGTTACTTTTGAAAGCCTTGAAGAAGAGGATGTTGCAGCAACCGAGATAGCATGGTCAAGAGAAAAGCAATCTGATAGACAAAACAAATATTTGAATCTCTAGAGCTCTCAAACAGGGAAGTAAAGACAATTGTGCCATCTATTAAATCACACTCTACTCTTGAATTAAAATGTTTACCTTCACATTTAAAATATGCTTATCTTGGTAGATCCATACACTCTCTGTAATTATTTTATCTTCTATGAACGCAGATCAAGAAAAGAGCATGGTGGAGGTGCTTGGGAAATACAAAAAGACAATCGGATGGACTATAGTACACATTAAAGGAATTAACCCATCCTTATCCATGCACAAAATTCTTTTAGAGGACTGCTACAGTAATTCAGTAGAGCAACAGAGACGACTAAACCCCATCATGAAGGAGGTTGTGAAGAAAGAAATCATCAAATGGCTAGATGCTGAAATCATATACCCAATATCAGACAATTCGTGGGTGAAGCCAGTACAATGTGTTCGAAAGAAAGGAGGTGTAACTATTTTAGAAAATGAAAAAAATGAACTCATTTCTACAAGAACAATAACTGGATGGAGGGTATTATAGATTACATGAAACTCAAAAAAGCAACAAGGAATGATCACTTTCCACTACTATTTATAGATTAAATGTTGGACAGACTATATGGCAAACAATACTACTGTTTCCTCGATGGGTATTCATGCTATACCCAAATTGCAATAACACTAGAGGACCAGGAAGAGACTATATTCACATGCCCTTATGGAACTTTTACTTTCAAACGAATGCCCTTTTAGTTTATGCAATGCTCCAGTAACTTTCTGGAGATGTATGATGTCTATTTTCTCAAATATTATTGAGCAAATTTTGAAAGTCTTCATGGATGACTTTTCAGTCTTTGGAGAAATATACACTGACTGTTTACACAATTTGGAAGAAGTGCTTAAAAGGTGTGAGACAACTAACTTGGTGCTCAATTGGGCAAAACGCCACTTCATGGTAAAAGAAGGCATAATGTTGGGTCATAGAGTATCTAAAAATAGAATAGAGGTAGATAAACCAAAAATAGAAGTGATCGATAAACTACCACCTCCCACTTCAGTCAAGGGCATTAGAAGCTTATTAGGATATACTGGATTCCATAGAAGATTCATTAAAGATTTTTCCAAAATAACTAAACTGGTATGCTCACTACTGGAGCATGACAAGCCTTTTAATCTTGATGAAGATTGCCTTAAAGCTTTTAGGGAGCTAAAGAAGGCGTTGGTAATCGCACAAGTTGTTATAGCACAAGATTGGAACCTACTATTTGAACTGATGTGTGATGCCAGTGACCATTTTGTTGGAGCAGTACTGGGGCTGAGAAAGAATAAAGTTTTTCACTCCATTTACTATGCTAGCAAAACTCTTACTTATACTCATATTAATTACACCACTATAGAGAAAGAGCTGCTAGCAGTGGTTTTTGCCTTTGATAAATTCAATGCTTTCATGTTAGGCACCTAAGTAACAGTCTACATAGATCACGCCGCAATAAGGTATTTAATTTAAAAAAAATATTCCAAACCAAGATTGATAAGACGTATCTTATTGTTACAAGCATTTGATTTGGAAATAAAAGATAGAAAAGGGACTGAAAATCAGGTAGTAGATCATCTGTCATGGTTAGAAGCAGATGCTAACACTTTAACTAAGCCTGACATTACTAAAACTTTCCTTGATGAACAACTGTTTATGTTACAACATGCATAAATATTGCAGCAATCTGGACTTCCATGGTATGCATACTTTGCCAAATATTTAGTAAGTGGATTGTTGCCACCTGAGTTGAATTATCAGTAGAGAAAATAGTTTCTTTATGATGTTAGAAGCTACCAGTGGGATGAACCTTATCTATACAAGTTATGCTCAGACTGTGTGATTCAAAGATGTGTCTCAAATGAAGAAATTCCACACATACTGCATTCTTGCCATGCTACAACATATAAAGGGCATTTTTGGTGGCTATAGGACAATTGCTAAAGTTCTGCAATCAAGTTACTATTGGTCTACAATTTTTAAAGATGCTTATGAGTTTGTAAATGTTGTGGCAGGTGCCAAAGAACAGAAAATATATCTTAAAGACATGAGATGCCATTGACAAACATTTTGGAAGTAGAGATCTTTGATGTATGGGGGATAGACTTCATGGGCCCATTTCTACCATCTTGTGGGAACCTATATATACTAGTTTTGGTAGATTATGTGTCTAAATGGGTGGAGGCCACAACATTACCAACAAATGATGCCAAGACAGTAGTGAGTTTTATTCAGAAAAATATATTCTCAAGATTTGGAACTCCATGAGCAATCATTAATGATGAGGGTACTAATTTATGCAACAAAGTATTTGTTGCAGCAATGGCCAAATATGGAATCAAGCATAAAATTAATACAACATATCATCTATAATCCAATGGTCATGTTGAAGTGTCTAATAGGGAGATTAAAAAGATTCTGGAAAAAGTGGTTAGCCCCATTAGAAAAGAGTGGTCATTATGCTTACATAACTCCTTATGGGTTTATAGAACAACATACAAGACACTACTTGGCATGTCTCTCTATTGAATTGTGTATGGAAAAGCTTGTCACTTGCCACTCGAGCTAGAGCACAAAGCATACTGGGCATTGAAGCACTTAAACTAGGACATACATACTGCAGCAGAGTAGAGGAAGATTCAACTATGTAAGCTTGATGAACTAAGGCCGTTCTCCTACGAAAATGCAAGGATCTATAAGGAGAGAACAAAAAAATGGCATGATAAACACATTCAGCAAAGGAACTTAATATCAAGCCAATTACTTTTACTCTACAATTCCAAATTAAAACTATTTCCAGGAAAATTGAAATCTAAATGCTCTAGTCCTTTCAAGTTAATAAGAATTTATCCATATGGGGCTGTTGACCTTTTAGATGGGAGAACAGGCCAAGAGTTCAAAGTCAATGGGCAACGAGTAAAACACTACATGAATTCTGTTATGGACCATACAAAGAGGTTTTACTCCTCAAAGACCCAACATTGTGAGCCAGTGAAAGATGGTTAGGCTGAATGACTAAAAATCAAACGCTATTGGGAGGCAACCCAATAATTACGGAAGTCATTTACAACTTTTATTTTCTTTTCTTAAATGTATTAATGAAAAAAAATTGGGAGTTTGATTTAAAGGATCCCTTTCAATTTCAAAGTTACCATGTGGAAGAAAAGTATGAGGAATTTATCAAACCACATAAAATCTTAGAAGAAAAGGGGTTTCAGTTTCCACCTTAACCCTTAGGAATCATGCAATCACTGTATGTTGCTGCAGCAAAGCGCGGGTGGTTGGAGTTCTGTAACCATCCTTGAGACCCTGAGTTGCCGCTAGTAAAAGAATTTTACCCCAACCTATTAAGCTCCAACCAGCACAATATTTGGGTAAGAAACTCTTTTGAAGGATTAGATTCTTGAGTTATTAATAGTTTCTATAATTTATCCTTTGAAGTGGATTGGGTGTATGCCAAATTACTTGGCAACATAACCCCACCAAAATGGAATAAGATCTTTAAAACACTTACCATAGAGGGTGCATCTTAGTCTAATGAAGAAGGGTGTGTGATTTAGGATAAACCTAAAACCCATTGCTAAGATGTTGGTGAAATTTTTAAAATCCAGATTGATGCCAACTACACACACCACCACTGTCACAAAAGAGGTTAGTAATTTTATATGTCATTGTTAGATGGTTGCCTACAAATATGGGAATCATTATAGAAAAAGAAATTCAGAAGTGTGTTATGAAAAAGAACAAAACGACTGCTTTGCTATTTCCTTCCCTTGTTACCAGCATATGTGTGGTATCGAGAGTCCACCTTGATACACAAGATGATCGTGTTAAGAATGATGGTCCTCTCACTGCACACACCATCGAGTGCATTATTGGTGAAGCTGCTGCAACCCCACTAGAACTAGTTGCTGTAGCAGGGGCGAGACGAGTTGTTGGTATAGAGAGGAGAATACAAGAATTAAGTGCCAGTATCACTTGGTGTGCTGAAGCCTATTAGAGGGAAAACAATCGGTTTTGGAGCTATTTACAATACTTGGAGGACCACCTCTATTAATTTGTTGTATATATAAAAAGTGCCTAAAGCAATTTCTCTGATTTATTACTGCAGTAGTTCGAATTTGGTACCTCCACCATAGATGCTCCAATAGAAGACAATAAAGATGCTACTGATGTAGATGAACCCGATGAAGAAGCTGAGCAGAATCGCATATAGAGGCTAATTCAGATGCTGATGATCAATTAGACCAGCCTGAAGCAGAGAGTCTTAAGTCTGCAATAGACAGTTCACCGACAAAGGCGGATGAAGACCCTGAAAAAGAACTCAAGGAACCCTCGAAAAGGATATCTTCCAAGTTCAGGAAGAAGCACATCATAAGAGAGGAGAAAGATGAAACTGCAAAAGAGCCTCCCATTCTAGTATTCTCTTGAAAGGGCAAAGGAAAAGTTATCAACCATTTTGCATTCAAAGATGAAGCAGAAGAGATTAATGCATAGTTAGAAGCTACAGCAACTAGGGTTACTCACAAACCCACAGAAGCAAAGCACCTACTCGATATCATTACTGTAATCACTGGCGAAGGGTCTACAGTCGAAAAAGATGCTCTAACCACCACACAACAAACTCCCAGCAAATCCATTCTCACTAGTCCTAAAGGACCCAACAAGAGAAAATGGGGCAATTCTGGAGGTGTTACTGACTCAGACATACCAGTGCAAAAAAGGACCAGATTTACTCAGCCCCGGGATGCTGCACCCATTGGAACTCCCCCAACCAGCCCATTACTAAGAAAGAAAAAGACATTGTCTGCTACCTCACCCCATGGATCTCCTAAGGACCGTTTGTAGAGCTCCTCTAAAAAGCGGTGAATCTGTTACTTTCTGTTGTAGCATTCATGCCATCAATAGAGGAGTCCCATCTACCAGCTAGTTTATTTTATTTAAAAATTACAGTCATTTTTTGTATTCTTTTCTTATTCATTTGCATTTTATTTAATCCATGTCTACAGGAGTGATTTTTTTTAGTGTTTTGTTTTGTGTGCTTGTAGGGACACAACACCTCCGAAGTTTGGGGGGTGTTTTTGCTTGTATTATAGTGTGAAGCTCTGTTATCTAGTATTTGTATATAGATATGAAAACCTAATGAAGATAAATTGAGTGTTATTCAGTAGTTATAAGAATGCCAAGCAGGGATAATTATAGATGAAGGTTGAAATTTTGTCCTAAAACTTAGACTTTGGGTGAGGTTTTTTTTTTTTTAGAATGCTGTAGCAAAAACAGAAAAATTTTAAAAATGGTAGAGAATACCTCAAGTTTGGGGGAAAATTTTTGTGGAACTGTGCTTGTTATGAAATAAATTTTGCTCCAATGGCTGAAGTTACTGAGTAACCAAGGCTGAGTATGCACCCCATATGCAAAATTGAGTCCAATGGCAATAAGAGTTATGAGCAATGCTGTAGCAACTATAAAAAAAAAAATTGGTCCTCTATCTAGGATATTGAATAGTCAGGTTTGTTCATGAGCTCTATGTTCAGCCTTGAGTTAAATATATCTTTAGATAAGACTATGTTATGAGGATTGCTGCAGTAACTTTGTTCTATTCAGTGGTTGAGTAACTGGGTGTCATCATTACAAGTGATCGATATTTACATGAAAAATCAATGATACATTGAGGAGATTTTAAGTGAAAAAAATTATTTTGTTGTAGTATAATTTAAAGTTATTTGTGAATTCTGCTACCCCATATGTGAATATATTTGTGTTCTGCCTTTGAATTATATGCAATGTTTGTGTAATGCTATAGGACCTCTAGAACTTGATCAAAATGGTACACACACACTTTGAATAGATTGGAGCCTAAGTCTAGAACTAAATTGCGATTACTATTTTGCATGATAGAGAGTGTGATCTAAGGGTTGAAGAATTCTTTTAAATTTGATGACAGAGCTAATTTCTTTGTTGCATGATTTTGTTAATGAAGTGTTAGTGTTGTTGTCATTACTTGAAGACAAGTAATGGTTTAAGTTTGGGGGTGTGATAACTCTATAAAATGAGAGTATCATGACACTTCTAGACTTAAATCAATAATACTTATAAAGTAAATAATGTGTTTTTATTGTGCTCTTGTTATATTTTGCTTAAACAATTATCTTAGTTTATTCTTCATAAATTTTGTTTGCTTTCGAATAAATTGTGTGCATAAATCATATGCATAATTGTAGGTGACTAGAAGCTCAAATTTTAAGGAAAGAGTGCTAATGCAACATGCTTGCAAAAGATGGAAAATAGTTTGGCTACAAAAGAATTGAAACGAATTTGGAACAATGCAGTTGTTGTAGCTGTTGCTGTAACAACCTTAGAACAATGATAAAGAAAATTCTGTAGAATTTGAGATCTGTAGTTTTCTAATCTGGAAGATACACAACCTAGGCTTCCATTTACCCTATTTTTCAACTATAAAAGGAGCACACATTATAGTAAAGGGAGGGGGGTTGTCAATCACGATTAAAAAAAGAACAAGAAAGAAACAAAGAAGAAGATTGAATAGAATGACACAAGTCTGCATCAATAATAAAATCTGTAGAATGTTTGGAATTCAACTTCTCTTATTCAACTCTTGTTCTTCCTCTTTATTCTTTGGTTGGAAATATGTACTTGATGGCTGGAATCTTTGTCGTTTGTTTTTCTTTTACAAGTTATGAACTAAATTTGATTGTAGTTGAGTGACATATTATTAATGGGTTCTTGACTGTTCTTATGAGTTGCTGCAAGCTTGTTGTAGCACTTTGCTTTAATAAATCTTATTACATTTATTATTTTGATCGACCTCCTATTTAATGATACCAGTTAAGAGAGAGCCACAAAAGGGCTTTTTTTACTGGAACTTATTAGAGCAATACTTGATCTTAAGTTGAGTTTCCTGGATTGAGTTTAACTTGAATCTTAAAAGGCCCACACTTGATTTAAGATTTGTGATGAACTAGATATAGTGATTCACCTTGTTGGGTAGAGAGAGCACATGCTTGTAATGCTATATCTTATATTGACATAACAACTGATCATTGTTAAGTTGTATAAGGGTATGAGATGTCCAACATGCGATAGCTAAGGATGCAAGGTAATTCTGCCCGGTGCTGTTGCAAATGCTGTGGCAACTTATGTTAATTTGACAAGACAGTCACCCCATCAAGAGAGTTTGACCATTCAACTACTCCACTCCTATTGAATTCTCTTTGTGTTAAGCGTACAATTTAATTTATAATTGCATTTTTACTTTATTGAACTATTATTCTCATTAGTTAGTCAATCTTATTAATTTTATCAAGTTAAAATAGAAGAAAGTTTACACTATTGTGATTTTTGCTATAGCATTTCTAGTAGGATCAGTCCCTGTGGAGACGATCTTGAACACTCATCACTTTATTACTTGTTGTGTACACTTGTACAATGACACCAATAGCAATTAAGCTTAAGATATACAACACTTTGTACAGCTATCCAAAGTTGGCCAACTTAACCAACCATTGAGGAATTCAAAATTTTACTTGTTGATCAAGAAGCGATTGACAAGCAAATAAGTGGGGTCTCAATAAAGAATGAGGAGGAAGCACTCTTCACTGATAGGAAGAAATGTTGATTCAGGGGACATAGTAGTGCTGGATCTAAAGGAGATATTGATAAGTTAAGAGATCATCAAGGAGAAGGTAGCTCATAAATAAGGAGAGTGCAAAGGAATAGCGACAACGAAGTCCAATAGAAGTGAAAAAAAAATTGAAGGGAATTACCACAATTGTGAAAAGAAGGGTCATATGGCAAAAGATAACTGGTCTAAGAAAAAGTCTGAGGAGAGCAATGCCGCCACTTCCAATCATAATAAAGATAATGACTAGGAATGAGAAACTGAAACATCAATCACCATTGAGGAAGTAGAGGTAGCCCTCACAGTCACAAAACCTGGCCAAAATTTTGAAGGATATTTTGGTAAAAAATGAAAGATTTGGGGAATTTGAAACTGTTGCTCTAACACAAGAATGTAGCCAAATGCTTTCAAATAAGATTCCTTAAGGACTGAAAGATCTAGGAAGCTTCACAATACCATGTTCTATTGGAAGTAAGTAGAATGGTAGAGCACTTTGTGACTTATGAGCAAGCATTAATCTCATGCCCTTATCTGTATTTAAGTAATTGGGAGTTGGTGAATGTAGACCAACAACATTCACTTTAGAACTTGCTGACATATCTCATGCATATCATAAGGGTAAGATTGAAGATGTCTTGGTAAAGATGGAAAAATTTATTTTTCCAGTAGATTTTATTGTACTAGATTTTAAGGCAGACAAGGAAGTGCCAATTATACTTAGTAGACCTTTCCTAGCAATAGGGAAGACCATAATTGATGTGCAGAAAAGAGAGTTAACAATGAGGGTGAATAACTAGCAAGTCAACTTCAATGTATTCGAAACTATGAAAAGTCTTGATGAGGTTGAAGACTGCAATTTCTTGAATGTTGTAGACTTTGTTGTGACAAAAAAAATAGACAGTTGCTATAGTAAAGAAGAAATCAGAGCTGCTACTTTTGAAGAACTTGAAGAAGAAGTTGTTGCAGCAACCTAGAAAAGCATGGTTATGAGAAAAGTAATCTGTAAGAAATGACAGACACTTTGAATTTCTAGATCTTTCAAATAGGGAAGTAAAACAAATAGTTCTATTTATTGAATCACCTCTTATTTTAAAATTGAAATTTTTACCTTCACACTTGGAATATTTTTACGTTGGCAAAAATAATACACTTGTTGTAATCATTTCATCTTCTTTAAATACAGATCAAGAAATGAGCTTGGTAGAAGTGCTGGGGAAATACATAAAGGCAATTGGATGGACTATGGTAGATATTAAGGGAATCAGCCTATCCATATGAATGCACATGATTCTGCTGAATGACTATTAACAACTCAGTAAAGCAACAAAGGAGACCAAACCCTATCACGAAGGAAGTTATAAAAAAAAATCATCAAATGGCTGGATGTTGGGATCATATACCCGATATCTGACAGTTCTTGGGTGAGCCTAGTATAATGCGTTTCAAAGAAAGGTGGAGTAACTGTTGTAGCAAATGAGAAGAATGAACTTATTCCCACAAGAACAGTAATATGATGGAGAGTTCGTACGGACTATAGGAAACTTAACAAAACCACAAGGAATGTTCACTTCCCACTGCCATTTATAGATTAGTGCTGAATAGACTTATTGGAAAAAATGACTACTGTTTCTTATATGGGTATTCAGGCTACACCCAAATTGCTATAGCACAGAGGACCAAGAGAAGACCATATTCACTTGCCTTTATGAAACTTTTGCTTTCAAAAGAATGCCATTTGGTCTATGCTATGCTCCAGTAACCTTCCAGAGGTGTATGATGTCCATATTTTCAAATATGGTTGAGAAGGCATTTGAAGTTTTCATGGATGATTTCTCAGTCTTTGGAGATGCATATGAAGATTGTTTGCACAACCTAGAAGATGTGGTTAAAAGATGTGAGGAGAACAACTTAGTACTCAATTGGGACAAATGTCACTTTTATTGTACAAGAATGTATAGTTCTAGGTCATAGAATGTCCAAGAATGGGATAGAAGTGGACAAGGCCAAGATAGATGTGGTAGATAAACTGCTAACTCCAACTTCGGTCAAAGATATTAGAAGTTTTTTGGGACATGCTGGGTTCTAGAGAAGGTTCATCAAAGACTTTTCCAAAATAGCTAAACTTTTATGTATGTTACTGGAGCATGACATGTTTTTTAATTTTGATGAAGATTGTTTCAAAGCCTTTAGTGAGTTAAAGAAAGCTCTAGTAACAACACCAGTTATTGTAGTACCAGATTGAAGTCTACCTTTTGAACCGATGTGTGATGCTAGTGACCATTCTATTGGAGCAGTGCGGGGGTAGAGAAAGAACAAGATTTTTCACCCCATTTACTATGCCAGCAAAACTCTTGCTACTGCTCAAATCAACTACACTATTACTAAAAAAGAGTTACTAGCAATGTTGTTTGCCTTTGATAAATTCAAAGCCTACTTAGTAGACACCAAAGTGATAGTTTACGCTAACTATATAGCAATAAAATATCTGATTTCAAAGAAAGATGCCAAACCAAGATTGATAAGATGGATCTTATTGTTACAAGAGTTTGATTTGGAGATCAAAAATATGAAAGGGACTGAAAATCAAGAAGTAGATCACTGAAACATTGACCAAACAAGACATCACTGAAACATGCCCTGATGAGCAATTGTTAATGCTACAATATGCATTAATGCTACAGCAAGCTGGACTCCCATGGTATGCAAATTTTGCTAACTTGGTGAGTTGGTTGTTACCATTTAATTTGAATTATCAGCAGAAGGAGAAATTTTTTCATGATGCTAGAAGCTACCAGTGGGATGATCCATAGTTATACAAGCTATGCTCAGACAATGTAATTCGAAGATGTGTACCTGATGAAGAAATCCCACATATATTGCATTCATGCCATGTTGCAGCATATGAAGGGCATTTTAGAGTCCACGGAATAGTTGCCAAAGTTCTACAATTAGGTTATTACTGGCTCTCTATTTTTAAAGATGCTTATGAGTTGGCTAAATGTTGTGAAAAATGCTAAAGAATATGAAACATATCTCAAAGACATAAAATGCCATTAACAAACATTTTAGAGGTGGAGATCTTTGATGTATGGGGGATAGACTTCATGGGCCCGTTCCCACCATCCTTTGGGAACATATATATTCTAGTTACTGTGGACTATATGTCTAAATGGGTGGAGGCTACAGCATGTTTGTTATAGCATTTTGCTTTGATAATATTTATTTAAAGTTATTGTTTCGGCTGATCACCCATTTAATGATATAAGATAAGAAAGAGCCATAAAAGGGCCTATCTTAATGGAACATATTAGAACAATACTTAGTCTTGGATTGGGTTTTCCAGATTAAGTGTAACTTGAGTATTAAAAGAATTATGCTTAGTCTAAGATTAGTGATGAACTAGATATAGAGATTCACCTTGTAGGGTAAAGAGAATCTGAACGTGTAATGCTACATCTTATGTAGGTATAACAACTGGTTATTATTAGGTTGTATAAATACATAAGACATACAAAATGCTACCTCTGAGGATAAAGCTGGTTTCTGGCCAGTGCTGTAGCAGATGCTGTCATTGAGCTTAATATACATAAAACAATCAACACCATCAAGAGAGTTTAATCACTCAATTACTCCATCCCTATTGATTTAACCTTTTATATTAACGTGCAAATTCTATTCATTACATTTTTAATTATTGTGATTTTATTTTAGTAAGTTAATTGGTTACATTAATTGTATTGATTTAATTTAGAACATAGATTGTGCTATTGAAATTACTGTAGCAAGTCTGATACAATCAATTCCTTTGGAGACGATCTTGAATACTTATAATTTTATTACTTGTTATTTACACTTGCACATTGACACCATAGCAATTGAAGTAAAATCTACAACATTACAACTAGCTAACATTGGCACTATAGTTCTTAAACCTCAATATGGTCCACATAAAGTGGCACTTCAAGATGTGTGTTATGTCCCAAGTATGAAGAAAAACCTACTCTTAGTATCACAGTTAACATCATTAGGAAACTATATCTTATTCATTCTCAAGATGTCTAAGTATATTAAGACGTAAAGATCTTTAGAACACCTATTATTGAAGGACGAAGGCTAGAGTGAGTTTATTTATTATTAGTAAAGTATGCTTATATAGACAAGACTCAAAAAATTGAGACAATAAATTTATGACATGCTCGGTTAGGACATGCTAGCTATCACATGTTGAAGGTGATGATGAACAAGCTAACTCTCTGAGGTTTATCTTAACTTGATGTAAGAATAGACATACTTGAAATTCTAATTATGCGACCCAAGAGGGGGGTGAATTAAGTTTTTAAAAATTATACAGTTCTAAAACAAAACTCAACACAAATTTAAAACGAAATTAAAGCAATAACAAATAAATTAATAACAATATAAAAAGATAAGGAAATAGAGATTCAAACATGGAGAGTTTTACGTGGTTCATCCAACCTCACCTACGTCCACGCCTCTAAGCTTTCCGGGCTTAAGGATTTCACTAAGCAATCCTCCAAGACTTCAAATGTTTACAATTGACTTCCAAGATGTCAATGAACCTTTACAACAAGAGATTATCCCCAATCTCCTAACCCAAGTCTATCTCAATACTTACAATCACTCAAAGTAAATATTATAAATTTGTTCTTTACTTACATAATACTTAAGATTACAAATCAATGCCCAATATGTGAATAAATGAAGCAAGAATGTGTTTAAAGCTTTATGAAGGTTGTATTCTCAGTTATGAGCTCAATGATAGCATTGTGATCAACCTTTGTTTGAATTTGAATGAGCTTATTTATAGTCGGAGCTGAAAAATAGCCATAATCAAATCGTCGTTAGCCACTAATGGTTAACCATTTATATTGGTCAAAGTTATCGTTTGAGCCAAATTTCAAATAAACGACTAGTCGTTTGTCACTACTATTTCCCCATTAATTTCCAGAGACCTGCAAAAAACAATTCTGCTATTCGTTCTTGCTTGAACGATTAAAGGTTAGTATAAAATGACACTTTGGAAATTATCGGTTAGTCGTTTGAAGGTAACGGTTTGCTGATTATTTCCATTGACCTGCAAAATAAAATAGCCTTATCCGTTTCAGTTAAACAGTGCAAGATTAATACAAGCTTCTATTATGGAATTTATTGGTTAACCGTTTACTATAAACGATCCACCGTTTCATTCTAGTGAACTTCCCAGACTATTTATGTTTTTCGTTTCTGCTAACCAGTTAGAGTTTAAATAATTGTCCTCTCTGGATTTTATCGGTTAACCATTTCAAAGTAAACCGTTCACCGTTTACTTCCAGAATCACAGTTTTAGCTGAATATCACAGGGAATCATTTTCCAACTCAAGTATATTTAACTATACATTTTTCATAAACACAATTGGAATGATTATATGGCTTTTGTTTATTAATGAATAGCACCAACATTTTAATCAAACACATTCTCTCCCTTTTTTATGGTAACAATTTTCTTTTCAATATTTTGCTCCCCCTTAATATATGGACAATTTAAAATTTTTTCAATAAATAGATTTTTACTCAAGAAATCAAAAAATATTTATTCTTATTTAATTGATATCTCCCTCTTCATGATTTTATACTCATTATTCATTTTAGCAGAGAAAGAATACTTATACATTATCAGTACTTATTCATTATCAGTATCTCATCATTAAAAAGAAAAAAATAGGAAACTAATAATACATAAAACATAGAATTGAGAAAGAGATTACCCAAAGTAAACTAGCAGAAATTTTGGCAGAGTTTCTCCATAAAAATGAACAAATTCTCAAATACAGAATAAGATTAAAAACACTTCCAAATATGATATAACAAGTTTGTTAAACTAACAACTCCAACAAGTGAATAATTTAATCACATATGCTCAACCATCATGAAAATCATGTAAAAGAGTCCATCAAAATCATCAACAAAACATAATAGAATCAAAACACAAAATATAAGTATCAAGAACACACACATATATAAACAAAATATGAAACATATGTGGAATAAGATAAAAAACAAAACTAAGATGGAAGTGTTGAAGATGAATTGCAAGGGTCATAGCCAAAATAACGAAGGAGACTCTGTTGTCTAGCAATAAGCTCAAGCTACTGATTGATGCTCTACTACTGAAAAATTTGAAATTGAGAGCATAGTTGCTGCTGGTCTCAAGAAAGAGTGTCTAATCTATCGAGAATCAGCTGCTGTCGCTCAAAAAGTTTGCGAACATTATCAACCAGCTGCTGTAAAGTGTCCGATACTGGGGGCTCGACAGAAGCAGAAGGCTGCTTAAGAACAAAAGATGGCTCAGGAGTGGTAGGCTACTCGGGAGATAGAGGAGGCTCGGAAGTGGAGGGAATATCAGTGTCCATCTCACGTTCCTTTGTATCAGAATCAACTGGAAGCTAGGGAATAGAGCATCAATGAGGAGGTGGAGGATGGGCTTCTAGTCTAAAATCGAGAAGCTGATCAGGGGGATAAATATCATTTAGCATCCGATTATCCTCTGGAGTAATCAAGGTATCCCGATTTTTGGAGTTTTTAGTCTTGATCCATTGGCCGTTGTTTCTAGAAAAACTAATGCTACTCATGGCTTCCGGACCAATCTTTCTTGTTTCCTTATATACAGCATCCCTAGAGGCACTTGAAAGTACCGCAGAATCTTAGAAATGATATTGCCATAAGGAATCAAATGGTGGTTAACCGCAAGAGTAGTCATCATATGGCACATAATGATATACCCAAGGTTAATAGGACACCCTGTAAGGAGACTGTCTAACAACCCAACATCCAATCGTGTGACCTCATCCGAATGACCCTTCTTAGGTGTAATGATATGCTATAAAATAGTATGAAGGAAACGAACTTGGAGAGATAACAATTAAGACCGAAAAAGTAAATTGCAAATGTCATTAGTCAAGTCTCGACGACAACAAATATTTTGGACACCGAGATGATGAGCTAAACTAGTAAATGAGAGGGCTTTCTTGGATGTATAAATCCTATGGCCATCATTAGAAATCCCTAGAATATTTTTCAAGATCTCAACATCAAATTCAATAGGGACACCCCTAACATGAGTAACAATCTTATCTAGCTGAGTTTCTGAAAGTTCCATATTTGAATAGAAAACTCGGACTGGATTAGGGTACACTTTGTCATCAAAATCTATAGCGGACTCCCAAGGACATAGCATATTTCTAACACTTCTACTACAAATACTTAACTCTTTAAAATCTTCAATATCCACACAAAAAGTGTCAAGTACCTGTCGACCCATGAAATGATCCTTGAAACGCTTGGCTAACGCATTTGTAGGAAAGTGAATTCTTTCGAATTTAGAGGGTTCTTATGGAGGTATAGAAGTCCTAAGAGGAACTACTTTCCTCCTCCGAGGTCTCTGAGATGACCCAGCCGTTGTGAAAAACAAAGAAAATGAGGAAATTTGAGGAAGATGAGTTTTGAAGAAAATGAACCGATTTAAGAATGAGCAGAGGAAGTGAAATTGAGGCTCAATGTGGTCAAGGAAAGGCAAAAATCCGATTAAAAATGGTGAGAATCGTTTGGTTGCCCTTAGGGTTTGAATTTGGGATTTTTTTATTTTTGGGCTCGATTTGTTTTTTTAAATAGGTAAAACGGTTCTAATGATGATTAAAAATGATTTTATGGGCTTGCTTTGGCAAGTGAAGGGAGAAAAATGAGAGATTGAAGGAAGAGAAAGCTTTGGCTGCGTCGTCAATGGTGTACATGGTCAGCTAGTAAGTGAAAAATAAGAAGAAACCCTTGGAGTAGTTTTATATCGCACGAAAACGGCGATCCATTTTATGTAAACGGTGAGGGAGTAAATTCCAGAGAACACTTAATGGGGAACGGTTAAAGGTTAATCCTTAACAGTTAAGGGGTAAAATTCAGTGAGCTCTCTATTTTTAAATGGTTTATCGTTTGTATCAAACGATAAAGGAGTAATTAACAACCATCATATTGTAGTTTCTGGAATTAAACGGTACACCGTTTATTGAGAGATGGTTATCCGTTTATTTCATGTATAATTTCGCATATTTGATTTAATATTTGGCCAACAGATAATACATTCTAAGATCATTTAATTGATCCAAAAATGTTTTAAAAGCCATTTTTAATGCATGATTTATGAACTGACATGTATTCAAACAATCAATTCATATAAATATTCAAAGATTTAAATGTAAACACATCACTCATATATCATGCTTAACCATTTCATAAATGCCACAAAATCATCAAATCATCAATTAATGGATTCAATAATCATATGAATAGAGATGTTAATGTGATAATTCATCATCCCAAGTTCATGCCGAATTTTTAAAAATTGTTCTTCGCCAAGAGCGTTTGTAAAAATATCAGCAAGTTTTTTTTCCGTAGAAATAAACTCTAATACAATATCTCTCTTTTGAACATGATCTCTTAAGAAATGATGTCTTATTTCTATATGCTTGATTTTAGAGTGTTGAATGAGATTCTTTAAAAGATTTATAGCACTAGTATTATCACATTTAATAGGAATTTTTTCAAGATTAATACCATAATCCCTAAGTGTTTGTTTCATCCAGAGAACTTGTGCACAACAGCTTCCTGCAGCGATATATTCAGCCTCGGTGGTTGAAAGTGTAACAGAATTTTGTTTCTTACTAAACCATAAAACAAGTGAATGACCCAGTAAATGGCAAGTTCCACTAGTACTTTTCCTATCGACTTTGTAGTCGGCAAAATCCGCATCCGAATAATATGTTAAGTCTATATGAGTTCCTCTAGGATACCAAATGCCAAGATCTATGGTTCCACTCAAATAATAGAAAATTCTTTTTACTGCAAGCAAATAAGAATACTTGGGACATGATTAAAATCTTGCACACAAACGTATACTAAACATGATATCGGGTCTATTTGCAGTTAAGTAAAGTAAGGATCCAACCATACCTCAATATATTTTTATATCTACTTCTTTGTCTTTTTCATCTTTGTCAAGCTTGGTCGTTGTGCTTATTGGAGTACTTTTGGTCTTCAAGTAATCAATGCCAAATATCTTAAAAAATCTTTCACATATTTGACTTGATTTATGAAAATTTCTTCCTCATTTTGTTTAATTTGCAGCCCAAGGAAGTACTTTAACTCTCCCATCATATTTATTTCGAATTCCTTACTCATACAAGATGAAAACTCCTTACACAAAGACTTATTAGTAGAACAAAAAATAATATCATCAACATAAATTTGTACAACGAGTATAGCTTGATTTTTATGTTTTGCAAAGTGTAGTATTTGCTTTCCCCATTGAAAAATCACTATCTAATAAAAAATTTCTAAGTCTATCATACCATGATCTAGGTGCTTGTTTTAATCTATATAATGTTTTCAACAATTTGTAAACATGGTTTGAAAATTTTTCGTTTTCAAAACCATAGAGTTTTTTCACATACACTTCTTCCATAATATACCAATTTAAGAAAGCATTTTTGACATCTATTTAAAACAAAATAAAATCTTTATAACATGCAAATTCTAATAGCATCCTAATTGATTATAGTCTAGCTATGGGTGCAAATGTTTCATCAAAATCAATTCCCTCTTCTTGGTTGTAACCTTGAGCCACTGATCTAGCTTTATTTCTTACAACCATACTAGATTCATCCATCTTATTTCTAAATACCCACTTAGTACCTATGATGAATTGATGTTCTGGTTTAGGAACTAATTCCCACACATTGTTTCTCTCAATTGATTCAACTCCTCTTACATTGCCATAATCCAAGATTCATCATTTTCCGCATCAGCAAAGGATTTCAGTTCAATTTGAGAAATAAATGGAGCACGCTCACAAGTATTTCTAAATGATGATCTAGTGGTTATACCTTTTGAAGGATCTCCTAAAATTAAATCCTTAGGATGAGAAGAAACATGCCTCCACTCCTTGGGGAGTGTTTGAGAAATACCTTCTTGTTCCTCTATATTTTTTTGCTCTTCTTGTCTATCATCTTGATTTTTTTGTGATGCAATCTCTTGTTTATCTTTTGATGATTCTTCCTGTAACTCTCCATCTGCATCATCATTAACAACTCCTTTCTCTACAGAGGAGGGATTAGATTCATCAAATGTAACATGCATGGATTCTTCTACAACTAAAGTTTTTTTGTTATCAACTCTATAAGCTTTGCTTGAGTTTGAATACCTAAGAAAGATACCAACATCAGATTTTGGATCAAATTTACCAAGATTATCTTTTGTGCTCAAAATGAAACATTTGCATCCAAAAACTTTGAAATTACCAATGTTGGGTTTTCTATCTTTCCAAAACTCACAGGGAGTTTTATTGAGATGTGGTCTAATCAACATCCGATTTAAAACATAACAAGCGGTGTTAAAGGTTTCAGCCCAAAAATATTTTGGCAATATGTTTTTATTCAACATGGTCCTAGCCATTTCTTGAATAGACATATTTTTTCTCTCAACAACTCCATTTTGTTGTGGAGTCCTAGGTGATGAAAATTGATACACAATACCCAAATTATTGCAAATTCCAAAAAGGTTTCAAATGCATAGTTTTCAAACTCTCTTCCATGATCACTCCTAATGCATGAAATACTATATCCTTTTTCATTTTGATCTTTCTTACAAAATACTTTAAAAGATTCAAAAACATCATCTTTATTTTCTAAAAATAATACCCATGTGTATCTAGAAAAATTATCAACTACTATAAAAGCATAGTATTTTCCACTTAAGCTAACATATCTTGAGGGTTCAAATTAATCTATGTGAAGAAGTTGAAGCGGTTTAGAAGTAGAAATATGGTTTTTGCTTTTAAAGGAGGTTTTTATTTGTTTACCAAATTGGCATGCTTCGCAAATTTTATCTTTTTGAAAACCGATTTTTAGAAAACCTTTAACTAAATCATTTTGGAACTCTTTGAAATCAAATCCATGCTTGCATGCTCTAGTCATCTATGCCATAACCAACCATCATCATGTGATGCGGAAAAATATTTATCATGTGTAGACGCACAATCTATATCAATGGTATAAACATTAACAGATATTTCCTACAAACAATATCTTGTCATCACATGCATTTTCAATAATACATCTATTCTTATTAAAAACAACTTTATAACCTTTATCACACAATTGACTGATGCTAAGCAAATTATGTTTCAAGTTTTCAACTAAGCATACATTTTCAATAAGAGTAGAAGATACATTACCGGCATTTCCGATGCCAATGATTTTCCCTTTTGAGTTATCTCCGAAGGATACATTTCCACAATTTTCAATCTTGGTAAAACTTGAAAACAAAGAGCGATTCCCTGTCATATATCTTGAACATCCACTGTCCAAGTACCACTTATTTTTCTTTTTCTTTAATCCCTGCAGAAAACGTTTCTAAATTTTATGTATCCAAAACTTCTTGGGTGCTTGTATGTTAGCAATGGTTCCTTTTGGAACCCAAATACATTTCACGCCATAAAATGCATTTTTTTTCACTGGACATCTATTTTTCATGTGCCCATCTTGATTATAATAATGACATACCACTTGTTTACTAATAGAGGTAATCTTTACAAAGTAATTCTTATAATATTTTTGTTTCAAATTTGGCTTATAGCCAATACCTCCTTTGTCAAACACACATTTTTGTGAATTAAGTAAGTTATCCAACATCTTTTGGCCATTTGTAAATTTTAAGACAATATGATTTAACTCATTTTTGTTCTTCTTAAGCACTTCATTTTCTTTCATTAATTCATCAACATGTGATTGTTCATCAACATGTGATTTGTTTACATTCAACACTTTTTTTTTCCAATTCTAATTCTTTTAACTTTTAATTCAATGACTCATTGTATTTTTCCAGGGCATCCTTTTCATTTGTAAGTTCTAGAATTTTCTTTTTAAAACATGCATTCTTTTTACCGATTTTTATCCACTCATCATGCAATTCTTTGAAAGCGTCATGTAATTCATCATAAGTAAGAAGATCACTTACCTCATTAAGTTCATCCAATAATTCTTCCCTGATCGCCATGAGAGCTAGATTTGTCATCTCTTGATGCTCTTCATCATCACTCATTTCCTCCTCACTATCATCTCATGTAGCTACCATTGCTTTCTTCTTGAGCTTGTTGAGAAGAGGACATTCAGATCATATGTGTCCAGGCTTTTTGCATTCATAGCAAGTGATCAACTCATTCTTCTCCTTTTGGTTCTTAAAGTTTCTGAACTTTATTTTCTCATTAGGTTTCTTGTAAAATTTTCTGAATATCCAAGTTGGCATAGCCATCTTCTCATGATCCAGCTTACTTTCGTCATCACTCTCATATTTTAAAGTTTTGAGAGCAATATTTTTCTTCTTCTCCTCATGTTCTTTTTCTGCTCTAAATTTTCTTAATATGAAATAAGAGAGCCAATTAAATCATCAAGAGGTAAAGTATTTAAATTTTTGACCTCTTCAATAGCAATTCTCTTAGGTATCCATTACTTTAGAAGTGACCTAATGATTTTCTTTACTTTCTCACTACTTGAGAAAATTTTTCCTAAGGCTCCTAGGGTATTCACTATCTCTGTAAATTGTGTATACATAGAATACACACTTTCATTTTGTTCCATTTGGAATAATTCATATTGACGAGTGTATCTACTAATTTTAAACTCTTTGACTTGATTTGTCCCTTCATAAACCATCTCAAGTTTATTCCATATTTCTTGAGCACTCTCACAACTAGATACTTTATGAAATTTCTTTTTATCTAGAGCACAAAATAGAGCATTCATTGCCTTAGAGTTTAAAGACATCTTTTTCTTTTCTAACTAACTCCATTAACTTGACGGTTTAGGAATATCATCTGTTTCTTCATTTTTTACTTATAAGCATAAATGGACCGTCACAAACAACTTTCTAAATTTCATAATCTAAAGCTTGCAAATAAATTCTCATCCTAGTTTTCCAATATGGATAGTCATTACTATCAAAGAACAAGACTCTGATATCAAATGAAATTCTAGTTATGCAACCCAAGAGAGGGGTAAATTGGGTTTTTAAAAATTATACAATTTTAAAACAAAACTCAATGCAAATCTAAAACGAAAGGGATATTATCATTTTACCACCAAACTTATTCTGACATATACTGTTAGTACCACGGTTTGGCGAAAAGAGCATTTTCCAAATGTTTTCACCATTATCAATTTACCACAATTCCGTTAGAAAAACGTTAATGTTTAATAGAAAATAAGTTAAAAAGTCGATTTTACCCCTAAGAGAATAAAAGATAATTTTACCCTTTGAGAAGAAAGAAACAATGAACAAAAATAAGATTTTGAAAACAACTAAAAATTGTAACTAATAAAAAATAATGGATAATATGTAGAATTACAATAAACGGCAAAGAACAATTAGTAAAAGTTTATGATTCAAAATTAATATTACAACCTATAAAATTTAAGTATTAATCACAACTAAAAATAATAACAATAACAATTAATAAGATTTAGAAAACAACTAAAATTTATAATTAATAAAAATAATGAAGAATATGCAAAATTATGACAACCATCAAAAATAACAATAAAAAATTATGCTTCAAAATTAATATTATAATATATGAAATTCAAGTATTAATCGCAATTAAAAACAATAACAATTTAATTAAAGGAAAAAATTAATGAGAGAGAGGGCCAATTTAGGGTTATCAATTTCCTGATTCTCTAATTATTTCCCTTGATTTTTTTTACTTTGTTTTATTGTTTATTTTACACTTGCGATGGAGTGTTTTGGCTTCAATAGGAAATGTCTTTGATGACCTTATGATATCAGCAAAACATCAGTAAATTTTTAACTTTTTTAACGGAATTGTGGTAAATTGATAACGGCGCAAATGTTTGGTGATAAAATGCTCTTTTTCGCCAAACCGTGATATTGACATGATATGTCAAAATAACTTTAGTGGTAAAATGATAATATCCCAAAACGAAATTAAAGCAATAACAAATAAATTAATCACAATATAAAAAAGATAAGGGAAGAGAGATTCAAACACAAAGACTTTTATGTGGTTTGGCCAACCTCGCCTATGTTCACGCCTCCAAACTTTCCAGGCATGAGGATTTCACTAAGCTAGCCTCTAAGGCTTCAAATATTTACAACTAACTTTCAAGTTGTCAATGAATCTTTACAATAAGAAATTATCCACAATCTCTTAACCTAAGTGTATCTCAATACTTACAATCACCAAAGTAAAGATTATAAATTTGTTCTTCACTCACAAAATACTTAAGATTAAAAATCAATGCCCAATATGTGAATAAATGAAGCAAGAATGCGTTTAAAGCTTTATAAAGATTGTATTATCAGTTATGAGCTCAATGATAGCGTTGTGATCAACCTTTGTTTGAATTTGAATGAGCTTATTTATGGTCAGAGCTGAAAAATAGCCGTTACTGACTGTCTCCTCGTAATCAAATCATCGTTAGCCACTAACGGTTAACCGTTAACCGTTTTTACTGGTTAAAGTTACTGTTTAAGCTAAATTTTAAATAAACAGTTGACCTATTGTCATTACCCTTTCACCTTTAATTTCCAAAGACCTGCAAAATAAATTTCTGCTATCTGTTCTTGCTTGAACGGTTAAAAGTTAGCATAAAATGACACTCTAAAAATTATCGATTAGCTGTTTGAAGGTAACGGTTCACCGGTTATTTCCAGTGACCTGCAAAACGAAATAGCCTTATTCGTTTAAGTTAAACGGTGCAAGATTAATACAAGCTTCTATTCTAGAATTTATTGGTTAACAATTTGCTATAAATTGTTCATCATTTAATTCCAGTGACCTTCCCAGGCCATTTATGTTTTCAGTTTCTGCTAACCGGTTAGAGCTTAAACCATTGTCCCTTTCTGGATATTATCGGTTAACCGTTTCAAAGTAAATAGTTCACCGTTTACTTCGAGAATCACATGTTTAGCCAAATATCATAGGGAATCATTTTCCAATTAAAGTATACTTAACTATACATCTTTCATGAACACAATTGGAATGATTATATGGCTTTTGTTTATTAATGAATAGAATTAACATTTTAATCAAATACATTTAAAGTTTGTTATCATCAAATCAATATAATTAACATATTCATGTTAATAATACTGTGTCCAAGGTGTAAGTATGGCACAACTCACCAACTCCCATATGAGAAGTCGGAGTTTAAAGTAAAAGAACCATTAAAATTGATACACTCTAATGCGTTTGGGTCTAGCAAGTAACATTTTATCAATGGCATGCAATATATGGTCATATTCATCGATGGCTTCTCCAACTATATCTGGGTATTCTTTATGAAAGAAAATTTTGATACTTTTCAAAGTTTATGGAATTCAGAGACAAAGCCAAAGGAGAAGTAAGGAAGAAGATTTATAGCCTACGAACAGACAATAGAGGAGAGTGTACATGATACGAGTTCTCCTAATATTTTCAAAACTATAAGATACACCATCAATTCACTTGTGCCAATGCACCACAACAAAATGGCATAGTAGAACGAAAGAACCAACATCTAGTGGAGATCTATTAGAGTATAACATATGCAACAAATGTACTAAGGAGGTTTTAAGCCGAAGATGTAAAGATAACGGCTCATGTATGAACATAATTTATCAACCAAAATTAAGGTTCATATCACCTTATGACAAGCTATGGATTGTGAAGCTTATAGGAAGCCACTTTTGTATATTCGAATATGTGTGCTATGTCTTCATGCCAAGCTAATTGCAAAGAAAATTTGACAAAAAGGAAATTTATTGTATTTTTGTCAAGTATGAAATCTAGAAGAAATATGGAGGTGTTGTGATCCTATTAGTGGATAATGCTATACAACACAAAATGTGGTGTTTGACGAAGCATTTTAGTGGTGGTCCTGAGAAAATAAAAGCTACCAGATTTAAAAGAAATCAAAGATCAAATGAAGGAACAAATTATCGAAATTCGCTCAAGTAAAAAAGAGTCTCAGGATTTTGATAATCCAAGAGATGAGAGCATGATGAGGCCAAAGTCCTTAGAAGATAGGTGTTAACCAGAGCCCTATTGAAGGAAAAAAAACCAAGTGAATCAAAACTAAGAACTCATGAATCTCAACTTAAAAGATCCCAAGGAGTGAAGAAGCCAAATCTTAGGTACATTAGTGCAGTGGCTGTAAAAGAATAAAAAATAAAATTATGTGAGACGTTTAAAGAAGTAGGAGCGAATTCTCATTGAATGAAGGCGATAGAAGAAGAAATTATGGCACTGAAGTAGAATCGGACTTAGGATTTGGATCCAAAACCAAAGGAGATCTAAATCCAATATCTTGCAAATGGGTGTATGAGATTAAGAAGTGTCTAGATGGTTTAGTTGAAAGGTACAAGGCTAGGTTGGTACCTCAAGGATTCTCACAATAATACAGGACAAACTATCATGAAATATTTAGTCTAGTAGTAAATCTCACAACAGTAAGAGTCCTACTTGCACTCGCAGCCATGAGGGAATGAAAATCATGGCAGATTTAATGTAAAAAATGCTTTCCTACACCGAGTATTGAATCGAGAGATTTATATGAACTAACTAAGAGGATTTGAGAATAAAGCTCATTGGGAGTATGTATGCAAACTGAGAAAGGGACTTTACGGTTTGAAGTAATCACCGAGGGCATAATATAGTAAGATTGCTAAATTTCTAGCTCAGAATAGTTATTCAATAGTGCATGTAGACTCTAGCTTGTTTGTCAAAGCTAGTAAAAGAAAGTTAGCAATTATACTAGTATACATGGATGATTTGATTTTTACGGGTGATGATGAACAAGAGAGAACTTATTAGTTCCCTTTTAGATGAAAGAGTTTAGTTAACTTAAGCATTTCCTTGGTCTAAAGGTTGATCAAATAGAAAAGTGGATATTTCTTTGCCAATAGAAATATGCTAAAGACTTACTAAAGAAGTCCATTGGAATGCAAGCCAATCTCAACTCCAATGGAAGTTAATGTAAAATTGTGTACACATGAAGATAAAGATTTACGAGATAGAACGATGTATCGATAATTGGTAGGTAGTTTAATCTATCTAACACTGATTCGGCTACGCATTTCATATGTAGTAGGTGTAATAAGTTGGTACATGCAAAATCCAAAAGGCCTTACTTGGAAGTGGTTCGACGAATACTAAGATATGAAAAGTACAATCGACTACGATCTATTGTACAAGAAAAGTGAAAATTGCAAGTTGACTGGCTATTGTGACACTGACTATGTTGGAGATCGTGATACATGAAGATCAATTACTAGGTATGTTTTCAGAATTAGATTTGGAACAACTCTTGGTGTAGTAAGAGACAACTAACTGTATGACTATCAACCATATAAGTGGAGTATAGAGTAGCAGTGATGGCTGCCTAAGAAAGCACTTGGTTGATGTAGTTGATGAAAGATCTACATCAACCATCAAATTACACAGTACCATTGTATTGCGATAATCAATCAGCAATCAACTTGGCAAAAAGTCAAGTTTTCCATGCAAGAACTAAGCATGTGGAGGTCTATTATCACTTCATCAGGGTAAGTTCTTACAAGATGAAGTTGAGATGTTGTGCGTTAAGACATATGATCAAGTTACAGATTTGTTTATAGATAGCACCAGAAAGTTTGAAGAGTTAGCCAGCAGCTCAATATGGATTGAAGGATGAAATTTGGTGTTAAGGGGGAGTGTTAAAAGTCTAACAATAATTTCATGATGGAATTACACTTGTCCAAACCTAATTTCAAAGCTCAATCCATGGAAGTTTCAAGAATTGTGTAAAGAATGAGAGATGACTCTAATCCAAAAAATATCTAAAAGAGGTGAAAATATCTAAATCTAGAAAACTATTGAATATTTGATGATATTTATAAAATGTGGTTGTTAAATTTTTGTAATGTAATATTTAAATAGTTTGTATTAGTTCTAAGATACTATAAATACCTTTAACCTATTTGTTGTACACATCAAGTGGAGTGAAAAATTAAAGGAGAGAAAGAAGAGTGAGCCGTGAGTGGTATAGTGTCTCTCTCTTCTAAAATATCAATAAAGTCCTTCTCTTTAGTAAAATTTTTCTGTTGTCTAAATAGTTTTAGTTTTGAGTAGTTTAATCCTCCTTAGTTTTCAACACACTCGACTACTTTACATCAAATTGCTAGCTTTACTACTTGTATATGGGAACATCTTTTGAGCCATTGATGCTCCCATTTAAAATGTCACAATACTTGTTACTTAAACAATGACAACTATAATTTTGATCATTGTAATTGACATCCTCTAGCTATCTCCTTTGTTTTCAACTACTGCCTTCTGTAGTTAATTTAATTAATTAAATTGGCTAAGTCAATAGAGGGAATACGGATCTTAAACTTAGGATATGTATCATGTTATGCGCTAAGAGATTGTCCCAGTGCTTAACAAGTTTATTCTTATTTGATCCCCTATGAGAACAGGCATCAATTTTTCAGTATGAACATACAAGATTGGCTAATATATAATTTAAGGAATTTGTGTTTGGAGTCCTAATTTGGAGGCTTTGGTTTTGATGCAATCAATTTGTCCATGCTGGCGTATCAAGTAGCACTGGAAATATTGTAATGGATATTGAGATTCGTATAGAGGAGATTCAAAATTTTAACAAGAGTTCGTTTAATCCTAGTGCGATGAAAATTGTTAAATACTTTGCGTGGGTGGCCCCTAACTGGCTTTGGTTCAAGCTCAACACAGATGGAACCCATAAAAGTTCAGGGCTGTCTAGTGCTGGTTGTTTCATAAGAAATTATTGTGGGGAGTGGATAACTAACTGATTTTGGCATGAATATTGGTGTAGGTTCAATCACTGGAGCAGAGTTATGGGGGACTATATTAAGGGTTATGCTTAACTTGGGATAATGGAATTCGTCAGTTCGAGGTTAATGTAGATAACCTTTGTGTTATCCAGTTGGTGGCCAATGACAAAGTTATGCCAAATGCATAGGCCTCTCATTAAGGAGATTAAAGATTTGCTAAATAGGAACTGGCAAGTGATTATCATGCTTGCTTCAGAGAAACCAACTTTGCAGCAAACTTTTTTTTGCTAATGTTTGCACTTTCCTTACCTGTTGGGCTGCATATTTTGAACTCACCTCCGAATGAGGCTGACTTATGGCTCAATCATGATTGTCTTCGATGTTACACCCTCGTTTCGTCTTGCCTTAGCTTTTGGATAGGCACGTTTATGTCAAAAAAAAAAAAAAGAAGAAGATGTATCATGTTATGCGCTCATAGAACATGTGAAACAAGTCCGCATCGTAGATTGAATAATTTATTTGTCCGTTCTGTGTAAATAAAAATTCTTAGTTTCCGTTTTTCTGCCCAGCCAAGACATTACTTGATCCAAAGTCATCTTTGCTGTTGCATTTTTCCCTTTGTCTCTCTCCTTTGTCCAAAAGATTTTACTCCTTTTCCGGTGAAACTTTTATATTCTGAATTATATATATATGTGTGTGTGTGTGTATAAATATAGAGTCAGTTTTTAATTAGGGAATCTAAAGTTTATTCAAGATTTGTTTATAACATTGTAAACAACACCCTGGACTTTATAAAATTCAAGCTTTTCGGTGTTAAATTGAAATATGTTTTCCTTTTGCATTTCAAGCCTAAAAATTTCGGATTTAAAAAACCTGCAGGCTTAGATCGCTCATTTGGAAATAATCCATCATTGCATCAGTTGTTAAAATACAAACTTTGGAAGTGGACGACGCTAAAAATGATTTTAGGGATATTCTTAGACGATTTTTAAATTTGTGGTGTCCACATTAGATGAAATCATGAAAGTTTTATTTAACAATATCACAGTGCACTAGTTGGCCTTTACCACCAAGTTTTCTTTATTGCAATGGATTGAATGTGCAAAGCTGATTTGGAAGTTTGTTACGAACCTGTTATTTTAACATGTTATCTATTTGGAATGAAGTGAGGAAAATCTGTATGACGAACGCATTATATAGTATAATAAGATCAATTCATTGCTTAAAGGAGATTAATAATTAATTTGAACTTTGAAGCGGCAATATCAATGTTTTCATGAAAGCCAAAACACAAGAGATTTCCCAGGCCCACAATTTTAATTTATTTTTATTTTATTTGTTTATTTTTTAAGTCAAGAAATCTCATCTAATTAACAAAAATATAATTTACATTTAAGATATTAACAAATGACCGGTACTTATCATTTTGGGAAAAAAATTTTGAAAACAGATTTTTATTTTGACAAAAATATTAAGAACTTAATAAAAAATTTTGCTGAATTTCTAAAAATTTCTTTTAAACATGATCTACATTTATCCCATTTTGCCGATAATTTGCTGTTGGAAAAAGGCGTTTCTGCATGATTGAGAAGTTTAAAAAGTTTTTTTATTAACATATTTTCAAAAGTTGTTTTAATAAAATTTTGAAAGGCCAATTTTCACCAATACAACATCTCTTTCACTTCTTCGCTTCTTGCCTCCTGTGACCCTTTTCTCTTCATTCCTATCAGAGCTACAGCGCTTTTCTCCTTCTACCTCCATATCTCTACCATGGCAGCAACTCATAACTCGTTAAGAATAGATGAGGTTACCAAAATCACCCCATTCCCCAACTCAACGACATCATTTCATCTTCCTCTCACATACTTTGACACATTTTGGATCCTCACCCCTCCTGTTGAACGCCTCTTCTTTTATGAAGTCGCTCCCTTAACATCCGAAATTTTCAACTTAACAATCCTCCCCAAGCTCAAGCACTCCCTTTCTCTCACTCTCTTCCATTATCTCCCTCTCGGCGGTCACCTAACGTGGCCTTCAGAAGCCGAGAAACCAGCCATATACTACTCCCCAAACGACGGCGTTTCAGTCACGGTGGCTGTGTCCCACGCCGACTTCAATATACTTGCTAGTGATGGAATTCGGGAAGCTGCTGAATTTCGTCCTCTGACGCCGCAGTTATTTATATCTGAGGACAAAGCAGAGGCAGTGGCTATACAAATAACATTATTTCCAAATGAAGGCTTTTCAATTGGTATTTCTTTTCACCACGTAGTTGCTGATGGGAAAAGTTCAACAACATTTATGAAAGCTTGGGCTTATTTATGTAAATTAAAAGCAACTGAAAAAAATCCTTGTTTGTTATCACCTGACCTAACTCCATCTTTTGACCGGACTGTCATCAAAGACACCAAAGGGCTCGACATGGTCTACTTGAAGAGCATGCTAGCTGCTATCGGCTCAGATTCATCAAGAAGTTTAAAACATGATTTTTCAGCAGGGCTTGTCAATCAAAACAATTTGGTTCGAGCTACATTTAAGTTGACTCGTGGAGATATAAACAAACTGCGGTACAAGGTACTTTCTATAAATGGAAATCAATACGAAGTAGGACAATCAAAACAGCTTCATTTATCGACTTTTGTACTTTCGTTATCTTATGCATACGTTTGCATGGTTAAAGCCAATGGAGAAGAGGCCAGTACAAATGTTGTTTTTGGATTCCCAGCTAATTGTAGGACCCGTTTGGATCCTCCGGTTCCGGTTAATTATTTCGGTAATTGTGTTGAATCACTTGCCACGGTTGCGAAAGCAAGTGATTTCATGACCGAAAATGGGATTGCTTTTGTTGCCGAGAAATTAAGTGATCTGATCAAAGGGCTTGAAGGGGACGATATTAAAGGGTCTAAGCGGAAGATTGTGAAGTTAATCAGGACGTATGCACAACAACCAGCACTGGTGCTATCGGTAGCCGGGTCAACCCATTTTGGCTTGTACGAGTCGGATTTCGGGTGGGGTAGGCCGAAGAAAGTGGAGATTGTGTCGGTAGACAAGACAGGAGCTATTGCAATGTCAGATTGTAGAGACAGAGATGGAGGTGGAGTTGTTCAGGTTGGTGCCGTTTTGGACAAGCTAAAAATGGAGCTATTTGCTTCCTTGTTTGTTGATGGTTTGAAGTAAAGTGTGATGTAAATTTTATATAACCAGTAATGAAATTTGGTCAGAAATTTTTGAACGGAAAAATTTGTCATGACTTCTTTGGGTGTAATATATAACTGTTAAAAGTAGTTTTAGAAAAACCCAAAAAACTAGAAAAGAGAGAAATTTTCTTCATATGAAAAATAAATCAATTTATTTGTAGCCTAAAAAGGAAAAATATAAATTGTGTACAATGATCCACTATCAAAACACATAAAATATAACTGCAATTCAAAGACCGAATATCGAGGATGCTTGGGTCCGAAGTTGGCACAAGCTCTCTGATCATTTGCTTGCTGTTGCTATTTCAACTGAATTGTTTTTGTCTGCATATTTTATGGTGAGAAAAGATGTTTGACATTATAACTAAATCAATTATTCATGAAATGTTTTCCTTTCCCTTTGGTGGGAATTTTATTTTACTATAGCTCTAATTTTCTGGGTGTAATGCCTCAACATAAATATACGAGTTTAGCTTATTAATATACAAGTTATTATGGGATCGAGACATTAAAAGCAAAATGTTCACTCTTTATAAACAAGCCTATTAATTAGAAAACTTTATACAAAGCTAATAAAAAAAAGAAAAAAGAATTATTTTCACTTTCACTCGCAAGGCTGGCCACGGCCGGAGAGGAAGAAATGTGAAGCAAATTCAAGGTTTGGGTTGATAAAATTTTAAGGTCCGGATCTTCTTATATTTGATTTTGGGGGTCGATATTAGATTTTTTTTATCCTAAATTCTTTTGGAAAGACTTATTAAAGGAAAATTTAAAGGCGAAAAGTGTGGAGAGAAAGGGAGTGTGTATTTAGAGTAAGAGAGGTGTGAATCAAGCAAACAAGTTAATTCTTTTATGAAGGGAGTAAGATTTCCATCATTTGGAATGAAGATATAGTTAGGGTTTCCAACAAATGGATAAACTTACTCCGAAAGTAATTTTTATAGTCGGTGAATTATTTTATGAGCACAAAGGTACCAATAAGACATTGCAGAGCTGGAAAAGCATAGCCCTCACCATTTTCCTGATTTAGTATGTAGATAGTTTATAGTTATGTAGTTAGGTAGTTTATGGATAGTAATAAGATTATTGATAATGTCGATGATTTATTAGTATTTTAAGATATGCAAACCTGATTATTAAGATGGAGTATGGAATTTTGAGCATAAGATGTAATTTATGGCTTTGAGAGTATTATGATAACTTTTCAATTACAAGTATGGATACAAGAGTTATAAGTTCATGGATATTTCATCCATTGCACAGTTGCATAGTTACACATTATAAAGTTAGTAATTATATCATTTTCTTGGTTTAGGAGGAGCTACAAATGTAAGTTAATCAACGGACGTCAACGATAGCTGACTTTGAGCGTTGTTGTAGTGAGTAGAATTCAACCGGCCATTAAAAATAAATGCGAAAAGTAAATTGTAAAAATTTAAAGAAAGAAAAAGAAATGTAGTTTTGTTAAAAAAATATATACCAACCAAGTAAATTTCAATTATTGGGCTTTAATCGTTAAAGTTCCAGTCCAAATGTCCGTTATGCCCACAAAGTCCAAAGGTCCGAGTTCCAATTAGGTTTAGAAACTGATTTGTAAAAGTTTCTCGACTAAAATGAAGTTTCTCATAAGTTTTATGGCAACACTATGATTATAAGAGAGAGAAGGGAGCTGTTTGAAATTTTGCAAATAAGAGAATAAAATAGAATGATGAAGAAAGACACTAACGGCAAAAGAAAATAGTAATAATAAAATAAGGACAAACTGACACCAAGTTTAGAAAATTTTCTCAGTATTATTACTCAAAATAAAATAGTGTCTAGGTATAATATAATCCAGTGAGTCCGGAGTCGAACCACATGGAATTTAAACTCTAGTAGTCAATTTATTAAAATAAGAAAATAATGTGGGAAAAGAAATTAATCTGAATCAATCTAAAAATATGTTAAGATTACAGAATCCATTCTCAAATTTCAAATTATGGTTATGACACTCTCTCAAATTTAATATTTTGCATTTCTTTTACCAGTTAATTATTATACCATTTAATTTTTAAGCAACCATTGGTGTGATAAATATGGGACTAAGTACCTAATGTGCTACAACTATATTGAAGTGTCGATATTATGTTAAAATACTATATGAATCTGAAGAGATTTGTATTTATAAATTAAAATGACATAAAAGAAACCAGTAAGGAAGAAAAATATAAATAAATAAATAAAATAAACTTTAAGACTCACTTGAGAGAGTAATTAACTTAATAATTTGAATTTTTGAGCTTCACTTTTCACCTCAGCTTAAAAAATTAACCACTGATATTGAAAAACCAAAAACTCATTTTATTTAATAAATTTCTGAAATCTATTACATTAAGATTGATTAAAAAAGAAAATAAGAAAAAAGAAAGAAGGAATTCTTCAGCTTTCTCCCTCGTCTCCCTTCTACTCAGCATCAGCTCCCCCTCCCTTTTTATAGGCGACGAATGCCTTTAACTTCCTTTATTTTATTATTTAAACTATTTTTTTATATTATCACCTAGAGGAATGTGATAGTCATGGTGGCAACTTTCACCTGTGAATATCACACTTTGTCATTTATTATTATTTTTTACATTTTTGAAATATTTATTTTTTATTAATTACGTCTCTTCAATAATGCATTCCAAATTGCTCCAGTAATTATTCTTTGTTCCCGCTTCCAGTTCCAACTCCTCTTTATTCTTGAAATATATCTACAATATAAAATTAAAACAAAATTAACATATTACAAATTAATTTAACATAAAAAAGGGAGTGTTAAGATAATTTAGAAATAATGAGCACATTTATGAACACAATAAGTGAAATTTTGATAATTTTATCCTTATTAAATGTAGACTTTTTAGTGTCAATTAATAATTATAACATAATTACACAATCCAAAATGAGATGATCAAAATACCCTAATAATATGGCCCATGCCTCCTAGCACCATTAAATGGCCAAAACTTCAAATAAATACATCACAATGTCGACATCAACTACTATACTTGCAACCTTCTGTGGATGGGAAAAATATAGTATGTCAAGTGAGTATAAAACTCAGTAAGTGGCTAATAGGTTCTAAAAATAATTTTTCTTTAAAATAATTATATTATTATGATATACAATTTCATCAAACTATATGTAAAAACAGAAATAAAATGTTTAAATGTTAAATCAAGTAATTAGCATTAAAAAGAAATACATGATATTGTACATAATGATAATGAAAATCATATCATAAGAACATATATATATCGCAAATTGTCACTATACAATTACCCAAGGGAGCAATCTCACCATATTCGAACCTCATGCGAGTGGTTTAATGGCATATAAATTATGTATTGTCATGCCGAAAACTACAATAGGTAGATCATTTCATGCCATCTGATATATCTCATCATAACTCATCGCACAAAATGAGTAAAATAGCCCTTAAAGGGCAAAAAGAGTCCAAGTACATGGTCAAAAGCTTTGTGTGTTCTCAAATGAGTCCCAAAGTTCTCTACTCAACTATATCTCTATACCATATCTTTGTGATGATCATAATTTATATACATATTTTACCCTTAATTATATAATTGCTAGTTATTTTTATTTGTTATTTTTAATTAATTGAATTATTTTATTGCATAGGAAATTAATTGGAGATTATAGATGAAAAGTACGTAAAGAATAACAATTGGATAACATTGAAGATCAAATCAATTTGTGGAAGTAATTAAGGAGATGTGCAAGAAATTCTATTCGAAGAAACCAAAGCCAATAAATTGAATTCTCCATGTTCGTGCAAACAAAGAAGAAGGTTAAAGCTAAAGTGGGCAGCACAGAAAACAAAGTTTTTAATTAAGCCTTTGAATAGAAAGTCAAAGTAGAATAAAGGAAGGAAATCAATTTTTGGCTTTTATTGTTTACAATTATGTGGCAAGCTTAGGGCTTTAGCTTGTAAAAGTTGGTTTAGTTATTAGAATCACAATAGGATTCGGTGGCCAAGCAATATACAAGGGAGTTTTGCTTTTGAATAAAAAGGAGAGTGCAGACGCAATTCGGGCAGAGGAGAATCGACAGCAAGAGAAACTGAACAATTTGCAACCACAAAGTAGAAGAAAAAAATCAACAGTCGGAATTAAATTAAAGCAAAGGCAGCACCTCGAATTAATCTCCATGACTGGTTTTATCAATTCTCTTATTCCCAATTCAATTATGTTGGGCTAGATTTTTATTTGGTTGAGGGTGAATTCAAAACCCTAAACATACTATGCAATTAAATTTAAATTCTATCATTCAATTTATTTAATTGAGATTGTTTATGTTCATCTATAATTAATGTTTATGATTTTATTCTCGTCTTGTTTGAGTGGCCAGTTAGATAGGATTTGAATAAGTTCTATTGCTAGATTAAAATTCTTGATTTGTAATTGTCTTGATATTTTAATCATTAGTAGCAAGTTGGAATCAGTGATTTCGATTGGAGAACATAACTTATGTTAAATAATTCGAGCTTGTGTGTTTATTGTCCAGATCAACCTAATATCTTTCTTTGTTTAATGCTTCCATTATCTTAAATTTAAATAGCTTGTTTTAAATTATTTAATGGTTAGAGATTAGGTGAAGAGCTTATTTTGCCTAACGACACACTAAGGAAAGATTGAGACTAACAGAGCTTATTGTTCTCTACGGTTGATAGTTTCAATATAAATTGATTATAGAATTGATATATTATGTGCATGTTTGGTGGTGGCGAATGATCCTTTAACCAAAGTTTTCATCATTATTATTTCTTTCTCCTTTAATTAGAGTTTTTATTAAATTCTTGTTCGTAGTTTTAATTTCTTTATTTCTTGCTATTTAGTTAAAAATTTACAAACCCCTTTTTATTTATATGACATTTTCTTTAGTTAGATTAACTTATATTATTACTACTATTATTTTATTTTAAATCTTCCTTTAGAATTGATAGTAAATATAACTAGCATAGTCTCTGTAGGATCGATCCTTACTCGCTCTGTACTAATTATTTATATTAGTGGTAAGGTTTTGTTGGTAGCTCCTAACTTGGACCAGCAACCCTTATGCATTGAGAATCCAAACCCTCAGGTAAACTTTGAAATCAAATCTGGGATGATTCATCTTCTTCCTACTTTTCATGGTCTTGCAGGAAATGATCCAAATAAGCACTTGAAGGAGTTCTATGTGGTATGCCCCACAGTGAAACCAGCTGGAGTTTCTGAAGAACAAGTTAAGCTAATGGCATTCCCATTCTCTTTGGCAGATTCAGCCAAGGAATGGTTGTACTATCTCCCCTCTGGTACTGTCACTACATGAAATGAAATGCGTAAGCTATTTTTGAAGAAATATTTCCCAGCATCAAAAGCTGGCAGTATTCAGAAAAAAATTTGTGGAATTTGACAGTATAATGGAGAGTCGCTCTACAACTATTGGGAACGATTCAAAAAGCTATGTGCTAGTTGCCCCCACCATTAGATAAGTGATCAACTTCTTATTCAATACTTTTATGAGGGTCTACTACCTATGGATAGGAGTATGATTGATGCCGCTAGTGGAGGAGCACTCGTGGATAAGACGCTAGAAGCAACCTAAAATCTCATTGCTAACATGGCTACTAATTCCCAACAGTTCAACACCAGGAAGGATCTGCTGCCGCCACCTAAGCGAGTCAAAGAGGTAAGTACTACTTCTCTAGAACAACAAGTTTCAAATCTTACTTATTTGGTGCAACAATTAGCTCTAGGGCAACAAATGAGACCGTTCTATGGTCGGGCATGCGACTGACATGTGCCCTGTTATCCAAGAGGGTTCACATGAGCAAGCCAACACAATTGAGGGGTTCCTAGGCCAACCAAGACAAAGGTATGATCCCTACTCTAAATTTTACAATGAAGGGTGGAAAGATCACCCTAATTTTAGGTATGGGAACTAATAAAAAGGAATTTCTAATGTGGCACCGTCTCGACCATTGGGCTATCCCCAACACCGGGTGCAATAACCTTACCAAGTTCGGCCACCTTCACCTCCTCAAAATCAAGGTACGTCTTTGGAAGATCTTGTAAAAGCTCTCGCTACTAACTCTATGCAGTTCCAACAAACTACACAGACACAACTCCAACATTTAGAGAATCAAATTGGCCAACTGGCCATATTATGAGTAGGATAGAGGGTAGAACTTCAGGAAAGTTACCTTTTTAACCAGCAATTAATCCAAAAGAGAATGCTAGTGCTATGTCTCTTAGGAGCGGAAAGCAATTGGACCCATTATTAGATAAGCCATCAAAAGTGTCCACAACATCATTGCCCTCTATGACCAATTCCTCCCCTGAGGCTCTTCCTTTAACAAGGAAAGACGATTCCCACTCGGCATTACCAGTCGATCCATTTGGCCAGGTAAGTACACCCTCACCTCAAATTAAGACTCTTTCCATTCCTCTACGATTTCCTAGTAGGTTTAAACAATCCAAGAAAGAGGAGCCAGAAAAGGAGATCCTTGAGACCTTTCGTAAAGTTGAGGTAAATATTCCTTTACTTGATGCTATTAAACAGGTGCCATGTTATGCAAATTTTTTGAAGGAATTATGCAGCAACAAGCGAAAGTTGAGCGGTAACAAAAAAGTAAGTGTAGGAGATAACATTTCTGCTGTACTTCAGAGAAAACTTCCTCCTAAGTGCAAGGATCCAGGTACTTTTACTATCCCTTGCACTATTGGTTATACTAGATTTGAAGGATGTATGCTAGATTTAAGGGCCTCAATTAATGTTATGCCATATTAGATTTATAATTCCTTGAATTTAGGTCCAATGGAAGAAACTTGTATAATTATTCAATCGACTGATAGATCTAATGCTTACCCGAAGGGGGTTGTGGAAGATGTTCTTGTGCAGGTCAATGAATTGGTCTTTCTAGCTGATTTTTATATCCTTGAAATGGACGATGAATCATCGCCTAATCCCACTTCTATTCTGTTGGGGCGGCCATTCTTTAAGACAACCCGAACCAAAATTGATGTTCACAATGGAACCCTTACAACGGAATTCGATGGTGAAGTGATTGTTAAGTGTTAGAAAATGTATATTTATAAAGGAGAAAATCATCATTTTACACTTCAAGTTTTACTAACACCCTTACTTTTATGTATTTAAGCTTTTTGTTATTTAATTATGTGTGTTGTATTATGATTAAGTATTTTATGTATTTTAGGGGCATCATAGTCATTTCATAATGAACGAGCAATCATACAATAAAACAGACATTACTTTTGAACTCAGGACAGTTGAAAACCTTAAGAGGAGCATAAAAAGAAAAATGTAATTGTTCACATGTACAGTACTATTCATATGTACGGTATTGTCTACGTTACTGTTCACGGCACTGTTCACATAGACGGAACGATGATGTGGCATTGACTGATGATGTGGCATTGACGGATGAGGTGTCACGATCCTGTTGAACTAAAATTCTTATATACTGTTGATCGATGACGTGGCAGTATATCAGTGAACCAAAAATCTCGCGTACGGTACATGCATTACACAAAATTATTTTTAACCAAACCACATCATTGTTCAAGCCGGGTCAAACTGTGTTACTGTTCAAACCGTGTGGTCAAACCATGTACTGTTGACTGATGATGTGGCACAATCCTAAGCGTCCAAACTGTTTTTAATTCGATGACCATGATTTACTCAATGTATCTATAAAAAAAGGACTCCCCTAATTTGATGGCTCTGAATCCATTTTTGGGCTCTATTTTCTTTAATTCGTTCTCCATCTTGTATTTTATACATATTTTAATAAATTTTCATTTTACCCCTAGTTCAATTATGAGTAGCTAATTTTCTTTTAAGCTTGGGTTGAAGGTGAAGTCTCAACATGTGTCATGAGCTTTATTTGTTAAATTTTTTTTCTCTTCCCCTCTAGTTTTTATGGATGTTTTGACTTCTCGTCAATAAATAATAATAATCTTGTCTAGATACTACCTTGATTTTACCGGCTCTCCAGTATAAGGTTATTATTATTTGGCACGATAAACCTTTAGCACCATATTGATTAAAGTGTGGTTTATAAGGTGTGAATTCCCTTCTCATGATTTAATTGCCATTAATAAGGAATATTTAGCCCATGGTGCATGTTGATATGGATCTAGATACCCAAGTACGTCATTTCAACAGATTTCTCTTCAATTTATTCTCACCATTTCAATTCCAATTTTTGGATAATCTAAATCACTTTCACCATAAATCCAACCACCTTCATACAAAATTAATTCTACATATAATTAAAATTCACCTCCTCGGGGGATCGACACTCGTCATCGTTGATCTATACTATAATAGATTAGTGCACTTGCGAGTTCAATAAAATTTGCCAATAAGTTTTTGGTACCGTTGCCGGGGAGGTAAGTTATTTTAATTCTTAAAATTAATTTTTGTGAATAAATTCTTTTATTTGTTTACTTGTATTATTTTTCTCTTATTAAAAAAAGAGAAAAAGTAAATCTACATTTAGATGTAAAAATTTCTTTTCTTTTCTCTTCTTTAAAATTCAGTAATTTAATTTTCAATTTATTTTTTCTTTGAAATTTTTGTTTATCGTATTAATTTAATTTTTAATTAATTTATTTCATGAAATTTTTCAAGTGTGTTTTTATAGAAAGGTCTTAACAACATGATAAGGTTAGTATCGTAGTTTCTCCTTCTTCTTTATTTTTATTTATTTTGTTCCCATTTATTTTTATGTTTTTTGCATGCATGGTCGTAGGTCATTATTACCTAATCTTGAACCTATAGACCTTGAATTGGAAATAACAATGCGCACACACAAACACATAGAAATCCTGGATGGAGAGACCATCCCAATTTTTCATGGTCTCAAAGATTCCAACAGAATGGACCAGCAACTCTAGCTCCACCAATGTAACCAATTCTTCCAGTTCCTTAAGCCTCTCAACCCCCATTTAAACCATACAATCAGAACTAGAATTACTCTCAATCCAGACCATAGGAGGATTCATTCCAGAATCTCAAGATTTTACTCACTCCACAATTGAGCAACAGGACCGCAACATTGATGGACTACGAAATGAGTTGAGAGCAGGATTCAACTCACAAGCCCAATCAGTTTCAAGCCTCAAGAAGATGGTGGGACAACTTGTTTCTTCAGTTCAGACCTTGGCAATGACTATTGAGAAAAGTAAATTTCTAAGTTAACCAATGCCTAATCTTAAAGAAGTACATGAATCAAGTACCAGTTCACCACAGTAGCATGGAGAGGTCAAAGCAATCATGACCTTGCGAAAAGGAAAAGAAGTCGACAACAAAGTGGAGATACCGGTGACAAAAGAAAATCAAATTGTACCTGTGAATATTGAGGACTCACCATCGGAAGAGGAAACCAACCCACGAGAATATGTTTCCAAAGCTCTATTTCCTCAAAGGTTAGCTAAAGGAAAAAAAAATAGAAAATCCAGAGGTGAGATTCTTGAAATCTTCAAACAGGTAAGTGTTAACATCTCTTTACTTGATCCTATAAAGCAAGTTACATCTTATGCCAGGTTTCTTAAAGACCTTTGTACTAAAAAGAGAAATATTCATGTTCAAAAGAAGGCATTTTTAACAGAAAATGTTAGTTCTATACTCCAACACAAAATTTCTTTAAAATGCAAAGACCTAGGCTCCTCCAATATCTCATGTAACATAAGGAACCACATAACTGAGAATGCTTTGTTGGATTTAGGAGCTAGTGCAAATTTGTTACCTTACTCTGTATTTGTGAAACTTGGATTGGGAGAATTACACCTAACTCCAGTGGTGTTACAACTTGCAGATTGGTCCATGAAAATACCTCATGGTATTGTGGAGGGCGTGCTTATCCAGGCAGACAAGTTTTATTTTCTTGTTGATTTCATTGTAATTGACACTCAACCAATACAGGATTCAAGGAAGCATATCTCCATTATTCTAGGCCGACCTTTCTTGGCAACTGCGGATGCTCACATTCAATAGAGGACTGGAAATATGCAGTTGTCTGTTGGCAACATGACTATAGAGCTGAACATCTTTAACATTGCCAAACAACCTAATAATGGAGATGAGATGGAATTGTTGATATGGATTTAATTAAAGCATTAGTTAATGACACGTTTCTTTCAAACCTTAGTGATGACCCTTTATAAACATGTTTAACTCACTTTGGTTTAACTCACTTTGGAATCGTTGATATGGATTTAATTGAAGCATTAGTTAATGACACGTTTCTTTCACACCTTAGTGATGACCCTTTATAAACATGTTTAACTCACTTTGGTTTAGATTTTGATATTGACATATCAGTCGATAAGGTCAACGTCTTACTTGACTCAACACCATCCATGGACACTAATAAATGGAAGTCAAGAGTTGAACAACTAGCACCATCAAAAAAGAAACTCATTCTATCATCAGAATTACCACTGAAACTCGAGCTCAAACCATTACCCAACACATTGGAGTATTCATTTTTAGGAGAAGAAAGTACTCTGCTGGTAATCATCTCATCATCCCTAAACGACAAATGAAAAGGTAAGTTGTTGGATGTTTTAAAAGAGCACAAAGGAGCATTAGGATGGACCGCAGCAGACATTGAGGGTATAAACCCAGTAAACTACATGCATTACATCCATCTTGATGAAAATGCAACGTCAGTTAAATTCTAACATGAAATAAGCTGTTAGAATTGAAGTCCTTAAGCTATTAGATGCAGGTATCATTTATCCAATTTCTAATAGTTCATGGGTCAGTCCTATACAAGTAGTCCCTAAACAGTCAAGAGTCATAGTAGTTACGAATGCCGATAATGAATTGATACCCACTAGAGTGACTATAGGATGGCGTGCATACATTGAAAGTTGAATTCTGTCTCATGTAAATACCATTTTCCTTGACCATTTATCAATCAAATGCTTAATAGATTAACAGGCCATGAATTTTATTGCTTTCTAGATGGTTGCTCAAGATATAATCAGATTCCTATAGCACCAAAAGATTAAGAGAAGACCACTTTTACTTGCCTTTTTGGCACTTTTGCATATAAGAGGATGCCATTTGGATTATGTAATACACTTACTACATTTTAACGATGCATGTTAAGCATTTTTTCTGATATGGTTGAATAATTCCTTGAAGTCTTTATCGATGACTTTTCTGTTTTTGGTGATTCATTTGATCAATGTTTACCATTTGAACTCATGTATGATGCATCTGATTATGCAGTAGGAGCAATATTAGAACAAAGAGTTGATCGAATTCCCCATGTTATTTACTATGCTTGTATTACATTGAATGATGCACAATTCAATTATTCAACTACCGAAAAAGAAATACTAGCAAGAGTATTTGCATTAAAAAAATTTCGATCTTATCTCATTGGTTGTAAAATAATTATATTCACAGATCATGCTGCTCTTAAATATCTTCTCACAAAGAAAGATGCAAAAGCTAAACTAATTCGTTGGGTGTTACTTTTGCAAGAATTCGACTTGGAATTTAAAGATAAGAAAGGCACAAAAAATATTGTGACAAACCATATCTGTTGTCTCCATTTTGACACGATTATTGAACCTTTAACATTGAATGAGTCATTTCTAGGTGAACAATTGATGAGTGTGGAAGTATTACCGTGGTATGCTGACATCATGAATTATTTTGTTACAGGTCAACTTCCACAACATTGGACCAAGCAAGATAAGGCCAATTTTTTTTACAGAAATAAAGAATTTCTTTTGGGATGACCCATATTTATTCAAGTATTATGCAGATTAAATTGTTAGATGATGTGTCCCAAAAAGTGAAATTCAAAATATCCTTTCATTCTGCCATGAACAAGCTTGTGGAGGCCATTTCAGCACTAAGAAAACAGCAACTAAAGTTTTACAATGTGGTTTCTATTGGCCAACTATATTTTGAGACGCTTACACTTTCTGTTCTTCATGTGATAGGTGTCAACGAATAGGGAGCATTACACAAAGGGAAATGATGCCAGTAAATCCAATTTTAGTAGTTGAGATTTTTGACGTATGAGATATCGACTTCATGGGACCCTTTCCCCCTTCTTTTGGCCATCAATACATATTGGTTGATGTTGACTATGTATCGAGATTGGTAAAAGTAATTCCATGTAGGACCAATGATCAGAATGTGGTGATAGGATTTTTGATAAGCAACATTGTTTCACGCTTTGGATTCCCTCGAGTGATAATAAGTGATGGTGGTGTCCACTTTTGTAACAAAGCATTCAAAGTTCTTTTGAAAAAGTATTCAATCACTCACAAAGTGGCGATCCCATATCATTCGCAAACCAGTGGCCAAGTTGAGATCTTCAATCGAGAAATAAAGCACATATTAGAAAAGACGGTGAGGCCAGACAGAAAAGATTGGTCATTAAGACTTGATGGTGCATTATGGGCATATAGAACGGCTTTCAAGACCACGATTGGGATGTCACCCTACAGGCTAGTGGATGGAAAAGCTTGCTACCTACCTATGGAACTCGAGCATCGTGTGTATTGGGCCATCAAGAAATTCAACTTTGACATGCAACAAACTAGCTTAGAAAGAATATTACAACTGGCAAAACTTGAAGAAATTCTCAATGACGCATACGAAAATGCCAAGATTTACAAGCAACGAATAAAAGTCTTTCATGACAAGTAAATTATGAGAAAATTTTTCACTTCAAGTCAGAAAGTACTTTTATTCAATTCTCGCTTGCACCTATTCCCAGATAAGTTATACTCTCGATGGTCTAGTCTCTTTTATTATTCATACTATTTTTCCACATGGGGCAATTAAAATTAAGGACTCAAAGAACGGTGTCACGTTTAAAGGTAATGGTAAAAGATTAAAGTCATATCTAGAGTACCAACTACATGGAGAGGACACCGAAATAAATTTGAGTGACCCACCCGATTTGAATTGAGTTTTTTTCTTTCTTTTCGGTAATTTGATTTTTTTCTTTTTATTATTCTTTTACTAAATGAAATTATTTTTGCATAAGTGTATTTGTTTGTTTAACCATTAAGTTTTCTCTTATCAGTGTTAATCATGAGTACCATAACTAAATAGTTCCTCCTGAATATTGTGCAAATTTTATTGAACTCGCAAGTGCACGAATCTATTATAGAATAGATTAATGGAGACAAGTGTCGATCCCACGAGGAGGTGGATTTTAATTATATGTAGAATTAATTTTGTATGAGGGTGGTTGGATTTGTAGTGAAAATGACTTAGATTATCTTAAAATTGGAATTGAAATAGAAAGAATAAATTGAAGAGAAATCTATTGAGACAACGTACTTGGGTATCTGGATCCATATCAACATGCATCATGGGTTAAATAATCCTTATTAATACTAATTAAATCATGAGGGGGGAATCCACACCTCATGAACCACGCTCTAATCAATATAGTACTAAGGGCTTATCGTGCCAGATAATAATAATTTTGTACTAGGGGGTCTGTGAAACTAAGGTGGTACTAGACAAGATTAGTATTATTTGTCGACGAGAAGTTAAAACATCCAAAAAAATTAGAGGGGAAGAGAAAGTAAATTTACCAAATAAAGCCCATGACACATGTTGAGACTTCACCTTCAACCCAAGCTTGAAAGAAAATTAGCCACTCATAATTGAACTAGGGGCAAAATAGAAATTTATTAAAATAAGTAGAAGATACAAGATAGAGAAGGAATTACATAAAATGGATCCCAAAAATAGATTCAGAGATATCAAATTTGGGGGGGGGGAAGCCCCCTTTTTATAGATACATTAAGTAAATCATGGCCATCATACTAAAAATAATTTGGACGCTCAGGATTGCGCCACGTCATTAGTCAATAGTACGCGGTTTGACCACGTGGGTGAACAATAACACAGTTTGACTCGGCTTTGAACAGAAACGCGGTTTGGTTGAAAATAATCTTGTGTAATGCATGTACCGTACGTGCAAGTTTTGGTCCACTAATATGCTGCCACGTCACCATCAACAGTTCATAAGAATTTTAGACCAACAGGATCATGACACCTCATTAGTCAATGCCACATCATCGGTCAATGCCACATTATCGATCAATGCCACATCATCGATCCGTCTATGTAAACAGTGTTGTGAACAGTAACGTAGACAGTACCGTACATGTGAACAATGTCATTTTTCCTTTTATGCTCCTCCTAAGGTTTTCAACCATCCTAAGTTCAAAAGTGATGTCCTTTTGCCATTTGATCCCTCGTTTATTGTGAAATGACTATGATACCCCTAAAATACATAAAATACTTAATTAAAATAAAACACACATAATTAAATTATAAGAACATTAAATACATAGAAGTAAGGGTTGTTAGTAAGACTTGAAATGTAAAGTGACGATTTTCTCCTTTATAAATATACATTTTCTAACACTTGACACACCCCCCAACCACCTTATTACTAGGCCCTAGCAAATAAAGCGAAAACAAAATTCAATTACAATTTGCTTTTTAAACAATCTTGTTTATTTAATCAAACTAATGATAACGATTAAATAAAAGTATATGCATTATCTCCAATCTAAAGCAATATCACAACCATATCAACCATCCACATGAATCAGCCTAGTAGATTGTCATAACTACTTTCAAGAATGACATGTCAAATCTTAAAATCTCACTGAAAATAGTGACACTCTCACAAAGAAATTAAACCCAATAAAAATAGTCACTTCAATGAATGGTACTTGAGAGAGAAAATAATAAAGAAGTGATATCACATGCTCTAAGAAATATGCCCTCAACTTAGAAATAATATGACCTCAAGTCAAATAAAAATGTTAGTCAACCCAATTTCTTTATTTATTATTTTTTATGCATCACTACATCTTTTTAGCCCATATAACTAGCTTCTATTTCAGACTATAGTTCTCTAAAATCAAGAAGGACTTTTATTAGGACGTAACGAAGCCTAGGGATATGGCTAACAATGAAGGAAAATAAGGAAAACAAAGTGCATGTTTGAGAAAAATACAGAGAATTTTTTTTGTTTTTTTTTCTTTAAGGAAGTTGCAAGGTGGATTTCACCTATTATTGTTATTTTTATTTTTGAAACAATAGTTTTTTTCTTTTTCATTTTTTTGAAATAACAATCTCTTTTTTTTGTAGGGCATAACTTCACTGTACAAAATGTTTATTTACATTTTTCTCAAACATAATAGGTGATGGAACTTGTAAGATATTAGGTAATACTCCAAATCGGGGTGAGTCAAGATGATAAGTTTGACAAAGAAAAGATTTTTTTTAAAGGCTCAAAAGGGTTAACTATGGATATTTGATAAAATGGATGGCTAGAAAGGTTCAAACGGATCAAAGATGGCCTTTCCATCGTCTTTTAGGGCTCTAAATAATTTTCTATATCTATTAGTTAAATAGGCCTCTAAATGTAGGAGCACACTTTTTTTTTTAATTTTATAAATTTTTTTTTAGGGTTAACTCAAAAGAAATCTAAAGATCATGTATAAAATTGCTAAGTTGTATAAAGAATGAGCAAAATGGTTACTCTCTAAGAAAAATAATAGGCTAAAAGACTTGGTACTTATTATGACATGTTCATTCCTTCAAGCAACTCATATTTGTCTCCGACATCAACATGTAGAGTAGCATACATAGTGTAACATCACTTAAGACCAAAGATAATATAAATACTAAAATTTAAAATGAATCATGTCATCCAATGTTAAAACAAATCACACAATTTTTTTAAACAACATTCTACCCCCCAACCTATTCTAAACATGAAAGGAAAATATGTACGCAGAAATGTGAAAATTATGAAGAAAAAATTAATTAGAAAAGTTACATTTAAAATGATAGAATTTTTTTTAACTAAGAAGATGTATTTCTAGAGACACTGCACTCCATATTCAGCTATCTTCGATCAAAAATATATATTTATAAAGGAGAAATTAAAAAAGAAGAAGAAAAATGAACATCAAATCTTAATAAAGAAAAAGAAAATATTTTTTTATTTTTTTTAAACGATGAAGATGCGTTTCTAGAGTCACTACACTCCATATTCGGCCATCTTCAATACAAAAAGTTAGCAATAGTTAGTTTCTACAACAAAAAAATTAGTAAAAACTTAACTAAGATTCCACAATTGTCGACAATTCCCTGCCCCCAACCAGAACGAAACATTGTCCTCAATGTTGTAAAGAAAAGAAGTAGAGTTTAGAAGACATCACTTTCGTGGTGCAATACAGAAGAAAATATTTATAGGCGGAGAGTTAAATCTAATTTGTACTTCTTACTGTGGCTACTGTTACCGTCATTATTTGGACGCTCCAACACAAAAGTCCATGGGTCTGGCTCCAGTTTATAAGCTTGTAACATATCAAGTAGCTCATTAGCAGTGTGAGCACAAATAAAAGTTTTTTTTGCATTGGAAGGAATGAAGTAGTTTTTTATTGCATGGTTAAGAAATGTGATGAAGCCATCATAAAAGTTATTGACATAGCCATTATAAAAGTTATTGACATTTAACAAACTGATAGGTTTCTGGTGAATGTGCAGATGGGCCCAAGATGCTAGTGTGATAAGTGTCTCTAGTGCTGCAAGATCTCTTGAAAGGAAAATAAAAGCATCAGCATGATTAAGCATTTCAGTTATTTTTTCTTGCATACCTGAGACGACTAACTCTTCTCCAGTCGATGAGTCAGACAAACTGCCCGAAGGTTTTATGACTCTTGGGATGATGCCTAACACTTTGCTTCCTCTGACAAAAGCAACTTCTGAGACCAATTTTGGTAACCCTCGGTTACTTCCTCCAAACACCAAGTGTAATTTTCTCTCTACTACGCTTCGACCAAGATCTATGGCTGCATCAACGAACTATTTATGTTTACCATAGGTAAATCCAGAAAGCAAACAGATGTTCTTAAATTGTCTGTTGGGAGTAGCTGCCATTGGAATATTTCTCAAAAACAATTTGTAAGTGCTTAAGAAAAAGTCATATTTAAAAATCTCAGTGACAGTGGGTCACAACTATGTATGAGATGGCATGCCAGTGTCAAATAACACGTAAAATACATGGCTCGCGAGTCAAAAAGAAAACATTAAAAAGAAAAAGAAGTAATGATAAAATAAAATTATTAAAGCCAATAATGCACAAGATAAAATAACAGTGAAGTAAAAGGATATTTATAGGTAGTTGCGACTGTGGCTCACATCTTCCTTTGCTTTTATGTCCATAAGTAGCTTGAACGCCTTCTATGGGTCGAGGATGAGCTTCCCATCCAGTATTCTTATAAAATGGAAAATATGGTCGTTTATAGTCAGATTCCCGAGACTATATCGTGCATACTCTTTCTGAAATAATGGTCATAACTGGAGAATCGCTCCTTGCACATATCCACTGGGATGCGTTTCAAGAGACAAAAGAATATCATCCAATGACTCCTTATTCAAGTCATCCCTAATGCTTATCTTTCCTGTTATCAGACACCATTCCTAAAGAACATGGGTTTTTATCGTAACTCATTATGGCACACTTATGATAAACAATAAAAATTCTTCGAGCTCGTCGTTTTCTTGCATAATTTCCTTTACCGCAACCAGGCATGTATGCAATAAATTTTGATGGTAATTCACCTGCCAATCGTATTTTAGCCTCGATTAACCAACAAATGTCTGCAAGTATGTTATTCCTCATGAGCAATCGCATGCGTTCGGACCGGGCTTTATAGATCGTAAGGAGGGCATTCTGAGGAAGTAAAGGGAATCTCTTGTGAAGTTTCGCTAGAATCTCGATTTTGTCCATACATTCACCTTAGAATATTAGTTATTATGGGAAACTGAAGTAACCGACTTGATTGTCACGGAGTACCGTTATTCGCCACTTCATCGGGGTAACAAACTAAAGCACACAAACAGAAAAATAAATTAAAACACACAGAAAATTAAAATCGTCCTCTTATTAAATTTACCTCAAGCTCCAACTGGATGTCGTAAACACTTCTCCCAATGCCTCTGAGTTGGCTTTCTAAACCCTCAACATAGGTACTAACTCTGGTGGTTGCAGAGCCTAAATACGATGTGTTTTACAAAATTGAATCTACCTTTTGAGATGAATTTTAACACGTTGAAGTGGTTTAAGAATGTTCAGGAGAAACGATCTAAGTATGGTACTCATGATTAACAACGATAAGAGAAAACTTAATGGTAAAACAAACACACTAGAAAACTTATTGGTAAAACAAACACACTTATGCAAAAATAATTTTTATTAACAAAAGAATAATAAAAAGAAAGAAAAATCAAACCACCGAAAAGAAAAAAATCAATTCAAATTTGGTGGGTCACTCAAATTTATTTCGGTGTCTTCTCCATGTTGTTGGTACTCTAGATATGGCTTTAATTTTTTATCATTAACTTTAAATATGACACTATTCTTTGGGTCCTTAATTTCAATTGCCCCATGTGGAAAAATAGTATGAACAATAAAGGGACCAGACCAACGAGAGCATAACTTACCTGAGAATAGGTGCAAGAAAGAATTGAATAAAAGCACTTTCTGACCTGGAGTGAACGATTTTCTCATAATTTGCTTGTCATGGAAGACTTTCATTCTTTGCTTGTAAATCTTAGCATTTTTGTATGCATCATTGCGAATTTCTTCAAGTTCTGCTAGCTGTATCTTCTTTCTAAGCTAGCTTGCTACATGTCAAAATTGAATTTCTTGATGGCCCAATATGCACGATGCTTGAGTTCTACAAGGAGGTGGCAAGCTTTTCCATACACTAGCCTGTAGGGGGACATCCCAATCGAGGTCTTGAAAGCTGTTCCATATGCCCATAATGCATTATCAAGTCTTAATGACCAATCTTTTCTATCTGGCCTCACCGTCTTTTTTAATATGTGCTTTATTTCTCGATTGGAGATCTCAATTTGGCCATTGGTTTGTGGATGATATGGGGTCGCTACTTTGTGTGTGATGGAATACTTTGTCAAAAGAGCTTTGAATGCTTTGTTACAAAAATGGGCACCACCATCACTGATTATTGCTCGAGGGAATCCAAAGCGTGAAATAATATTGCTTTTCAAAAATCCTATTACCACCTTGTGATCATTGGTTCTGTATGAAGTTGCTCCTACCCATTTCGATACGTAGTCAACAGCAACCAATATGTATTGATGGCTAAAAGAAGGGGGCAAGGGTCCCATAAAGTCGATACCTCATACATAAAAAATCTCAACCACTAAAATTGCATTTAGTGACATCATGTTCCTTCGTGTAATGCTCCCCATTCGTTGACACCTATCACATGAAGAACAGAAAGTATAAGCGTCTCGAAATATACTTGGCCAATAAAAATCACATTGTAAAACTTTAGTCGTTGTTTTCTTAGCACTGAAATGGCCTCCACAAGCTTGTTTATGACAGAATGAAAGAATATTCTGAATTTTATTTTCTGGGACACATCGTCTAACAATTTGATCTACACAATACTTGAACAAATAAGGGTCATCCCAAAAGAAGTTCTTTATTTCTGCAAAAAAATTAGTCTTGTCTTGCTTGGTCCAATGCTCTGGAAGTTTACCTGGAATAAGATAATTAACTATATCAGCATACCAAGGTAATACTTCCACACTCATTAATTGTTTATCTGGAAATAACTCATTTAATGGTAATGGTTCTGTAATTGTGTCAAAATGGAGACGAGAGAGATGATCGGCCATAACATTCTTCGTGCTTTTCTTATCTTTGAATTCCAAGTCAAATTCCTGCAAAAGTAACACCCAACGAATTAGTCTAGCTTTTGTATTTTTTTTTATGAGAAGATATTTAAGAGCAGTATGATCTGTGAACACAATTATTTTACAACCAATGAGATTAGATTGAAAATTTTCGAATGCAAACACTACTGCTAGCATTTCTTTTTTAGCAGTTGAATAGTTCAACTGTGCATCATTTAATGTCATACTAGTATAGTAAATGACATGGGGAATTCGATCAACTCTTGTCCCAATACTGCTCCTACTGCATAATCAGATGCACACACATGAGTTCAAATGGTAAGCTCTAGTTTGGGAGCTGAATGATGGGTGATGATGTTAACAACTTCTTTAATTTTTCAAACGCCACAAGAGATGAATCATTTATGATAAAAGGTACATCTTTAGCAAGTAAATTGCATAAGGGTCTAGAAACTTTGCTAAAATCTTTAATGAAATGTCTATAGAAACTAGCATGCCCAAGGAAAGATCTTACTTATCTGACTATTTTAGGTGGAGGAAGATTAGAAATGAGATCCACCTTGGCTTTGTCAACCTCAATACCTTTGCTTGAAATAATGTGACCGAGAACAATACCTTATTTTACTATAAAATGACACTTCTCCCAATTTAAGACCAAGTTCTTCTCGATACATCTCTCCAAAACTAGTGTTAGATGATGTAAACATTAATCAAACGAGTCAACAAAGATAGAAAAATCATCCATAAAAACTTCAAGGAATTGTTCAACCATATTAGAAAAAATGTTTAACATGCATTGTTGAAATATAGCACGTGCATTACATAATCCAAATGGCATTCTCGTATATGTAAAAGTGCCAAAAGGGCAAGTAAAAGTGGTATTCTCTTGTTCTTTTGGTGCTATGGGACTCTGATTGTATCCTGAATAGCCATCCAGAAAGCAATAAAATTCATGGACTGCTAATCTATCAAGCATTTGATCAATAAATGGTAAAGGAAAATGATCTTTACGTGTAACAGAATTCAACTTTCTATAATCAATGCATACACGTCATCTTGTAGTCACTATAGTGGGTATCAATTCATTATCAACTTCGTAACTATTGTGACTCTTGACTTTTTGGGGACAACTTGTACAGGACTGACCCATGAACTATCAGAAATGGGGTAAATAATACCTGCATCTAATAGCTTAAGAACTTCAGTTCTAACAACTTCTTTCATATTAGAATTTATCCGACGTTACATTTCCCTAGTAGGTTTAGCATTTTCATTAAGGTGAATGTAATGCATGCTGTCTATTGAGTTTATACCTTTAATGTCTGCTATAGTCCATCATAATACTCCTTTGTGCTCTTTTAAAACATCCAACAACTTACCTTTTTGTTCGTCATTTAGGGATGATGAGATGATTACCGGTAGAATACTTTCTTCTCCTAAAAATGCGTATTCTAAAGCGTTGGGTAATGGTTTGAGTACTTTCTTTTCCCAAAAATGCATATTCCAAAGTGTTGGGTAATGGTTTGAGCTCGAGTTTTAGTGATGAGTCTGATGATGGGATGAGTTTTTTTTCTAATGGTGCTAGTTGTCCAACTCTTAACTTCCAATTTTTAGTGTCCATAGATGGTGCTGAGTCAAGTAGGGCGTTGATCTCATCGATCGATCTGTCAATATCAAAATCCAAAACAAAGTGAGTTAAACATGTTTGTAAAGGATCATCACTAAGGTTTGAAAGAAAAGTATTATCAACTATTATTTCCATTAAATCCACATCAATAATTTCATCATCTGCATTGTGATGTTGTTTGGCAATGTTGAAGATGTTTAGTTCTATAGTTATGTTGCCGAAGGACAACTGCATATTTCCAGTTCTGCATTGAATGTGAGCTAGGCTTGGCAAAATCCGGGTCCGGTCCGGGTTTTGGTGTTGCCCGGACCGGACCCGGATGAGAGAAATGAAAACCCGGACCCGGGTTAAAACCCGGTTTTCCGGGTACGGTCCGGGCTTGAGCCCGGCACCTTCCGGGTCCGGGTTTTGATCCGGGTTTTTAAAACCCGGATGTGATAATTTAAAAAGTTTTTTGTTTAATTTTTTCTTTAATTTTTTCTTTGATTTCTCTAACAATACAAATTTTAAAAAAGAAAATAATTAAATAAACTCATTCAATTTGAAATTTTAGAAAAGAAAATGGTCAAATACAAATATATAACACACTAACAATACAAATTTTACACAAATGATAAATAAAAATTATTTCAATCTACTTCTAATACCTAAATTCATCCAATTTCTAACTTAAATTCATTTAATTTATATATAAAATAAATAAATTAAATTCAACAACACAATAATCACACAATAAATTTAAATAACATCCAACATATTATAAATTCATAATTATATATTTATATATAATATATTTATTTTTAAAAAATTTACTAAAAAACCGGGTCCGGTCCGGGTTCCGGGTTTTTTTTGTTGAACCCGGACCCGGACCCGGAAATACCCGGGTTTGGGAATTTCAAACCCGGACCCGGATTTATATACATGCGGTCCGGGTTTTACCCGGACCGGATTGACCGGGTCCGGTCCGGGTCCGGTCCGGGCGGGCTTTTTTGACAAGCCTAATGTGAGCATCCGCAGTTACCAAGAAAAGTCGGCCGAGAATAATGGGGATGTGCTTCCTTGAATCCTATATTGGTTGAGTCTCAATTACAATGAAATCAACAGGAAAATAAAATTATCTACGTGGATAAGTACGTCCTCCACAACACCACAATGTATTTTTGTGGATCGATCTGCAAGCTGTAACACCACTGGAGTTGGGTGTAATTCTCTCAGTCCAAGTTTCACAAATACAGAGTAAGGCAAAAGATTTACACTAGCTCCTAAATCCAATAAAGCATTCTCAATTGTGTGATTCCCTATGCTACATGAGATAGTGGGGGAACCTAGATCTTTGCATTTTAAAAGAATTTTATGATAGAGTATAGAACTAACGTTTTTTGTTAAAAATAACTTCTTTTGAATATGCATATTTCTCTTTTTAGTACAAAGGTCTTTAAAAAACTTGGCATAAGATAGAACTTGTTTTTTAGCATCAAGTAAAGGGATATTAACGCTTACCTATTTGAAGATTACAAGGATCTCACCTGTGGATTTTTCCTTTTTCTCCTTTAGCTAACTTCTGAGGAAATGGAGTTTTCGGAACATATTCTCGTGGGTTGGTTTCTTCTTTCTCTTCTAGTGATGATTCCTCAACATTTACAGGTACAATTTGATTTTCTTTTATCACCAGCATCTCCACTTTGTTGTCGACTTCTTTTTTTTTCACAAGGTCATGACTGCTTTGACCTCTCCATGCTACTGTGGTGAACTGGTACTTGCTTCATGCACTCCTTTAGGATTAGGCATTGGTTGACTTAGAAACTAAAATTCTAGTTATGCAACCCAAGAGGGGGGTGAATTGGGATTTTAAAAATTAAGCTAAGCAAACCACACAACAATCCAATCTAATGCCTTAATAAATTCAATGAAAGCAAAATAATAAATGAGCAAGGGAAGAGAAAGCAAACTCAAGGATTTTTACGTAGTTCGGCAATCTCCGCCTACGTCCACGCCTCCAAGCAGACCGGGCTTGAGGATTTCACTGTCCAAGTCTTTCCAAGGCTTCAACCGATTACAATTGATTTCAAGGTGTCAATGAACCTTTACAACAAAGAGATTATCTCCCAATCTCTTCACTCAATTGTCTCACACACTCAAACTCTTACAATTGAGATGAGTAAATGAGTGTTACAATAAAACTCACTCAATGAGTAGATATTCAAAAATGAAGAATAAGAAATGATTCAATGTTTTGTGTTTTGCAAGTTGAAGGCTCAAGATATCTTGTGTGCTTTTTCTTTTTGCTTGTTGGAGATCTTGAAAATGAGTTGGATTTGAGTTCTTATAGATTGAGCTCAAAAACTAGTCGTTATGCACTTGTCAGCCCGAAAACGATTCAAGGTTAACTATTAACGGTTAACCGTTTTGCTAGTCAAAAGTTACCGTTGGGCCAAATTTCAAGTTATCCTTTCACCATTAACTTCCAGAGACCTACAAGATGAACACCCGTTATCCGTTTACAGTAAACGGTTAAGGATTTGCATGAAATGACTCTTTGGATGTTATCGGCTAACCGTTTTTGATAAACGGTTCGCCGTTTGTTTCCAGTAACTTGCAAAACAAATTTGGTTTAACCGTTCTTACTAAACAGTTCAAGGTTAAAATAAACGGTTAACCGTTTTCAGTAAACAGTTCACAGTTATGTTCCAGAATCATCATTTTAATAAAACTTGGCAGAACATGCTTTTTGGAAATTATCGGTTAACCGTTTGATTTATTTAAAAAGAAAATAATTTGAGCTTAAAAGATTAATCATTCTTAATTTTGTTTGTTATCATCAAAATCAATATTATGAAAACATATATGTTAACAGAAACTTCCCTTTCTCAACAGTCATTGCCAAGGTCTGAACTGAAGAAGCAAGTTGTCCCATTATCTTCTCGAGGCTTGAAACTAATTGGGCTTGCGAGTTGAAGCCTACCCTCAATTTAGTTCGTAGTCCATCAATGGTGCGATTCTGTTGCTCAATCGTTGAGTGAGTAACATTCTTGAAATTCTAGAGTGCATCCTCCCATGGTCTGGGTTGAGAGTAGTTATGGTTCTGATTGTATGGTCTAAATGGGGGCTGAGAGGCTTGAGGATTTTGAGGTATTGGTTGCATTAGTGGAGCTGGAGCTGCTGGTCCATTCTGTTGGAATCCTTGAGACAATGAAAAATTGGGGTGGTCTCTCCACCCAGGGTTATATGTGTTGGAGTATGGGTTGTAATTTATGGCTTTCTCATTACACCGATGGCATTGACTTGACCTGAGTACGAGTCATGGCTATGTCGCTCTATTGATTTAGTAGTCAATAACGATGCTATTTGTTGAGCGAGACCTTCAACCATCTCCTTGACTTATTTGATTCCTTAAGTTGACTCACCAATGTGAACCTCATTTACTCCCTTAATTCTTCTAGTATTCCTAAGTGATCGACTCCGTTGTTAGGAATTATTCGCTTGTCGCTGGAAGAATTCCCAAATCTCTGATGCACTTTTTGACATAGCTCTCCTCCACTTGTTGCCATTAGCCATTCTTGCACGTTCAGTAATAATCCTTCCAAAAATTATTCGCATTGGTGCCATTTCTCGTACCCATGGTGTGGACACTTCAAGAGTAGCCCATTGAATCGCTTCCATGTCTCGAAAAACTGCTTGTCTTCTCTTTGCGTAAACTCTGAATTTCCTTACGAATAGCATTGGTTTTATGCACTGGGAAATATTTATTCAAAAATTTTGTTACCATTTGTTCTTATGATGTAATGCTATTAGCAGGCAATGTATTAAGCCATGAATGAGCTCTATCCTTTAAAGAAAATGGGAATAATCTAAGTTTTACATCATCATCTGAAAAAATCTCATATTTAAATGTTTGACAAATAGCATGAAAATCATTCAGATGATTATATGGGCCATCATTTTCTAAGTCATAGAATGTTGGGAGACAATTTAGCACACTAGGTTTTAGTTCAAAACTCCTAGCAGCTACATTTGGGTATCTTATGCATGATGTGATCAAATTAGCTAAAGGACTGAAGTAGTCCTAAATGGCCTCTCCTGTGGTTGCAAATCCATTTTATTTTTAATTTGTTTGTGTGTGTGAAGTGTTTTTTCTAGTTCAAGGTCTATAGGTTCAAGATTAGATAATAATGACCTATGACCATGCATGCAAAACAAATAAAATAAAAATAAAGATGGGAACAAAATAAAAAAATAAAGAAGAGGGAGAAATTACGATACTAATCTTATCGCGCTATTATAACCTTACTAAAAAAATATACAAAAAAATACGTGAAATAAATTAACTAAAAAAAATAGTAAGATAAACAAAAATTACAAAGAAAAAAATAACTTGAAAATTAAATTACAGAATTTTAAAAAAGAGAAAAAAAAGAAATACTAACCTCTAAATGTGGATTCACTTTTTTCTTCTTTTTTTATATAAAAAATACAGGTAAAAAATAAAGAAATTATTCACAAAATTTAATTCTACGAATTAAAATTACTTACCTCCCTGGCAACGGCGCCAAAAACTTGTTGTGCAAATTTTATTGAACTCGCAAGTGCATGAATCTATTACAGAATAGATTAATGAAGACGAGTGTCGATCCCATGAGTAGGTGAATTTTAATTATATGTAGAATTAATTTTGTATGAGGGTGGTTGGATTTGTGGTGAAAGTGACTTAGATTATCTTAAAATCGGGATTGAAATTGCGAGAATAAATTAAAGAGAAATCTATTAAGATGGCGTACTTGAGTATATAGATCCGTATCAACATATATCATGGGCTAAATAATCTTTATTAATGTCAATTAAATAATGAGGCGGGAATCAACACTTTATGAATCACGCTCTAATCAATATGGTGCTAAGGGCTTATTGTGTCAAATAATAATAACCTTGTACTAAGGGGCCGGTGAAACCAAGGCGGTACTAGACAAGATTAGTATTATTTATCGACGAGAAGTCAAAATATCCACAAAAGTTAGAGGGAAAGAGAAAGTAAATTTACCAAATAAAGCCCATGAAACATGTTGAGACTTCACCTCCTACCCAACCTTGAAAGAAAATTAGCCACTCATAATTGAACTAGAAGCAAATTGAGAATTTATTAAAATACATAGAAAATATGAGATGGAGAAAGAATTATAGAAAATGGATCCAAAAAATGGATTCAGAGATATCAAATTAGGGGGAGGAGGCCCCCTTTTTATAGATACATTGAATAAATCATGGCCATCAGATTAAAAACAGTTTGGACGCTCAGGATTGCACAATGTCATCAGTCAACAGTACACAGTTTGACCACCCGGGTGAACAGTAACACAGTTTGACCCGGCTTTGAACAGTAACGCGGTTTGGTTGAAAAATAATTCGGTATAATGCATGTAACGTACGCGCAAGTTTTGTTCCACTAATATGCTGCCACATCACCATCAACAGTTTATAAAAATTTTAAACCAACAGAATCATGACACCTCATCAGTCAATGCCACATCATCGTTCAATGCCATGTCATCAATCCGTTTATGTGAACAGTAACGTAAACAATACCGTACATGTGAACAATGTCATTTATCCTTTTATGTTCTTTCTAAGGTTTTCAACCGTCCTAAGTTCAAAAGTGATGTCCGTTTTGCTGTTTGATCTCTTATTTATTGTGAAATGACTATGATACCCTTAAAATATACAAAATACTTAATTAAAATAAAACACACATAATTAAATTACAGGAACCTTAAATACATAAAAGTAAGGGTTGTTAATAAGACTTGAAAGGTAAAATGATAATTTCTCCTTTATAAATATACAGTTTTTAACATTCAATACTGAACATTCTTAAACCACTTCAACGTATAAAATCTCATCTCAAAAGGCAGATTCAATTTTGTAAAACACATCGTATTTGAGCTCTGCAACCACCAAAGTTGGTATCCTATATTGAGGATTTAGAAAGCCAACTCAGAGACATTGAGAGAAGTGTCTACAACATCGAGTTGGAGCTTGAGGTAAATTCAATAAGAGGACGATTTTAATTTTCTTTGTGTGTTTGAATTTTTTTCTATTTGTGTGCTTTGGTTTGTTACGCCGGTGAAGTGGCGGATAACGGTACTCCGTGACAATCAAGTCGGTTACTTCAGTTTCCCATAATAACTTATATTTTGAGGTGAAGGAAGGTATTGACAGAAACGAGATTCTAGCACAACTTCACAATTGATTCCCTTCACTTCCTCAGAATACCCTCCTTACAATCTATAAAGTTCGGTCCGAACGCATGCGATTGCTCATAAGAAATAACATGGTGCTAAGAGTTCAAAAATTAATGTGTAGAACGAAGAAGTGGATTTTAATGTGTAGAATTAATTTTGTAAATGGGTGATTGGATTTGTGGTGGAAATAGTTTGGAATATACTAAAACTTAAATTAAAATGGCGATAATAAATTCTAAAATTGGAATTGAAATGGCAAGAATAAATTGAAGAGAATTCTATTGAAAAGACGTACTTGGATATCTGAATCCATATCAACATGCATCATGAGCTAAATATTCATTATTAATACCAATTAAATCATGAGGGGGGAATCCACACCTCATGAACCACGCTCTAATAAATATGGTGCTAAGAGCTTATCGTGCCAAATAATAATAACCTTATACTAGGGAGCCGGTGAAACCAAGGTAGTACTAGACAAGATCATTATTATTTGTCAACGAAAAGTCAAAACATCCACAAAAATTAGAGGAGAAGAAAAAATAAATTTACCAAATAAAACCCATGACGCATGTTGAGACTTCATCTTCAACCCCAAGCAATTGAACTAGGGGAAAAATGGAAATTTATTAAAATACGTAGAAAATACAAGATGGAGAAGGAATTATAGAAAATAGAGTTCAAAAATTGATTCAGAGGTATCAAAATAGGGGGGGAGGCCCCTTTTTATAGATACATCGAGTAAATTATGGCCATCGGATTAAAAACAGTTTGAATGCTCATGATTGCGCCACGTCATCAGTCAACAATACACGTCAACAGTACAAATAATCAGTACACGGTTTGACTATGTGGCTTGAACACTAACACCGTTTGGCCACGCGGTTTGAATAGTGACACAGTTTGCACAGTAACGATATTAATCAAATAAAAGTATAAGCATTATCTCTAGTCTAAAGGAATATCACACCCCTATCAACCATCCATATGAATCAGCCTAGTAGACTGTCATAGCTGCTTTCAAGAATGACATGTCAAACTCCAAAATCTGACTGGAAATAGTGACATTTTCGGAAAGAAATTAAACCCAATAAAAATAGTCACTCCAATGAATGCTAATTGAGAGAAAATAAAAAAAATGATATCACATGCTCTCACCAAGATGAAAGAAATATGCCCTCAGCTTAGAAATAATACGATCTCAAATCAAATAAAAATGGTAGTCAATCCAATTTATTTACCTCTTTTTTATTATTATTATTATGTATCACTATATCTTTTTAGCTTATAGAACTAGCTTCTACTTCAGACTATAGTTCCCTAAAATTAAGAAGGACTTTTATTAGGACGTAACGTAGGCTAGTGACATGGCTAACAAAGAAGGAAAATAAGAAAAACAAAATGTATGTTTGAGAAAAATGCAGAGGATTTTTTTTTTGAAGTTACAAGGTGGATTTCACCTATTATTGTTATTTTTATTTTTAAACAACAATTTTTTTCTTTAAGAAGCGACAATTTTTTTTTGAACTAGGCATAACTTCACTGTACAAAATATTTATTTACATTTTTCTCAAACATAAATAGGTGATGGATTTTGTAAGATATTGGGTAATACTCCAAATCGAAGTGGGTCAAGATGATAAGTTGACAAAGAAAATATTTTTTTTAAAGGCTCAAAAGGGTTAACTATGGATATTTCATAAAAGGGATGGCTAGAAAGGCTCAAATAGATCAAAGATGACATTTTCATTATCTTTTAGGGCTCTAAATAATCTTCCATATCTACTAGTTTGATGGACCTCCAAATGTAGCAACACATTTTTTCTTTATTTTTTAATTTACAATTTTTTTTAGGGTTAACTCAAAAGAAATCTAGAGATCGTATATACAATAATAAACTGCTAAAGTGTATAAAGAATGGGTAAAAGGGTTACTCTCCAAGAAAAATGATAGGCTCCGACATCAACATGTAGAGTAGCAAACACAGCGTAACATCACTTCAGACTAAAGATAATACAAATGCTAAAATTTGAAATTCATCATGTCATCAAATCACAAATTTTTTTTTAAACAACAGCCCACCCCCCAACCTATTGTAAACATGAAAGGAAAATATGCATGGAGAAATGTGAAAATGATACAGAAAAACTAATTAGAAAATGATAGAAAACAAATTTTTTTTTTAACTTAAGAAGATGCGTATTTATAAATGAGAAATTAAAAAACAGAAGAAAAATGAACATCAAAACATAATAAAGAAAAAGAAAATATCTAAAATTTTTCAAATTTTTTTAATATTTTTTAAAACAATGAAGATGCGTTTATAGAGTCATTACACTACATATTTAGCCATCTTCAATACAAAAAGTTAGCAACAGTTAGTTTCTACAACAAAAAATTAGTAAAAACTTAATCAAGATTCCACAATTGTCAACTATTCTCTCCCCCCAACCAGAACAAAACATTGTCCTCAATGTTTTAAAAGAAAGAAGTAGAGTTTAGAAGACATCACCTGGGTGGTGCAACATAGAAGAAAATATTTACAGGCGGAGAGCTAAATCTAATTTATACTTCTTACTGCGGCTACTGTTACCGTCATCATTTGGATGCTCCAACACAAAGCTCCAGGGGTCTGGCTCGGGTTTATAAGCTTGTAACATATCAAGTAGCTCATTAGCAGTGTGAGCACAAATAAAAAGTTTTTTCGCATTGAAAGGAACAAAATAATTTTTTATTGCATGGTTAAGAAATGCGATAAACCCATTATAAAAATTATTGACATTTAACAAACTGATAGGTTTCTGTTGAATGTGTAGATGGGCTCAAGATGCTAGTGTGATAAGTGCCTCTGGTGTTGCAAGATCTCCTGGAAGGAAAATAAAAGCATTAGAATGATTAAGCATTTCAGTTATTCGTTCTTGCATACCTGAGACGACTAACTCTTCTCTAGTCGGTGAGTCAGAAAAATTGCCTAAAGGTTTTAGGACTCTTGGGATGATGCCTAACACTTGGCTTCCTTTGACAAAAGCAGCTTCTGAGACGAATTTTGATAACCCTCGGTTACCTCCTCCAAACACCAAGTGTAAGTTTCTCTCTGCTATGCTTCGACCAAGATCTATGGCTGCATCAACGAACTCTTTATGTTTGCCATAGGTAAATCCAGAAAGCACACAACTGTTCTTGAATTGTCTATGGAGTAGCCGCCATTGGAATATTTCTCAAAAAAAATTTTTGAGTGCTTAACAAAAAGTCATAGTTAAAAATCTTGGTGATAGTGGTGTTGTGCAAATTTTATTGAACTCACAAGCGCACGAATCTATTGTAGTATAGATCAATGGTGACGAGTGTCGATCCCACGAGGAGGTGATTTTTAATGTGTAGACTTAATTTTATAAATGGGGTGGTTGGATTTGTGGTGAAAGTGATTCAAATTATCCTAAAAATTGGAATTGAAATGATAAGAATAAATTAAAGAGAATTCTATTGAAATGACGTACTTGGGTATCGGATCTGTATCAACATGCATCATGGGCTAAATATTCATTCTTAATACCAATTAAATCATGAGGGGGAATCCACGCGTCGTGAACCACGTTCTAATAAATATGGTGCTAAGGGTTTATCGTGCCAAATAATAATAACCTTATACTAGGGAGTCGGTGAAACTAGAGCGGTGCTAGACAAGATTATTATTATTTGTCAACGAAAAGTTAAAAAATTCACAAAAACTAGAGGGGAAGAGAAAATAAATTTACCAAATGAAGCCCATGACATATGTTGAAACTTCGCCTTCAACCCAAGCTTGATAGAAAATTAGCCACTCATAATTGAACTAGGGGCAAAATAAAAATTTATTAAAATACGTAGAAAATACAAGATGGAGAAGGAATTACAGAAAATGGAGTCCAAAAATGAATTCAGAGATGCCAAATTAGGGGGGAGGCCTCCTTTTTATAGATACATCGAGTAAATCAAGGTCATCAGATTAAAAATAGTTTGGACGCTCAAGATTGCGCCACGTCATCAATCAACAGTACGCGTGAATATTATGCAGTTTGACTATGCGGCTTGAACAGTAACACAGTTTGACCACGCGGTTTAAACAGTGATGCGGTTTGCACAATAACGCAGTTTGATTGAAAATAATCCCATGTGTTGCATGTACCGTACGCGCATTTTTTTGTCCACTAATATGATGTGAATAGTGTCATTTTCCTTTTATACTCCTCCTGAGGTTTTCGACCGTCCTGAATTTAAAAGTGATATCCGTTTTGCCATTTTATCTCTCATTTATTGTGAAATGACTATGATGCCCCTAAAATACATAAAATACTTAATTAAAATAAAACACATATAATTAAATTATAAAAAGCTAAAACACGTAAAAGTAATGGTTATTGTAAGACTTGAAATGTAAAATGATAAATTTTTCCTTTATAAATATGCATTTTCTAACACTCAACACACCCTCCAACCAGCTTATTGCTAGTCCCTAGCAAATAAAGCGAAAACAAAATTTAAAAATGATTTTTTTTAAACACTCTTGTTTATTCAATCAGACTAATGATAACAATCAAATAAAAGTATAAGCATTATCTCAAGTCTAAAGAAACATTACACCCACATCAGCCTCCACATGAATTATCCCAGTAGACTTTGTCATAGCTACTTTCAAGAATGACATGTCAAACCCTAAAATCTTATTGGAAGTAGTGATACTCTCATCAAAGAAATTAAATCCAATAAAAATAATCACTCCAATGAATGGTAATTGAGAGAAAATAATCAAGAAATGATATCACATGCTCTCACCAAGATGAAAGAAATATACTCTCAACTTAGAAATAATACGATCTCAAATCAAATAAAAATGCTAGTCAACCCAATTTATTTATTTATTTATTTATTTATTTTCATGCATCACTATATCTTTTTTAGCCCATATAACTAGCTTCTACTTCAGACTATAGTTCCCTAAAATCAAGAAGGACTTTTATTAGGACATACCGTGGGCTAGGGAGATGGCTAACAAAGAAGGGAAATAGGAAAAATAAAGTGTATGTTTGAGAAAAATGCAGAGGAAATTTTTTAGAAGTTGCAAGGTGGATTTCTCCTATTATTTTTTTCTTTCAAACAACAATTTTTTTTAAGCAACAATTTTTCTTTTTTTTAAAGAAATAACAATTTTTTTTTAACTAGGCATAACTTCACTATACAAAATATTTATTTACATTTTTCTCAAATATAAATAGGTGATGGATCTTGTAAGATATTGAGTTATACTCCAAATCGGAGCGGATCAAAGAATTTTTTTTTAAAGGCTCAAAAGGGTTAACTATGGATATTTGATAAAAGGGATGGCTAGAAAGGCTCAAACGGATCAAAGATGGTATTTCCATCATCTTTTAGGGCTCTAAATAATCTTCCATATCTACTAATTAGATAGGCCTTCAAATGTACCAACACACATTTTTTTCTTTTTTCTTTTTTTAATTTTTATTTTTTTAGGGTTAACTCAAAAGAAATTTAGAGATCGTGTATACAATAATAAACTACTAAGCTGTATAAAGAATGGCAAAAAGGTTACTCTCTAAAAAAAATGATAGGCACAAAAACTCACTTGGTATTTATTATAACATGTTCATTCCTTCAAGTAACTCATATTTGTCTCCGACATCAACATGTAGAGTAGCAAACATAGCGTAACATCACTTCAAACAAAGATAATACAAATATTAAAATTTAAAATTCATCATGTCATCCAACGTTACAACAAATCACAATTTTTTTTAACAACAGCCTACCTCCCAACCTATTCTAAACATGAAAGGAAAATATACATGCAAAAATGTGAAAATGATGCAGAAGAACTAATTAGAAAATGATAGAAAATGAATTTTTTTTTTTACTTAAGAAGAAGCATTTCTAGAGTGACTACACTCCATATTCAGCCATCTTTGGCTAAACAAATTTGAAATTTTATATTTATAAAAGAGAAATTAAAAAGAAGAAGAAAAATGAACATTAAAACATAATAAAGAAAATATCTAATTTTTTATTTTTTTTATTTTTTTATTTTTTTTTACGAACGATGAAGATATATTTCTAGAGTCACTACACTCCATATTCAGCCATCTTGAACACAAAAAATTAGCAACAGTTAGTTTCTATAATAAACAATTAGTAAAAACTTAACCAATATTCCACAATTGTCGACTATTTCCTCCCCCCAACCAAAATGAAACATTGTCGTCAATGTTTTAAAGGAAAAAAGTAGAGTTTAGAAGACATCACCTGGGTGGTGCAACACAAAAGAAAATATTTACAGGCGGAAAGTTAAATATAATTTGTACTTCTTACTACGGCTACTGTTACCATCATCATTTGAACGCTCCAACACAAAGCTCCAAGGGTCTGGCTCCAGTGTATAAGCTTGTAACATATCAAGTAGCTCATTAGCAGTGTGAGGAAAAATTAAAAGCTTTTTCGCATTGGAAGAAACAAAATAATTTTTTATTGCGTGGTTAAGAAATGCGATAAAGCCATTATAAAAATTATTGACATTTAACAAACCGATAGGCTTCTAGTGAATGTGCAGATGGGCCCAAGATGCTAGTGTGATAAGTGCCTCTAGTGTTGTAAGATCTCCTGCAAGGAAAATAAAAGCATGAGCATGATTAAACATTTCAGTTATTCATTCTTGCATACCTGAGATGACTAACTCTTATCCAGTCAGTGAGTGAGACAAACTGCCCAAAGGTTTTAGGACTCTTGGGATGATGCCTAACACTTGGCTTCCTTTGACAAAAGTAGCTTCTAAGACTAATTTTGATAACCCTCGGTTACCTCCTCCATAGACCAAGTGTAATTTTCTATCTGCTATGCTTCGACCAAGATCTATGGCTGCATCAACGAACTCTTTATGTTTGCCATAGGTAAATCCATAAAGCACACAAATGTTCTTGAATTGTCTATTGGAAGTAGATACCATTAGAATATTTCTCAAAAGTAATTTATGAATGCTTAACAAAAAATCATATTTAAGAATCTTGGTGACAGTGGATCACAACTGTGTATGAGGTGGCATGTCAGTGTCAAATAATGCGTAAAGCACATGGCTCGATAGTAAAAAAGAAAACAGTAAAAAAAATAGTAATAAAATTATTAAAGACAATAATGCAAACAATAAAACAACAATGAAATGAAATAAAATAAAAGTAAAGTAAAAGGATATTTACAGGTAATTGCGACTGTGGCTCACATCTTCCTCTAGTTAAGGATATTTACATCCAGAAACGGCTTGAACGCCCTCTATGGGTCGAGGATAGGCTTCCCATCCAGCTTTCTTATAAACTGGCAAACATGGTCGTTTATAGTCAGATTCCTGAAATTATATCGTGTATGCTCTTTCTAGAATAATGGCCATAACTGGAGAATCGTTCTTTGCACATATCCACTAGGATGCGTTTCAAGAGACAGAAGGATATCATCCAATGACTCCTTACTCAAGCCATCCCTAATGAATTGAATCTTATCTTCCCTGTTATCAGACATCATTCCTAAAGAACATAGGATTTTATTGCAACTCATTCTGGCACACTTATGACAAGCAACAGAAATTCTTCGAGCTCGTCGTTTTCTTGCATAATTTCCTTTCCCACAACCATGTATGCAATAAATTTTAGAGGTAACTCACCTGCCAATCGTACATTCGCCTCGATTAACCAACAGATGTCAGCAGGTATGTTATCCTCATGAGTAATCGCATGCGTTATGACCGAGCTTTATAGATCATAAGGAGGGCATTCTGAGGAAGTAAAGGGAATCGCTTGTGAAGCTTCGCTAGAATCTCAGTTTTGTCTATACCTTCGCCTCAGCATATCAGTTATTATGGGAAAACTGAAGTAACCGACTTACTTGTGACGGAGTACCGTTATCCGCCACTTCACAGGGGTAACAAACTAAAACACACAAACAGAAAAACAAATTAAAACATAAAAAAAATTAAAATTGTCCTCTTCTTGAATTTACCTCAAGCTCCAACTGGATGTTGTAAACACTTCTCTCAATATCTCTGAGTTGGCGTTCTAAACCCTTAACATAAGCTACTAACTCTGTGGTTGTAGAGCCCAAATGCGATGTGTTTTACAAAATTAAATCTACCTTTTGAGATGAGTTTTGACACGTTGAAGTGGTTTAAGAATGTTCAGGAAGAACGGTCTAAGTATGGTATTCATGATTAGCAATGATAAGAGAAAACTTAATGATAAACACACTTATGCAAAAATAATTTCAATTAGCAAAAGAATTATAAAAAGAAAGAAAGAAAAATCAAACCACCGAAAAGAAAAGAAAAAAATTCAATTCAAATCTGGTAGGGCAAAATGGAAATTTATTAAAATACATAGAAAATACAAGATGGAGAAGGAATTATAGAAAATAGAGTCTAAAAATGGATTCAGAGGTATCAAATTAGGGGGGCCTCCTTTTTATAGATACATCGAGTAAATCATGGCCATCGGATTAAAAACAGTTTGGACGCTCAGGATTGCGCCACGTCATCAGTCAATAGTACATGCCAACAGTACGCGGTTTGACTATGCGTCTTGAACAGTAACACGGTTTGACCACGCAGTTTGAATAGTGACACGGTTTGTATAGTAACGCGGTTTGGTTAAAAATAATCCCATGTATTGCATGTACCGTACACGCATTTTTTGGTCCACTAATATGCTGCCACGTCATCAATCAACAGTGCATAAGAATTTTAGTCCAACAAGATCTTGACACCTCATCAGTCAATGCCACATCATCGGTCAATGCCACATTATCGATCCGTCTATGTGAACTGAGCCATGAACAGTAACGTAGACAATACCCGTACATATGAATAGTGCCATATATGTGAACAATGTTATTTTTCCTTTTATGCTCCTCCTAAGATTTTCGACCGTCCTAAGTTCAAAAGTGATGTCCGTTTTACCATTTGATCTCTCCTTTATTTTGAAATGACTATGATGCCCCTAAAATACATAAAATACTTAATTAAAATAAAACACACATAATTAAATTACAAAGAACTAAAACACATAAAAGTAAGGGTTGTTAGCAAGACTTGAAATGTAAAATAATGGTTTTATAAATATACATTTTCTAATACTGAACAATAGTCTCGAGAATCTGACTATAAACGACCCTGTTTGCCAGTTTATAAGAAAACTAGATAGGAAGCCTATCCTCAACCAATGGAGGGCGTTCAAGCTATTTCTAGACATAAAAATAGAGGAAGATGTGAGCCACAGTTGCAACTACTTGTAAATATCCTTTTACTTCACTATTATTTTATTTCACTATTGTTTTATCTTTCCATTATTGTCTTTGATAATTTTATCTTATCATTGTCTCTTTTTCTTTTTATTGTTTCCTTTTTTACTTGCGAGCCATGTGCTTTACGCATTATTTGACACTGACATGCCACCTCATATACATTTGTGACCCACTTTCACCAAGATTCTTAAATATAACTTTTTGTTAAGCATTCACAAATTGTTTTTGAGAAATATTCCAATGGCAGCTACTCCCAATAGAAAATTTAAGAACATTTGTGTGCTTTCTACATTTAACTATGGCAAACATAAAGTGTTCGTTGAGGCAGCTATAGATCTTGCTTTCTACATTACACTTGGTGTATGGAGGAGGTAACCGAGGGTTATCAAAATTGGTCTCAGAAGCTGCTTTTGTCAAAGGAAGCCAAGTGTTAGGCATCATTCCAAGAGCCCTAAAACCTTTGGGCAGTTTGTCTGACCCACCAACTGGAGAAGAGTTAGTCGTCTCAAGAATGCAAGAAAGAATAACTTAAATGTTTAATCATGCTGATGCTTTTATTTTCCTTCCAGGAGATCTTGCAACACTATAGGCACTTATCACACTAGCATCTAAGGCCCATCTGCACATTCACCAAAAACCCATCGGGTTGTTAAATGTCAATAACGTTTATGATGGCTTCATCGCATTTCTTAACCATGCAATAAAAAACTATTTCATTTCTTCCAATGCAAAAAAAAAAATTTATTTGTGCTCACACTGTTAATGAGCTACTTGATCTGTTACAAACTTATAGACTGGAGCCAGACTCTTGGACCTTTGTGTTGGAGCATCCAAATAATGATGGTAATAGTAGTCACAGTAAGAAATACAAATTAGATTTAAGCTGCAGTAAGAAGTTCCATAAACTATTTATGTTTGAGAAAAATATAAATAATTATTTTGTTTAGTGAAGTTATGTCAAACAAAAGCAAAAAAAAGAAAAAAAGAAAAATTATTATTTAAAAAAACAACAATAATAGGTGAAATCCACCTTGCAACTTCAAAAAAAAAAGAAAAAAATCTCTACATTTTTCTCAAATATACATTTTGTATTCCTTATTTCCCCTCTTTTGTTAGCCATGTCCCTAACCTATATTACGTCCTAATAAAAGTCCTTCTTGATTTTAGGGAACTATAGCCTGAAGTAGAAGCTAGTTATATAGGCTAAAAAGATGTAGTGATGCATAAAATAAATAAATAAATAAATTGGGTTCATTAGCATTTTTATTTGACTTGAGAAGACTAGCATCACTGTTCGCTTGAGATGGCTAGCATTTTTATGTCACTCGCTCTCACGCTAAAATCCATCATTTCAACTCGCTTTTCAACTCAAATCAATTCATAAATCTTATTCCCCATCTATTCTTGAGTAAAAAATAATCTTCAAAAATTATTTTCACCATCAAACTCATTAGATCCGAATCTCACCTAGGTTTTAAAAAACATCTCTCTCTAAATTGCTTCCTCTTAAGCTAGTTTTGATCCAAATTGAACCTCACTATTCATTTCAATCATCATCATCTCCCTTCTCATTGCCTCATTTCACTTCAAATCAATCAAAATCACCAAGTCAAACTCACGGCCGGTTCGTGGAAGAGCCAAAGAGCTGGTTCAACCTACCAAACGGTCATGGCAAGCAGGAGGCTCTTCCACCTAGTCCACCTTTAAGTCCACGCATTTTCCGACCAATCATTTGGTCAAACGATTTCACAACAATTTCATGACCTGTGAGGTACTCCTTACATTCTTCATTTTACTGGATTGGCTTCATACTCTTAGTATTAGTAATAGAAATTTATTTCAATTATTAGAATATGTTGGTTGGATAAATGCCCTTTTGATTGAAGAAAATGTATATCCTGACTTGGTGAAAGTATTTTACTCGAATATAGATATTTATCGAGTAATCACCAAAGTTGGAGGAGTTTCAATTGAATTTGATGATTCGGAGTTTAACTATATCCTAGAAACCTCGGATGATGGCCTAAAAATATTTTCACCAAGAAAATCTCCTGATATTGATGACTATGTTCATATTGACGCCGTTAAAAATATATGTCGTCGTATTGACCTTTCAAATGATGATTGTACTATCCATTTCCGCATTCAATGTCTTTGTCTTCAAACTCATATTTTACTCCATTTTATTCAGAATATTGTGCTTCCTAGATCAGGCCATTTGGATGAGGTTTCACATATAGATGTTGCCTTAATTGATTGTATTCTTAGACGTCGTCCAGTTGACATAGGATACTCCATTGTGCAAACCATGCTTTCTATTTCTAAATTGATTACACGTTCTCTTCCATATGGTCATTTTACCACCCGGATCCTTAAACACTTTAAAGTACCTATCCATGAACCATCATGTAGGCCATATAAAAGCATCGGGGATGAAATTGTTAGTGCCTTAGGTTTTGAGCGGCATAATAGAGCTTGGGTAAGGATTTATGACAATAAGTATATTTTTCTTGCTCTAAGTGATGATCGGCCACTCAACGATGTGGTTCTTGCTGATCAATTTCCTGATTTCTCACTTCCATTCCGGGGCCAGCACAGACGTCATGATCGTCCGGTGTCTACTTCTGCTCCTGAGGCATCTGTACTTGTTTTACCACTTCCCGAGCCTCTTGTTTTTGACGAAGTTACTCTTCAACAGCTTATGGATGAAGTAAGGAGACCCTTTGTGTGATAGATTGCTTTTCAGCAGCAGCTCATTCATGGCCATCGCCTTTTCTTTGAGCACTTCGGCATTCCATATCCCTATCCACCTCCACCACCACCACCACCATCCTCACCACCTCAGTAGTCTCTTATGCTTGTATTTGGACACACAAACATTTCATTTCCTGCTTTACGTTCTTTTATTTTTGATTATTTGGATGTTTGTTATGTTGGATTATGTATCTTTTTTGGATTATGTGGATTTCATATGTTGGTTGTGTTTTTCTCCTATGTTTTGGATCATGTGGAATTGATATGTTTGATTTGAGATTTTGATGATCGATAGGGGGAACTTTTTACTCTTTTTGATGCTGAAGGGGGAGATATGATATTTAAAGGGAAAATTCATTTGTTATGAAAAATATGTATGCAAGGGGAGTGTTTTAAATATTTTTTAAATTAAACTTTTAACCTTGCATTGATTAAGAGGGGAGTTTTTTCATAACTAAATCAATTTTCTTTTATATGTTTTGTCATCATAAAAAAAGGGGGAGATTGTTAGCCTATATGGCTATAAATGTTGATTTTAATGATAACAAACCACATGTTTTGGACAAACATATGGACTAAAATGAAAAAGTTTGATTTTAATAAGTATTATTTTAAATTCTGTATTTGGGCTTATTTGAAAATATTTAAAATATTTTTGAGCCATACTATAATTTTCATATATTTGGGTCATATAATAATTTCAAAAAATCTTGGGAATAACAACTATTATTTAGAAATTCTGCAATTGGATCTATTTGCACTATTTATACTGTTTGGGCCATAATACAGTTATAGAAAGTTTTAGGATAAAATTATAATTTTAAAAATAATTCGCTGTAGCAAAGCGGCTAACCGGATGAAAGCGGCATACCGGATGTTCAAAAATTTAAATTTTTGAACATAACGATAACATTAAGTGATTAACCAGATTCACAAAAGCAGCAAGCGGGTTATCACTAGAAAGTCAATAATGACGAGTTTTCTTCCTTAACTATAAATTAGTTCAAATCAAACTCATTTAAAATGATGCAACCATTGATATTTTGAGCAACTCTTTGCAAATTTAAGAGCATAACTTTGTATTCATTTAATTTAATTCACACATATTAAGCTTTCATTTGTATTCAAACATATTGTGTGAGATAAATTTTATAATCCTTTTTATAAAATCAAATTGAGAGGTTGGATGTGTTGGGATATAATTGGGTTAAGTGATTGGGGATAATCTCTTGTTGCAAAGGTTCATTGATACCTTGGAAATCAATTGTAAGTGTTTGAAGTCTTGGGAGGCTTGGATAGTGAAATCTTCAAGCCTGATGTGCTTAGAGGCGTGGACGTAGGCGAGGATTACCGAATCACGTAAAAATCCTCTTGTTTGTTTTTCTTCCCTTACTCTTTATATTTTCTGTGATTTATTGAATGTGTTGCTTTTGATTTCATTAAGGCATTAAATTGAATTATTGTGTGATTTGCTTGCTTAATTTTTAAGTACCCAATTCATCTCCCCTCTTGGGTTGCATAACTTGTATTTCAAAGCAGGCCTTGCAAAATCTTCACGAATAACCTAAGATACTTGGAGATTTCATGCATCCTACTAGAATAAAGTCACCATCATGCATAGTCTTTCCTCTTGATTTATCATGATTTAATTTCAAACCTGGTATCATTCAACTCTTGCCTACTTTTGATGATTTTGAGTCTGAAAATCTATATTTGGATTAAAAGGAATTTGAGGAAGTTTGTAACACATGTATTGATAAAAATTGTAGCATGAACATAATCAATCTTATGTTTTTTCCTTTTTCATTAAAGGATAAAGTTAAAAGTTGGCTACAAAATCTTAAGTCAGGATCTATCAGCACTTGGGATGAAATGCAAGCATAATTTTCGAAAAAATTCTTTCCACCCCACATAACAAATTCTTTTAAAAGACAAATCATCATCTTCACTCAAAAGCCAAGAAAAACCCTCTACCAATGTTGAGATAGGTATAAAGAGCTACTTAACATTTGTCCACACCACGGTTTTGAAACATGGAGGTTAGTGTCTTATTTATACAAGGGACTAACATTCCAAAGTAGACAAGTCATTGAAATGATGTGTAATGGTGAGTTTAGAGATAAAAGTCCTAAAGATGCATTATATTATCTTGACTATATAGCAGAGAATGCACAACACTAGGACACAATTAGTTCTTATAAGTCATCAAGTAAACCCTAGTCATCTTTATTTGGTAGAGGCACGTACAGCCTTAGGGAAGACCATGACCTTCATGCTAAATTTGCATCTTTAGCTAGAAAATTAGAATCATTAGAGTAAAGTCTGTATATTTCATGTTATATTTGCGATTCTACTGACCATTCTACGTAAGACTGTCCAACCTTACTAGCTTTGAGAGAAAGTTTACGTGAACAAGTAAATGTCATTGACCATTTCAAAAGGCCAAATCCCAATCCATACTCCCAAACTTATAACTCTAGTTGAAGAAACCACCTAAATTTCAGTTGGAGAAATGACAATCATGGACAAGCCTTCACAACCAACTCCTCCACACCAAAATTTCCAAAACCCCCAGAGTTACCCACCATATGTCCTACCACCAATAAAAACTCTGGAAGACATATTGCAGTTGTTTATTGAAAAATAAGAGTCAATCAACAGCGAAACGATGCAAACCTTAACCAATTTAACATAAATTGTCTACAAACTTACATTTGCTCTTACCATGCATAAAAAAAGGTAAGTTTCCTACTCAACCTGAACCAAACCCTAAGAGTCAACAATACCCTCAAATAGGTAATTTAGGAAACTAAAATATAAGGCAAGTCAAATTAGTTATAACCCTTCGTTGTAGTAAAATTGTTGAAAAACACATTATAAACCCTCATGAAATTAGTAAAGATTTATTTTTGGAAGATAAGAAAGAGTCTGTTGAAGCTTTAACCCATGAAGAAATAACTAACTCTCATCTTGTACCCCCATTTTCTGAAGCACTAATCAAGCCAAAAAATAAAACCATAGTCTAAACATTTATGAAGATTTTAAACAAGTGAAGGTCAACATTCCTCTGCTAGATGTCATTAAACAAGTACCTTCTCATACTATATTTCTAAAAGATTTGTGCATTGTGAAAAGAAAACATAAGGTGCAAAAGAAAGCTTTTCTAGTATAACAGGTAAATTCCATTCTGTCAACTAATAACGCTTTGAAATATAAGGATCCTGGTTGTCTGACTATTTCTTACATTATTGGGGATCATAAAATTAGACATGTTGTACTTGATCTTGGCGTCAATGTTAATTTGCTTCCTTACATAGTGTACTAACAGCTCCATCTCGGTGAGTTAAAACCAACCTCCACCACTCTTTACTTGTTGATAAGTCGATTAAAGTTCTAAAAGGAATAATTGAATATGTATTAGTCCGAGTCGATAAATTCATATACCCTGTAGATTTTATTGTTTTCAAAACGGAACCAATTGCTAATAAATGCGAACAAATTTATGTTATATTGGGTTAACCATTTTTAGCTACTACGACTGCTTTCATTGATTATAGGAATGGAGTAATAAAATTATTTTGGAACTCAATGTATTCAACATATGTGTACGACCTCACAACAAAGTAGATGATGATAGTGAAAATGAGGAGATTGATCTCATTGAGCCAATCATTGAAGAACATGTTCAGGATTTGAATTTTACAAATTTTATAGAAATTTGTTTTGCAGGTTCTTTTAAATCAAATAAGGAATTAGATTGTGATACTTCTAACATACGCTCTATACTTATGCAGGTACCTACAGGTGACAATAACCAATCGACTTTGAAGATACGACATAACCTAAAGAACCAAATGAAAAAGAAGCATCAGAGCTCGAATTAATACCCTTACCGAAAGAATTGAAGTATGCCTATCTTAGAGAATAGTAGACTTATCCAGTGGTAATTTCCTCCCAACTCACACATGATCAAGAAGGTAAGCTGTTGTCTATACTAAAATGGCAAAAAAATACATTTGGTTGGACCTTAAAAGACATAAAAGACATTAACCTTTAATCTGCACACATCAAATACACTTATAGAAAACTTTCAAACAACCCGTCAACCTCAAAGAAGACTACACCTTTATATAAAAGAAATGGTAAAGAATGAGGTCTTTAAACACAAATAGTACCAAAGAAATCTGGGATAATCATTGTAAAAAATGAAAAAGGTAAACCAATCCTAACACGAATTCCATCTAGTTGGCGCATGTGCATTGATTACAGAAAATTAAATGATGCCACTAGAAAAGACCATTTTCCCCTTTTATTTATAGACTAAATTCTCAAGAGAGTAGCAGGGCACTTGTACTACTGCTTTCTTGATGGCTACTCTGACTATTATCAAATTCCTATAGCCTTAGAAGATCAGGAAAAAATCATATTCATATGTCCATTTGGAACATTTGCATTTAGGAGAATGCTTTTTGGACTTTGTAATGCTCATGCAACATTTCAAAGATGCATGCTAAGTATTTTTAGTGATATGGTTGAACATTGTCTAAAGGTTTTCATGAATGGTTTAACTGTATTTTGTAATTCTTTTTATATGTGTCTTGATGTTCTAGAAAGGATTTTAGAAAAGTGCAAAGAAAAAGGACTAGTTTTAAATTAAGAAACATATTATTTCATGATCACTTCTAAAATTGCCTTGGACTATGTCATGTCTTCAAAAGGAATCGAAGTTGACAGAACCAAAGTTGAAGTCATCTCAAAATTACTCTCACCAAAGACAATTAGAGAAGTTTGTTCCTTTTTAAGAGATGCTGAGTTTTATAGGAGATTTACAAAAGACTTTAGTGCCATATCTAGACCACTTTGTAACCTCTTAATAAAAGACACACCATTTGAATAGACTGATGATTATCAACAAGTGTTTGAAAAGATAATTAGTCTTTTGACATCAGCTCTAATAATGCAACCTCTTGATTGGTTTTTTCCTTTTGAGCTAATATGTGATGCAAGTGATTATGTTGTTGGTGTTGTTCTATGACAAAGAAAAGAAAGTAAGTCTTTTGTTATCTATTACCAAGTAAAACTGATAACTCTATGAAGTGAGAGTTATTACGGTAATTCTAAACTTAAATCAAGATCACTTAGAGACTGAATGTTGTGTTTTTATTACATTTTTTTATTTTTGCATAAACATCCATTTTAGTTTAGTCTTACTAAATTTTTCTTGATTTAAAGTAATTTGTGCCCAAAACATGTGCATAATTGTAGGTTTTTAGAAGTTTATAATCCATGAAGAGATGTTGAGGTAGTAGGATAGCAAAAAGGAAGAAGAATATGGCCACAAAAGAAGTGAAACACAACCTGGGTGCAGTGTTATAGCTGTTGCTGGAGCAACCATTACTGTAGCAATCCTGAAATAACCATGGAGAAAACTTAGCATGGGATAGCTACAGAATTGTGATTTACAGTTTCTTGATTTGACGCATGTACGGGCTAGGCTTTTGTTTACCTTAGTTTTCAGTTAGAAAAAGGGGCGCGCATTACATAAAACGATAGCAAGGAATTAACATTGAAAAATCAAGAGGCGAAGAAGAAAAAAATCAGAATTCTAGGGAGCCGAGGCCACATCATTGAAGAATCCAGCAGAGTTATTTAGATTCACTATCTATCGTTCTTCACTTATTCTTATTTACTCTTTAATTGAACTAATGTATTTCGTGACCATTATGTTGCTGTTTGTTTTCCTCTTCCAAAGTATGAACTAAAATTGCTTGTAGTTGAGTGAGAACAATCTAATGGGTTTTTTACTATTCTTATGAGTTGATATGTGATTGCTATAGCATTTTACTCTAGTAGCTATTATTATAACTGTTATTTCGATTGACCACCCATTTAATAGTTCAAGTTAAGATAGAGTCGCAAAAGGGCATGTTTTAGTGGAAATTATTAGAGTAATACTTGATCTTAATTTAAGTTTCCTGGATTAAGTTTATGAATCTCATAAGGGCTATACTTGAAGTTAAGATTTGTCACAACTAAAACATAGGTACTCACCTAGTAGCGTAGAGAGAATAGATGTTTATAATGTCATGCCGTAGGTAGAATAACAACTGGTCCTTGCAAAAGATACCTAAGGGTATGAGAATTCCAACACGCGACAGTTGAGAATACAAAATAATTTTTGCCCAGTGCTATCTATAGAAATTGCTGTAGTAACTGGTATTAATTTGATAAAAAACAGTCAACCCATAAAGAGAGTTTGATGATTCAACTACCTTATTCTCATTTGATTCTTCTACGTAATTTATTTAACTTATTTTATCATTGCATTATTTTGTTTTATTTTATCACAATTATCAATTGCGGTAGGAATCAACTTTATATTTGTTCATCTCTAAATAAAGGTAGATTGCACTACTGTGATTGATGTAGCATTTCTAGTAACATCAATCCCTATGGAAACGATCTTGAATATTCATCACTTTATTACTTGTTGTATACACTTGCACATTGGCATTAATAGCATTTGATTTAAAATTTACCAACAAGAACTTTAAATAGTGCGAAAATGAATTACACCACAACTAAAAAAGAACTACTTGCTGTAATATTTGCACTAGATAAATTTTGTTTGTATTTAATCTGTTCATCTACCATTGTTTATTTTGATCATACCGTTGTTAGATATTTAATGTTAAACAGGATGCTAAGCCAAGGTCGATACGATGGATTTTGCTACTTTAAGAATTTAATTTAACAATTAAGGACAAAAAAGCATCAAAAATGTTGTTGCAGATCATCTGTCAAGAATTACAAATAAGTCTTCAATTGAAACAACACCCATTAATGATTTTTTCCCTGATGAATTTTTGTTTTCTATAAAAAAAAAAGTGCATTGGTATGTTAATATTGTTAATTATCATGGAACAAGTGAAATGCTATGTGACTGAAGTTTCCAAGACAAGAAGAAATTCTTAATAGAAGTGAAAAGCTTTTATTGGGATAATCCATACATGTTCAAGTACTGTTTTGATCAAAATTTTCGCAGATGCATACCAGACGACGAGGTAAGTAGGGTCATTCAATTTTGTCATTCTCAAGCATGCAGTGGCCACTTTTCTTCAAAAAAGACAGCTACAAAATTATTGCAGTGTGAGTTTTATTCGCCTACATTATTTAAAAATTCACATACATTCTAGAAAGTGTGAAAAAATTGTCAAATGGTAGGTTCTATTTTAAAGCGAAACATGTTTCCTTTAAACCCTATCCGTATCATTGAAATATTTGAATTGTTAGGGAATTGATTTTATGGGCCTTTTTTCCATCATCATTTAGAGTTGTATAAATTTTGGTTGCTTTTGATTATGTTTCAAAATGGATTGAGGCAATTCGTTGTTGGCACAATGAAATTTGGAATACCTCGAGCCATTATCAGTGATGGAAATAAGTATTTTTGTAATAAGCCGAGCCCTTAATGAAGAAATATGGAATTGCATATAAAGTTGCTACTCCTGATCACCCTCAAATAAGTGGCAAGTTGAATTAGTAAATAGGGAGATAAAATAAATTTTGGAAAAGGCAATTAACCCAAACTGCAAAGATTGATCTTTTCGACTAACTGATGCACTTTTGGGCATATCGTACTGCTTTTAAAACATCTTTAAGAATGTCACCGTATCGACTTGTTTATGGTAAAGCATGTCACTTACTGGTTGAACTTGAACAAAAATCATTTTGGGCAATTAAAGCTTTTAATTCAAATCTTGATGATGCTGGTAATGTGCGTAAATTGCAATCGAATGAACTTGAGGAATTAAGGAATGATGCATATGAGAATTCTAGAATTATTTAGGCAAGAACCAAAGTTTTTCATGATAACAGAATTTTTGAGATTGGCTAAAAAATGTTGCTTTATAATTTTCGTCTTCATTAATTTCCAAACAAGTTAAAGTTACAGTAGAGTAGCCCATTTGTTGTAAAAAAAATATATCCATATAGGGCCATAGAAATTGAAAATCCTAAGGATGGTGTCACATTTAAAGTTAATGGTGAAAGATTCAAACCATATCTGGAACATCAACGATATTGAACATATACCAAATCAACTTGAGTGACCCACCAAATCTCCATTAAGCCGTTTGTTTTAAATTTTGTGAATTTGTTTTACTGTTACTTCACTATTTGAATTGTTTGATTTTTTTTCTTCTCTATGTCTTGAATAAAGTGCATTACGTTATTTCTTGTTTAAGTGTGTTGTTTGACAATTGTGCTTTAGCTCACCATTTTTTAACATGTCATTTGTACCTCCATTAGAAGGGTCCTTTTCAAACATCTTAGAGAACTTTTACATGTAAAATTTAATCTAATGAACTTGCTTTAAGTTTGTAAATACATCCTATTTGGGATCTACAACCACCAATTTTAGCATCCCACATTGAGATCTAGAAAGACTACTCAAAGAAATAGAGGATGGTATATATGAACTGCAATTGAAATTGGAGGTAAATTTAATAAAGGGACAAAGGTAAGTTACATATTTAATTATATTATTTGTGTGTTTTTTATTTTGCTGTTCTTCTTCACTTTTGATTTGATTTTGTAAATTTGATTCATTTTTCTAATATGTTTTGATTCACTCTCCCATATAAATGACAGATAACGGTACTCCATGACTTTTTAAGTCGGTATTCTTAGTTTCCCTTAATAACTGAAAGCCCAAAATCTAGCATGGAAAAAACACAGTACAAATTGCATAAGTGTTTTCCTTTTCTCCCTCAAAATACTCTTAAGAAGATTTATAAAACTCGTTGTGAACAACTGTGTTTATTAATGATCAATGGGATTTTTGTTGATGTTCATTGGTTAATTGAAGCAAAAGTCTAACCGGCAGGTGAGTTTTCTAATCCATTTGTTTCTTACATGCCTGGTTCTAGTAAAAGCACATTTGCTAGAAAAAGAAGAGCTAAGCAGCTTGGCTTTAAATGTCCTCACTGTGTAGACTTACTTGCAACAAACTACGTTGTAAAACTCTGGGAATGGTTTTTGTAAATCATTAAGACAAAATCAAATTTGTTAAGGATGACGTGAGTAAAAAATCATTAGATGATATCTTACAATCTCTTAAGACGCATCCAAGCGGATATGTGCAACGTAACATTCATAATTTATGGAGGTTGTTCCAAAAGGAAAGTACGTAGTTTAGTCTTAGGAATCTAATGCTGAAAGACCATGTTTGCCAGTTTATAAGAAACTGGATGGAAAGCTTATCCTCGACTTATTAAGGGCATTTAAGCCGTTACTGGACGTAAAATCAGAGGAAGATGTAAGTCACAATCACAACTACTACCAAATATCTTTTTTATTTTACTGTTCTTTTATCTTCTACATTATTATTATTTGTGTGATTTTATGTCTAATCACTGTTTGCTTTTTTCTTTTTATTGTTTGTTTGTTTTTCTTATTTACTTTTGAATTATTGAGCCAAATACTTTACCTGTCATTTGACAAACACACTACCCCATTTACAGATGTGCATCATTGTGTCCGTCACTAAAATCCTTAAATATGAGCTCCTTTTCAAGCACTCACAAACTATTTATTTTTAGAATTGTTTTAATGGCAGTAACTTCAAGCAAACAACCTAAGAACATTTGTGTACTTCCTGGATTTTTCTATGGAAAGTATAAGGAGTTCGTTCAAGTAGCTACAGATCTTAGTAGTGCTATAGCAGAGAGAAAACTACATGTTGTATCTGAAGGAGGTGACCTAGGGTTACCAAAACTTATCTCAGAAGTTGTTTTCGTTCGAGGAAGCCATTATTCGAAAAGCATTAAAACCTTTAGGATGTCTGTCCAACCCACCAACTGGAAAAGAGTTAGTTGTCTCAAGTATGTAAGAAAGAATATTTGAAATGTTCAATCATGTTGATGCTTTCATTTTCTTGATAGGAGATCTTACAACTTTAGAGGCGCTAATCACATTTACTTTTTAGGCCCATTTAAATATCTATAAAAAAATCCATCGATCTGTTAAATGTTAATAACTTTTATGATGACTTAATAATATTTCTTAATCATGCAATTAATTCCACCTTTAGCAAAAAAAAAGTCTTTATTTTTGCTTCTCTGGGTAACTAATTACTTGATCTTTTGCAAGCTTATAAACCAGAGCCAGATCTCATGACTTTGGCGTTGGATTGGGTAATTGATGATTATGACAGTAACCCTCGAAAAAAGTGTAAATTAGATTTTACTCTCCATTTGTAAAAATTTTCTAGCAGTGGCCTGGTGATATCTTGTAAACTCTACTTTTTTTTTCTAAGAAATTAAAGACAATATCTCATTAGGAATAGTTGAAAATTATGGATGTCTCAGTCTTGGTGATGTTTTTACTAATTGTTGTTGTAAAAACTAACTTTAGATAAATATTTGAGTCGAAGATGGTAGAATATAGAATGTAGTGTCTGTAGAAATGCATCTTCTTAATTTTAGAGTTTTGTTTCTCTAAATTTTTTTTTGTATTTTTTTATCTCTTTTTTTTCTCTTAATCATCTCCTTTAAGTTCCTGCAATCAGACCAAATTTTTTAGTTTTTTTAACTTCAAAAAAAGAAAAATATACAAAAATACAAACAAAAAAAATTTTCTGTGTGGTCTTGTAATATTTGATAACACGATGATTTCAAATTTTGGTACTTGTATTATCTTTAGCTTGAGTTATGCTACACTATGTTTTCCCCTTTGCATGTTGAAATATAAATTGAGAAATTTAATGACTAAAACTTATTAAGCCATTTGAAGGAATGTATATTTCATGATAAGTCCAAGTGAGCTTTTGAGCCTATTACCATGGAGAGTAACCTTATTTGCCTATACAACTACACAGTTTATTGTACAAGATCTCTATATTTTCTTTAAAAAAAGTGAAAAAAAAAGTTTGTGCAACTACGTATAAAAATCCATTGAACTTGCGGATATGAAAGATTATTTAAAGTATCCATAGTTAACCCCTTTGAGTCTAAATAAATAAATAAATAATTTTTTTGGTAACCTACCATCTTGTCCCACTCCAATGTGAAGTACCAACTTATATTTTATATTTGCCACCACTCAATTATGTTTGAAAATAGGGATGATTATGTATCCCTTATTATAGTGCTATGAAAAAAATATATATGTATATATATAAATAAATAAATAAAAGAAAAAATTCAATCGAAAAACACCTTGTAATTTTCAAAAGGTCACATATTTTTCAAATATATATTTTTTGTTTTTTCCTATTGCCCTTTCTCTGTTAGCCATGACCCTACCTACGTTACATCCTAGTGAAAGTCCTTGATTTTGGGGAACTATAATCTTAAGTTAAAGTTGGTAATATAGACTAAAAATGTTGTGATGCATAAAAATAAAAATAAATTAGTTTGCCTAATAATTCCCCTGAGTTAAGATCATTTTATTTCTAAGTTTTGGGCATTATTCTTTCATCTTGATGAGAATGTGTGATATTGTTTTACTATTCTCTCAATCTATCACTTTTTAAAGTTACAGTTTTTCTGAGGTATATTTTCTTTTGAGAGAGTCACTCTTAACCGTGAGGTTTTGGAGTTTGACGTATCATTCTTGAAAGTGGCTTGATTAATGTATCTCTAATAATTGATCATTTTACATGATTTTACTTAACTCATTTGTGTGGATGTGATTTTCTTTAGGCTGAAGATAATACTTATACTTTTATTTGATTGTTGTCATTAATCTGATGAAAGAAGTAAACATAATGTTAAAAAAAAATTCAATTTGGGTTTGAAATTTCGCTAAATTTTTGTCACTTAAATTTCTAGGGCTTAGCAATATGCTGGTTGGGGGGTGTGATTGACACTAAAATGTGTACATTTAATAAAGATAAAATTATTAGTTTTTCACTTATTGTATTGATTAATGCACTCATTATTCCTATATGATCTCAACACTCCCCTTTTTATGTTAAATTAATTTATAATATGTTAATTTTATTTTAATTTTATATTATAGATATATTTTAAGAATAAAGAGGAGTTGGAACTGGATGCGGGAACAAATAAGAATTACATGAGTAATTTGAAATGCATTATTGAGGAGATATAATTAATAAAAAAATAAATATTTCAAAAAAAATAAAAAAATATAAATGACAAAGTGTGATAGTCACGGGTAAAAGTTGCCACCATGACTATCACACTCCTCTAGGTGATAATATAATAAATGAATACATAAATAATAGTTTAAATAATAAAATAAAGGAAGCTAAAGGCAATCGTCGCCTAGAAAAAGGGAGGGGGAGCTGAAGCTGAAGAGAAGCAAGACGGGGGAGAAAGCTGAAGAATTCCTTCTTTCTTTTTTCTTGTTTTCTTGTGTAATAAATATTCGTGTGATAGATTTCAGAAATTAATTAAATAAAAGAAGTGTTTTATTTTCCAATATGAGTGACTAAATTTTCTAAGTTGAGGTGAAAGGTAAAGCTCAAATATTCAAATTATTGGGTTAATTACTCTCTCAAGTGAGTCTTAAAGTTTATTTTATTTATTATATATTTTTTCCTTATTGGTTTCTTTTATGTCATTTTAATTTATAAATACAAATTTCTTCAGATTTATTCGGTATTTTGACATATTGTAAACACTTCAATATAGTTGTGACACATTAAGTACTTAGTCTCATATTTATGAAATGCATAATAATTAACTGGTAAATGAAATGCAAAATATAAAATTTGAGAGAGTGTTATAACCATAATTTGAAATCTGAGAGTGAATCCCATAACCTTAGCATATTTTTAGATTGATTCATATTAATTTCTTTTCCCGCATTAAATTTTCTTAGTTTAATAAATTGACTACTAGATTTTAAATTTCATGTAGTTCGACTCTGCACTCACTGGGTTATATTATAATTAGATACTCTTATACTTAGGAGTAATAATACTTTTGAGTCGTGTCAATTATTATGGATTTTTAATGTACAATGAAAACCTCGGGTGATATTTGAATGACATCATGTAAGTATATTATCTACAGTGATGTGTGTTATTTTGTTTGAGGAGATTGATCAATAAAATTGGTTGATTATTGGATTGTTTTGGAAGTGCTTATTTTACAGATTTATAAGTTGAAGATGTCGAAATATAGGGGAGACTATCGAATTTTTGGCAAGATCCTTATCGATGATTTGATTTAGTCACATGAGATGAAATTATATAGACTTGCCTTTAGAGTTTGAGGCAGATCATTCCAGTTATAGCATAATTTTCCCACTTTCTCTCTTATTAAAGTAATCCTCTATAGTTTCTCTTAGGGTTTGCTTTAGAAAAAGCTAAAAAATATTAAAACAAAAAGAAACAAAATAATACAAATCACAACTAATTAAGCATACTCAGGACATAATAAACACTATTAGATTTTGCGAACAGTGATGGTTTGCACAAGAACATTGTATTCTGATCTTTACCGTTTTACTTGGCGGAAATGTGGCATTGTACTTCCGATATTTAGTTCCTATTACACAAGAACATTGTCAAGATGTCATATTATCGGTTGCTTGTCTCTACTGTTAATTGCCACTTACATTTTTCTTTAGAATGTTTTAGTTTTACTTTATGCTCTTGTTTTCTAGGGGTCTGGCTTGGCCGTCTTGCCTGCACCATTAATCTCTTTAATCCTTATCTAAGTACCATTATCTCATGCTTGGTCTACACTTTTGTCTAACTATTGTATAGTGTTATAGTGTTAATTGAAAAATAATTTTAATTTTTAAATAAAATTATTTAATTTTACAATTGTTTTGTCACTTTTATCTCTGAGCATTAATTGCCTCTATCACTAGGTTTTCAATGGTTAATTGAATTAACCGTTAATTGTATTGAATTTGGCTGTAAACTAATTTGCAAGTTTGCTATGAGCTACTACTAATGCGTTTTTTATTTGGAACAAGTGAGATCTAGAATGATGTGAAAGATATTCAAATAAGACACTTTCCACTAAACTAAACACATGACCAAAACCTTTCAGAGTACATAAAAAATATTACAATTAATTAATACATTTGTGACACGTGTAGTTTAATTAAATATAATTGTTATACCCCTATTTTTTTTTTACCAAACTTGAGTCTAAGGACACGTCCAATAACATATCCTAATCTAAATAAGATAAAATAATACAAGTCCTAGTGCTCGTCAAACTCGAATCTGCAAGATAGGAGATAAGTTTTTTTAATTCAATTATATTTCTTACTATTTTCTCTTATATAAAGAGGGTACCACTCAAAGCCAAGAACAAACAATCACAGTATATATGAGAAATAGGCATATTGGAGGAGGAGGTACAATATCCTTCAAGCCTTTTCTTTTACTCATTTTCTAGTCTCTTATTATTTATTTGTTATCATGCTACTCTTGATCTCTGACTTAAACATCGGAGGGTATACACCAAAACACTCTCGACAATCCTTTATGGGTTATTGTTTCGTAGGATTCCGACTACCAAATGTTTTATTTTGAGGACATCAAACTCTCTCACAACTCATTCTCTAAGTAGACGAAGTCTTACTCATTTATTTTTCTGAGGCAAATTTTGGTAACAACAGTTGGCATTATCTATGAGGAACTGCCAAAAAGCCTCAAAAGCTCAACAACTATGATTGAAAAAGCAATGAAGAGGGCAACTGCATGGGGTCTAAAGCAAGGCACAGAATCAGATCTAAAACAATACATATAGATTGGGTCAAACAACCACACCTACTGCCGCTGTTTGTAGCCCCTTCTTTACTGGAGTCAGAGATTATAAATTAAACCCCCAAGCACCGGTGAGCACCCAAACACCTTCCCTACTACTGAAATCAGATAGAAACAGCTAACAAAGTCGTGGTTCTATGCCTATAGCACCACCATGATCAGTGCAAATATGCCAGAATCACAATCCACCGTCGCCTAGATTTTGCTCTAACGGCAGCACAACCATCAACCATCAAACCACACACAGCTGAATATCTCAATCTACTGTCAACAATTGCTTGTAACAGCAAGACACCACCACTGCTGGACTCCACGCGGCCTGTAGCCTCTAATCCAATCGTAGCAGTTTGATTTTTGGTCACCAATGGCCGGCGAGGTAAAGCACTAAAATTAGATAATTATAATTTTATGCCTTTCGTATTTTAATTTATGGTTTTGCCATGATTACCTCATCTTTATGCTTGATTACATGATTTTTCTTGCCCTCATATTAACGAGCCTCGATCTCATAATATGCACCTCAAATTTATATTATTAAGCATCGATCTTATATTATGTATCTTGATCTTAAACTCTGGGCCTCAATCTTATAACACGTAGTTCGGCCTCTTGCTCATAGGCCTGGATATTTTAATACGTACCTCAGCCTCATCTTTTTAGCCTCGATCTCATGACACTTAGTTCGGCATCACATTTTTGGCCTCGATCTCATGACGTTATAGCATTCAAGTAGTCTTCATTTTATTCAAGTTTTCCTCTCAAGTGCTCCTAAAATCCCCGCCAAATGATAATTGTTTTAGCCCTCATCTACAACCCGATTTCAATTATTTTGGCCCTTACCGCAGCTCAAGTTCAATTATTTTGGCCTTTCTCACAGCTTGATTTCAATTATTTTGGCCTTTATTGCAACTTGAGTTCAATTATTTTGGCTTTTCTCACTGCCCGATTTCAATTATTTTAGCCTTTGTCACTACTCGAGTTCAATTATTTTGGCCCTTCTCATGGCCGAAGTTCAATTATTTTGACCTTTATCGTGACCCGAGTTCAATTGTTTTGACCCTTATCGCGGTGCCAGTTCAATTATTTTGGCCTTCCTTACAGCCTGAGTTCAATTGGTCTAGCCTTTATTTGTGGCCGGATCTTAATTATTTCGGCCCTCATATGTGGCCCAATCTTAATTATTTCCCTCATTTGTTGTTTGATCTTAACTATGCTGGCCTTCATCAGTGGCATTATCTTAATTGTATAGCCTTTGACATGGCATTATTTTAATCTATTGGCCCTTATCGTACCATTATTTTAATTTTATATCCGTTATCGCGGCATTAGAGATCTTTATTGTACAAATTTTATTGAACGCCAAATGCATGAATCTATTATAGAATAGATTAATGGTGATGAGTGTCGATTTCAAGAGGAGGTGGATTTTAATTGTGTGTAAAATTAATTTTCTAATTAGGTGGTTGGATTTGTGATGAAGGTGATTTAAACTATCCTAAAATTTAAATTAGAATAGCGGGAATAAATTAAAGTGAAAACTATTAAAATGGTCTATGGATCTTTACTCAACACGCATCATGAGCTTAATATTCCTTATTAGTGTCAATTAAATCATGAGAGGGGTTTCCACTCCTCATGAACCTCACTCAAATAAATATGGTGCTAAGTGCTTATCGTTCCAAATAGCAATAACCTGCATTAGGGAGATGGTTATAATAGTGCAATATTTAGATAAGATTATAACTATCTATCGAGGAAAAGTCAAAACATCCACATAAATCAGAGGGAAAGAGAAAATAAATTACCAAATTAAACCCATGGAACATGTTGAGACCTCATCTTCAACTCAAGTTTGAAAGAAAATTAGCTACTCATAATTAAATTAGGGGTAAATGAGAATTTATTAAAATACGTAGAAAATACAAGATAGAAAAGGAATTACAGAAAATCGAGCTCAAAAATAAATTTAGGGTTGTAAAATTAGTGAAGAGCCCCCTATTTATAGATACAATGAGTAAATCATGACTATTGAATTAAAACATTTTGGACACTTAGGATTGCAACATATGGCAAGTTTTAATTCGATAGAACACATCATCAAGGTTGTTATTCCGTGTATATGCATGCATCGTATGCATATTTTTTGGTCCACTAACATATTGTCACGTCATCGATCAATGCCACATCAGCATTTTAGTTTAATAGGATCGTTACACATCATCAGTCAACGCCACATAAGTAGTCAATGCCACATCATTCATCCAATTGAATGCTACCACATCATCAGTTAGTGCCACATCATCGTTCAAAACCACATCATCGTACCGTATATGTGAACAGTATCTTGAACAGTACGATACATGTAAATAGTGTTGTTTATTATTTAATACTCTTCCTAAGGTTTTCAATTGTCTTGAGTTCAAAATCATTGTCTGTTTTGCTATATGATCTCTTATTCATTGTGAAATGACCATGATGCCTCCTAAAATATATAAAATACTTAATTATAATAAAACAGACATAATTAAATCAGAAGGGACTTAAATACATAAAGGTAAGGATGTTAATGAGACTTGGAGTGTAAAATGATAATTTTATCCTTTATAAATATACACTTTCTAGCACTCAACAATCTTCTCATGTAATTGAAGTTGTCCTGATGATAGTCAAGATTTGCTCATGTGATTCAAAGTATTCTCATGACATTCGAGATTTCCTTATGTCATTCATATTGTCCTCTTGCTATTCAAGTTGTCCTCATTGCATTTGTGATGCCATCATGACATTCAATGAGGGATAATAAGAAAATCTAACATATTATAAGTTATATTAGTTTAAAACATTCACTCCTAAGCTCGTGAATACTATAAATCAAGGCTCTTGTTATACTCATATTTTTTACCAAACCCAAGATCAAGGACCCACGTCCAATAACATGTCCTAATCGAAATAGAATAAAATAATACAAGTCCTATCCTAGTCAAACTCAAATTCTACAACATAGGAGATAAGTTTTCCTAATCCAATTTTCTCTTATATAAAGAGTCTACTACTCAAAGACAAGGACACGCAAAAAATAGGCAAACTAAAGGAGGGGTTACAATATCCTCCAAACCTTTTCTCTTATTGTCTTTTCTCTCTCATATTATTTATTTGTTATTGTGCTGCTCTCAATCTTTGACTTAATCTCTGGATGGTCTACACTGGCAACACCCCCCAAACAAACCCTAAAAGTTATTATTTCATAGGATTCCAACCATTAAACGCTTTATTATGAGGATGTCAAGCTCTCTCATAGCATGTTCTCTAAGTACACAAACTCTTTCTCAACTCTTTTTCAGCCAAATTTTTGCATGAACAATAACTATAGATTAGATGTTAATTTCTCAAAATAAAAACATATATTAATTAGTGTAATACCTTGAATGTACTCTAAAATTTTTTAGATGAATAAATACATAAATAAGAATAGATATATAAATAGAAGTCAATGCAAGGCTCACAGGTTGTAAAACAATATATGAATCCTTATTCAAAAGCCAAAGAGCGCATAAGTTCTCCAAAGAGACCAAAATTTTAATTTTCATCTATCTTACTAGCGCTACAACTTCTCTCTCCATATCTCTAGCCATAATGGCAGCAGCTCATAACTTGGTATAAATCAACCATGTTATTGCAGTTACCCCTTTCCCCAACTCAACAACATCGTTTCATCTCTCTCTCATATATTTTGGCACATCTTGGATCATCATTCCTCCTGTAGAATGCCTCTTCTTTTATGAAGTCACTCATTTAACTTTTGAAATTTTCAACTCAACCATCTTCCCCCACTCAAGCACTCACTTGCTCTTACTCTCCATCACTATCTCCCTCTCGCCAGTTACTTAATGTGGCCTTCAGTTGTCGCAAAACCAGCCATCTTCTACTACCTAAATGATGGCATTTTAGTTACAGTAGCTTAGTATAACGCAAGCTTTAGTGACAAAATTCATGAAGTAGTTAAGTCTCGTCCTCTGATGCTGCAGTTATCTATTTATGAGGATAAAGCTAAGGCTATGGCTATCCAAATAACATTATTTTGAAACAAAGGTTTTTCAACTGGTGTTTCATTTCACCATGTAGTTTCTGATGGGAAAAGTTCAACAACATTTATGAAAGAGTTAATTATGTAAATAAGATAAAGAACAAAATACTAGTTTTTTGCTAGCAAAACTAACTCCTTCATTTGACCGAGTTGTGATCAAAGAATTTTAATGAGAGCGCCAACTGTTAAGGGTTTTTCCAAGCTCTGTGGATCTGAACAATTTGTTTGAGCTGCGTTTAAGTTGACTTGTGAAGATTTAAAGAAACTGCGTTATAAGGTTCTATCTATTTATGGAAATCATGAGGTAGGACAATCAAAACAACTTCATTTATCAGCTTTTGTGCTTTCATTATCTTATGCATACCATTGTCTGGTTAAAGTTAAAATAAAGGAAGCTAGTACAAATGTTCTTTTATATTGGATTCCCAGCTGATTGTAAGACACATTTAGATCGTTCAATTCTGGTTAATGTTTTTATAATTATGTAGAAGCATTTGATGTGATTAAAAGAGCAATTGAAATTATGGCCGAAAATGAAATTGCTTTTGTTGCTGAAAAGTTAAATGATTCGATCAAAAGGTTAGAAGGGGGTGATGGAGGATCTGAGGAAAAGATCTTGAAATTAATTAGGATGTATACACAACCAGCATTGGTTCTTGCTGTAGTCAATAAAGAGATTAATAATTGTAATGACATTTTAGTGATGACTAATAACTTGTACAAACATATATATGTACAAATGGTTGATGACATAAAATGTAGTGTCTTAAAGAAAGTTTAAATAATAAAGATATTACAATTACAACTAGGACTTTTGACTTATAGTTGATATCTTGAATTCTTAAGATCCCCTTGATAATGCCTTACATATAGCAAGATTGTCTCCTTGAATATCTTGGTAATCATTACTTTGACAAATGATGTTTTCCTTATCATGCCCTTAAATATGGAGTGTGATATGTGTACTGTACCTAGATAGCCACGAAACCTAAAGAAAGGATATTTGTCGAGAGCCTTTGTAAAGATATCAGCCACTTGTATAGTTGTAGGCATATAATGTGTAATGAGAGTGCCGACTGTTATTTCTCTCTTACAAAGTGATTGTTCAACTTAATAAGTTTTGAGTGAGCATGAAATATAGGATTAACCGACATATATAGAGCCTTGATGTTTTCTGAGAATAATTGAGGTGGCTGTCAAAGAGAGATGCCAATATAAAGAAAAGAAAAAGTCAGCCAAGTAACCTCTATAGGCTAAGTAGCGATACTCTACTTCAAAACCTGACCGTGATATTGTTGGCTAGCTTTTAGAAGACTAGAAGATGGAATTTTCACCTAAATATATACACTAGCCTATCGTATTTCGACGAGTAATTAGATAACCCCCCAATCAGCATCATAAAATCCATTAAGAGTTAAAGTGCTTCGATGAGGAAAGTGAACTCCATAATCTATTTTGCCTTTAAGATACCGAAGTAAATGTCCTTCTGTAGGTTCTTGAAAGCGTTGACAAACTTTATTAACTACATGTTGAACGTCTGGACGTGACAAAGTGAAGTACTGTAAGCCACTAATTATCTTTTTGTCTTCGATTGTATTTGTGGCTGTTTAGTCAAGTTCATTGGGCAGCAACTTTATGGCCATGGGTGTAGTAAATGAGGAGCAATCAAGAAGATCTCTAGTGTATTTTGTTTGTGAGACAAAAATTCTAGCATCAAAGTACCTGATTTCTACCCTAAGAAAATAATGTAATTTGCCAAGGTCCTTTTAAATAAATTCCATGCTCAATTTTGGACAAAATCACCAATAAATTTATCATTATTCGCTGTAACCACAACATCATCCATATAAACCAATTTCAAAATAGTTAGCGTGCCATTTTTAAGGATGGATAATGATGTATCAGCTTTGCTGCAAACGAAACTATAGGTGAAGAAGAAATTGTGATAGATGCTCAAACCATGCTCAAGGCACTATTAAGCCCATATATAGAGCGATTCAATTTGCAAACGTCGTAACAAAAAATTGGGTCTTTAAATCCTAGAGGCTGCTCCATATAAATTATCTCCTTCAGAAAGCCATGAAAGAAAGCATTTTTGGCATCCAGTTTTTGCAGAGACCACTTCAATAAAACTGCTCATGCTAAGATTAAGTGTATTGTTGTAGGCTTCACAACTGGACTAAATGTCTCTTCATAATCTAAACCATGCACTCGACTGTATCCTTGAGCTACAAGGCGGGCTTTGAACCTGTCAACAATCCTATCTTCACGTAATTTTGTTTTAAAAATCCGTTTTGAACTAACCACATTGCATTTTTAGGTCTAGTGACCAATGACTATGTATCATTATTTCTTAAGGCCGTAATTTCATCTTCCACCGCCTCTGGCCAACATGGAATTTTCGTTGTTGTCCTATATGATTTTTGCTCAACAATTGAAATATTTTTATTGGTTGCCAGTGCCATATGATATGCCAATGATGAGTCATTACGAAGCTTCCTTTTAATTATCATCTGATTTTGGTTTAAGAGTTCCATTTTCGCTAAAGAGTTGTGTTTTCGCTCTTGAGGAATATTTAATTAAAAAAAATCAATACCATTTGGATCATTAATATAGACATGTTGATTTTTTTTTTCACCTGTTGATTTGGTTCTATCATGGACGAGTTGGATGTAAATTTGATGTTTGAGCCATGTTGAATGTCTACTTGGATAGTAAGTGATGAGCTTGTACCATAATCTATAACTTCCTTATCACAACATGTCAATATAAGTGGGATTGATTTTGCCGTATTGTGTTCAGTGGCTGAATCACAATTAATCTCCTCCATTAAGGATCTATTGTAACATATGCACTTTGATTTTTCTTAATTAAGTGTAAGATTTAATTTTTCCTCTTCGAATCGAGATAAATTGAGCGCGATTAGAAGCTCGAGTAGTCGGATTTTCTTTTCGTTACAAGTCCGATATAAGCTTAATTTGTATTAAGCTTAAGTGAAAAAAAAAAGAGAAGACGTTGGGTTCTATAATTTTGGACAGGGGGGAAACTATTTTAAATGAAGAGAGAGAGAGAGAGGCACATAAGAGAGAGAGAGAGAGAGAGATTTGACCCAGTTTGACTTGGACCCGGATCTGACCCACGACTTTGACCCGAACGGATCTCGCAATTCCGGCCACCTCATCGGCCGAGTTTGGTACCGATCTGAAGCTTGGAAGCCGGCCGTCATAACCTAGCCGTCCTCGTTATCAGAAAACGACTGGAACATCGCCGTTTTGGGGGCTTATGCATGCAGTATAACGATTACAGAGATACAGATGTTGAGATATATGAGATATGAGATGAGATTTTCCCCATCTATTCGTTGTTGCTCCGGGGCATGATAGTTCCCTAATTGCCCATCCATCGAGGTCCGGATATGATGAGATCATTCCCCTGGGTACTTGTTTGATGATAGCTTTTGATATGTAGTATTTGATATGAAAAGTATTATGATTCCATCGATTTTATGCAGATTTATGTAAAATAGTATGTCAGCGGCTGATTTGAATTAAATATGTTTATATAAGTTCTTATGATATTTTGATGGAATTGATTTGAGAAGGATTTAATCATTTTAAAATTTATTTTTTTGGAAAACTACCATCCACTCACTGAGCTCACTGAGTTTTATACTCACCTCGTTGTTCTTATATCCCCCGCCCCCACAGGAGATTTGCAGGTACATCAGTTGACCCAGTAATGATAGTTAGATTTGAAATTGTGGCCACGTGATGGTGTTAGAAGTCGTAGATTTAATATTTTGATATTTGAGATGTTATGAATTGTATTTATCTCTATAATTAAGGATAACTATTGTATTTTAATATTAGAATGATTTGGGTGATATTTGATATGTTGACTTGAGAAGTTGGTTATGAAGGTTAGATGGATTTTGAGTTATTTTTTGGAGTATTGTTTTGTAAATTATAGGTTTGGGAATGTTGTATTTATAGGGGAGATTCTGCCGAATTTCTGACAATGCATGAGGTTGTGCAACAGGCACCAGGAAAGGCTCCGAACATTGAGCAGTCAATTGATAGATTAGCTCAGATTATGACTACAGTGGTATAGAATTAGACTCATCTGCATGTCGGTCATGCAAATACTATCGAGCGTGTACGAAGTTTAGGGGCAAAGATTTTTAATAGTTCTGGTGATCCACCTGAGGCAGAGTCATGGCTTATTAAGTTAGAACATATTTTTGATGTGATGAGATGCTCAGAGGAGGATAGACGTTCATTTGCCACTTTTCTACTTGAGGATAGAGCTTATCACTGGTTGCAAATAGTAGAGCGTAGATACCAAGGGCATGCTGCGCTTACATGGGCTATTTTCCGTAAGGAGTTCTACGATCATTATTTTCCAGCTGTCTATCAGGATATTAAGCGGAGTGAATTCCTTCGGTTAGTTTAAGGATCTATGACAGTAGAAGAATATGAGAAGAAATTTTTGGGTCTTTCTAAATTTGCCACTTCAGCAGTTGGTGATGAGAAGGAGATATGAAGGCGTTTTGAGGAGGGCCTCCGATTTGAGATTCGCACAACTGTGACAGCATCACGGTACATTGAGTTTATTGAGGTAGTTGAGGCAGCTAAGAGAGTAGAGCACAGTATCTCTGAAGTATGTAGAGTTCAGGCTCTGAAACAAAAAACGTAGCCAGAGTTGGACAGAGGGTAGCTCGAGCAACAGACCACCGAAAAGAGGCTCACATACAAATTACTCTGTTGATGCGCAAAAGAATCAGAGTATAAGTAGCAGGGGAGATCAGAGACATGCTGCCAGTTACAGTTCGGCACAGCCATCAGTGGGGAGTAATGTTAGAACTCAGGGGCAGTATGAGAGGAATAACGGAGGACACTGTAGGAGTATACAACAGACCTTATGCCTTTCGTATGGTAGGAACCATCAGGGCCAATGCCGTATGAGAGATAATATGTGTTATTTATGTGGACAACCTGGACATATTAAGAGATTCTGCCCCACTTTATCTCAGGGTGACAGTTCTGCTCGAGGGATAACCCCATAGTATCAATCTCTTGCTAGACGAGTTTAGGGTCAAAGGGGTATGCAGACAGAGGGTTCTATATCTAGGAGTCAGGCCACTATTCCAAGTCAGACCTGGTCGACCTCGTACTCAGGCTCGAGTCTTTGCCTTGACTCAGTAGGAGGCTCATGCTACACCAGAAGTTATTATGGGTACATTATTTATCTTTGGCCATGATGCTCATATTCTTATTAATCCTGGATCCACACATTCTTTTATTTCTCGTACATTTGTTATGCATATAGAGAGAGAGCCTGAATTGCTGGATTCTGGGTTAGTTGTTAGTACACCTACCGGAAGGTCACTACTTACCGAGAGGGTGTATTGAGATTGCATGATTCGATTGGGTGAGCATGAATTTAGGGCGAATTTGATTATTTTAGACATACGAGATTTCGATGCCATTTTGGGCATGGATTGGCTTACATCTCACCATGCTACTGTGGATTGTTTCAAAAACAAAAGTTGTGTTTAATAAGCCAGGAGAAATTATGGTGAAATTTTGTGGAGAGTGTAGAGTTTTACCCTCATGTGTCATATCGCCCATTGAGGCAAGACACTTATTAAGAAATGATTGTTTTGCTTATCTTGCATACGTAATAGACACTGAAGTTCGAGAGTTGAGATTGGAGGATATTCCAGTAGTCTAGGAATTTTCAAATGTATTTCCAGATGAACTTCCAGGGATGTCACCTAACAGAAAGATTGAGTTTTCTATTGATTTATTCCCTGGAACGACTCTTATATCTATAGCACCATATAGGATGGCTCTAGCTGAACTAAAGGAACTTAAGATTCAATTGCAAGAATTGGTGGATAAAAGGTTTATTAGACCTAGTGTATCTCCATGGGGTGCTCCGGTTTTGTTTGTTAAGAAAAAAGATGGTACGCTTAGACTCTGCATTGACTATAGGCAGTTGAATAAAGTTATTGTGCGTTATAAATATCCACTTTCACGTATTGATGACTTGTTTGATCAACTTCAGGGAGCAAAGGTGTTTTCCAAGATTGATTTACGCTCGGGATATTATCAGCTTAGAATTAAAGAGGCCGATGTTCCTAAAACAGCATTCAGAACTCGTTATGGACATTATGAGTTCTTGGTGATGCCATTTGGGTTAACTAATGCTCTAACAGCTTTTATGGATCTTATGAATAGGGTATTTCGCCCTTATCTGAATTGATTTGTGATTGTGTTTATTAATGATATTTTAGTTTATTCTCGAAGTCAGGAGGAACATGAGGAGCACTTGCGGACTGTTTTGCGGACTTTAAGGCAAAAGCAATTGTATGCCAAGTTTAACAAGTGTGAGTTCTGACTGGATAAAGTAGCATTTCTAGGCCATGTGATATCAGTTGAAGGAATTTATGTTGATCCTTAAAAGGTTGAAGCGGTTGTAAATTGGGAACGGCCTATAAATGTGACCTAAGTTCTATGTTTCCTTGGATTAGCTGGCTATTATCGTAGATTTGTAGAGGGATTCTCCAAGATTGTTATTCCTCTGACACGGTTACCAGAAAGAATGCTAAGTTCTAGTGGGATGATGACTGTTAAAAGAGCTTTCAAGAACTTAAGGCACAACTTACTTCAGCACCTGTTCTTACACTTCCATCCGGTAATGAAGGGTTTGTAGTATACAGTGATGCATCCAGGCAAGGATTGGGTTGTGTGCTAATGCAACATGGGAAAGTAATGGCTTATGCTTCAAGACAACTTAAAAAACATGAACAAAACTACCCAACTCATGATTTAGAGTTAGCAGCAGTGGTATTTGTACTCAAGATTTGGAGGCATTATTTATACGGAGCAACATGCTAGATTTTCACTTATCATAGGAGCTTGAAGTATTTGTTTACTCAGAAAGAGTTGAATTTGAGACAAAGGAGATGGATTGAGCTAATTAAGGACTACAAGTGCACTATCGATTATCATCCAGGCAAAGCAAATGTGGTAGCTGATGCACTAAGTAGAAAGTCTTCCAGCTCTATCGCTCATTTGCGAGTGAAATATGTGCCTCTGTTGATTGAGTTAAGATCTTTGGAACTCGAGTTGAATACTGATAATCGTGGAGCTATGATAGCTAACTTCCGAGTTAGGCCGACTTTGATTGACAAAGTTCATCAGATGCAAGATCAGGATTTGCAGTTACGAAAGATGAAAGAGGATGTGCAAAAAAGTTTACGAACTGATTTTACGGTGAGAGATTGTGGATTTTTAGTTATGGGTAATCGACTTTGCATACCTGACATTAAGGAGTTGAAAAAGGAGATCATGAGAGAAGCTCATTGTTCAGCTTATGCAATGCATCCTGGTAGTACGAAGATGTACTGTACCTTGAGAGATCATTATTGGTGGCAAGGTATGAAGAGAGAGATAGCTAAATTTATATCTCAGTGTTTAGTTTGTCAGCATATTAAAGCTGAACATCACAGACCTGCAGGGTTTTCTCAGCCGCTTCCTATCCCTGAGTGGAAATCGGAACACATCACCATGGATTTTGTAGCAGGACTTCCACGTACTCAGAGTGATCATGATAATGTTTGGGTAGTTGTTGATCGACTTACAAAATCTGCTCACTTTTTACCATTCAAGACTACCTATTCGATGGACAAGTTAAGAAATATTTTTGTGGCCGAGATAGTTCGACTTCACGAAACGCCTGTGTCTATTGTTTCAGATACGGATTCCTGATTTACTTCTAAGTTCTAGACAAGTTTGCAAAAGGCTTTAGGCACTAAGTTGAATTTTAGTACAGCTTTTCATCTACAGACTGATGGTCAGTCAGAGCGTACTATTCAAACCCTGGAGGATATGTTACAAGCTTTTGTTTTGGAGTTTAAGGGTAGTTGAGGCATGTATTTACCCTTGATGGAGTTTGATTATAATAACAGTTATCAAGCTAGCATCGAGATGGCACCTTGTGAGGCTTTATATGGCAGGAAATGTAGAACTCCCGTATGTTGGGATGAGGTTGGAGAGCGGAAGCTTTTTGGTCCCAAATTGGTTCAGAATACTAGTGAGAAGATACAACTTATTCAGGAAAGATTAAAGGCAGCCCAAAACAGACAAAAGAGCTATGCAGATAAGCGTAGGTGGAAACTTGAATTTGAAGTGGGTGATAAGGTTTTCATACGGATGTCTCCTTGGAAAGGGGTACTTCGATTTGGGAAGCGCGGGAAGCTAAGTCTACGTTACATTGGACCATATGAGATTGTGGAACGTATTGGTCCGTTGGCATACCGATTAGCTCTACCACCTGAGTTATCCAGAATCCACGATGTGTTTCATGTCTCAATGCTTCGGAAGTACGTGTATGATCCTAGTCATGTGTTATTGAGACAACCAATTGAGCTGAAAGAAGACTTGACTTATGAAGAAGAGCCCGTGGAAATACTAGAATAAAGGCATTAAGTTTTGCGTTAAAAAATTATTCAGTTAGTAAAAGTGCTATGGAGGAATCACAACAAGGAAGAAGCTAGTTGGGAACATGAGGATTTAATGCGAGCTCAATATCCCTATCTTTTCTTATCAGGTACGTAAATTTTGAGGACACAATTTTTATAAGAGGGGAAGATTGTAACATATGCACTTTGATTTTTCTTAATTAAGTGTATGATTTAATGTTTCCTCTTCAAATCGAGACAAATTGAGCACAATTAAAAGCTCGAGTTGTCGGATTTTCTTTTCGTTACGGGTCCTGTATAAGCTTAATTTGTATTAAGCTTAAGTGAAAAAAAAAGATGTTGGGTTCTATATTTTTGGACAGGGGGAAACTGTTTTAAATGAAGAGAGAGAAAGAGGCACATAAGAGAGAGAGAGAGAGTTGACCTGATTTGACCCGGACCCGGGTCCGACCCGCGACTTTGGCCCGGACAGATCTCGCGATTTTGTCCACCTCACCGGCCGAGCTTAGTACCGATCTGAAGCTTGGAAGCCGGCCATCATAACCCAACCGTCCTCGTTGCTGGAAAACGACTGGACCACTGCCATTTGAAGCTTGGAAACCCGCAGCCAAAAATCCATTTTTAGTGCCGTTGATTTCGCCGGAGTTTAGGCACGTGTCCAGCTGGGGTCTACTCCTCACGTCACCAACATCAATTTCCAACCAATATCGTCACCTGAAACTGCGGGATTGCTGCTGATTAGCACTTGTAAAGCTCACGATTTTGGGAAGCTCAATTCGCCGCCATCACTATTAGACTCACGGCGATTTGAACTATCAGACCTAAGCTTCCCGTCGTCGTTGACTGAAGTCCGGTCACCGTTGATCAGCAGGGGCAATTCCGAGGATCCGCGAACGAGAATCAACCAACGGACGTTGTTGATACCGAGTCTAGACATCGTCACTGTAAGTGGAATATACAAAACTTATTTTCATAGTATATTATCATTTTACAGTGTAGTCCAGCTTGTTTTGATAAATGAATATTTAATGCTTTGATTTAATGATTTTCTAGAAAATTGAATTTTATCTATGTGATGAAATTTATTGTTATTAAGAATGAGTTTGAATAATGATTTTATTGTCGTTTTTTAGTAAATGCATGATATTAGAATTGAGTGGATTTGAGATATGTTGAATAAAAAGAAAATGAGATTTCAGATGTGGTTATATGTTTATGTGCATGTGTATAAAATGTTATTTGAGAAATCATTGGATAGTACCCTTTCCCTCCAGATACAGAGAAACAGATAATATGAGATGAATGCAGAGATACAGATGAAATGAGATAAAGGCCTTTGGGGCCCGTCTGAACACACATAGAGGCTTTGGGCCGTGTGTTTAGGGGCTCACACATGCAGTATGACGATTACAGAGATACATATGTTGAGATATATGAGATATGAGATGAGATTTTCCCCATCTATCCGTTATAGCTCCGGGGCATGATGGTTCCCTGATTGCCCGTCTGTCGAGGTCCGGATATGATGAGATCATTCTCTTAGGTACTTGTTTGATGATAGCTTTTGATATGCAGTATTTGATATGATAAGTATTATGATTCCATCGATTTTATGCAGATTTATGTAAGATAGTATGTCAGTGATTGATTTGAATTAAATATGTTTATATAAGTTCTTATGATATTTTGATGGAATTGATTTGAAAAGGATTTAATCATTTTAAATAAATTTATTTTTTTCGAAAACTACCATCCACTCACTGAGCTCACTGAGTTTTATACTCACCCTGTTGTTCTTAAATTTTTCCCCCACAGGAGATTTGCAGGCACATCAGTCGACCCAGTAACGATAGTTAGATTTGAAATTGTGGCCACGTGATGGTGCTAGGAGTCGTAGATTTAATATTTTGATATTTGGGATATTATAAATTGTATTTATTTCTGTAATTAAGGATAACCATTGTATTTTAATATTAGAATGATTTGAGTGATATTTGATATGTCGACTTGAGAAGCTTGTTATGAAGGTTGGATGGATTTTGAGTTATTTTTTGGAGTATTGTTTTGTAAGTTGTAGGTTTGGGAATGTTATATTTATAGGAGAGATTCTGCCGAATTTCTGACAAAATTTTTAGATATCATTATTATTAACGATTCGATTGTACGAGTTTAGACAGACTCACCTTGGGGGTGCGGGGCGGGTCGTTTCATCTATTGACATAATTTATTTTTGGGGAAGTTGGATCCTAAGCAATTGCTACCTTTTTTATCTTGCAAATATTAGTAGGATTGAATTTTGTGCTTTTGCTGGATCTCTAATATTTGCTAGTTTGTTGGTCCATGCTTCAACTCAAGAAAGGTAATTAATTCTGGGATTTCTCCAATTAAAGTTTCTTGTTTGAGATCAACAATAAAAGGAAGATTAGATTCATTAAATACTACATGATGAGATATATACACCCAGTTGGTTTTAGGATTAACGCATATGTGTCCCTTGTGATTTAGGTTGCATCCAATGAAAATGCATGGATATGTTTTCTTCTCAAATTTGTTTTAATTTTATTTCTTTAGATAAGGAAAACAACGACACCCACATACCCTCAAGCTATTTTATGGATTCCATTTATATACGCTGTAGAATGAAGTTTCCATCTTGAGTGTAGAGGAAGGCATTTTATTAATTAAATGAGTTGTTGTCATGAAAGTTTCAACCCAAAGCTTTAGCAATAAATTCACTTGGAATAATAATGTTTACCTCGTTTCCACTAAGTGTCTATGCTTCCTTTCTACCAGTCCATTCTGTTTAAGAGTGCTAGGAGAAGAAAACCTATGAAGAATCCCACATTGATTTAATGATTTTCAAAATCTCGTGAGTTAAATTCACCCCACCATTATATTGGACAGTTTTAATTTTCTTTTCAATGTGATTTTCAACAAACCTTTGGAATTTAAGAAAGCACTCATAAAATTCAAATTTTTTTCTTTAATGGATAAAACCATATGTGTCTTGTACTGTCATCAATGAATATCATATAGTATTTGAAACCTTGATTTAATGGTGTAGGAGCTGGACCCCATAAATCACAGTGAATAATTTCTAAAAGCAACTTGGGGATTTTATTCGATGAATTAAAAGATAGCTTACAACTTATACAAATGGAATTTTATTTTAACCAGCTACATACGTCAATTGAATTGCTTGGCTTGCAAGTGTTTTAAAAACTTTATATGTGGGTGTCCCATCTATTGATGCAAAATAAAAAAGGAACCCTTATTTGTCTTGAATGAGGCCAGAGCTTGTTGTTCTGCTTTTCCAAGTTCACAAAGTCCTTTTTTTTTTTACATCTTTTGGCTAGTATCCTACCTTGGCGATCCTTAATCACAAAATCAGAAGATGAAAATTCAATTGAGCAAGGATTATTAGATGTAAGTTGGTCAATGGACAATAGATTTTTCTTAATTTCAAGAACCACCAAAATATTTTTAAGCCTTAATGCTCTATTATCAGTGGTAATCTCAGCCTTTCTGATGTGTGTGATTTTTAATCTTTCCCTATTAGTAATATTTATGGAATCATTACCTTTGTAAGACACAATATGAGGCATTTTACCTGTATTATTGGCCATATGAAATGTAGAGCCTGAATCGACATAGAATGCTAGGTCATGATTTTCTTCGTTCAGATTTATAGCAGCCAATGCTTGTGGGATTTTCTATGCTTGATAAGAGTAATCAAACCAATTCCAATAATCCAATGTGGTGTGATTGGCTTTGAAGCAAACTTGAAATATTACATTTTTTTCCTCAAATGGATCTTATGACTTGATCTGCTGAGATGGTTAAGTGTGCTTCAACTTGTTATTTTTTTCATTACTAAATTGCTAGTTTGTATTGCCATTGTGAACAGTATGACGGATTGAAGGAAACCCCTCGTCCCTTGGAGTTATACCTCCTAGCATTTCCTCGACCTCTCTTTTTTTGGCTTAAAAAGGCTTGCTGATGATAACAAACTTTAAAAGTTTTTTATTAGAATGTTGAAGTTTTCATTAATAAACATTTTATTAAAAGTCGTATAATATTTTTAAATGTGTTCATGAAATATGGATAATCATTATTTTTAAATCGAAAAATCATTCCCTGTGAAATTTGGTTAAAACAGTGATTCCAGAAGAGTAAACAGTGAACCGTTAACTTTGAAATGGTTAACCAATAATTTCTAGAGAGGGATAAATCCTTAAGCTTGAACCAATTAGAAAAAAACGGATAAGGCTAGTGTCATGAGCAGGCTACTAGAATTAAACGGTGAACCATTTATATCAAACGGTTAACCGATAATTTCCAAGATGGTATTTTGTGCAAACCTTTAACCATTTCACCAAAACAAATAAGCTTAATTTATTTTGCAGGTTACTGGAAATAATCAGTGAACCGTTAACGGCAATTGGCTAACCGATAATTTTTAGAATATAATTCTATGCTAACCTTGAACCATTCAGTAAGAACGGATAGCCAAAATTTGTTTTGTAGGTCTCTGAAAATTAACGGTGAACCAATAGTGGCAAATGGTCAACAGTTTATTTAAAATTCAGCTCAATGGTCACTTGGACCAGTCAAAACGGTTAACCGATAACTGTTTATGGCAATCTAATTTTGGTCAGAAAGTTAATAATAGTTATTTTTCAACTCTAACTATAAATAAGCTTGATCAAATTTAAACAAGGGTTGATCACAACGTTATCATTGAGTTTGTAAATGAGAATACAACATGGATTGAGCTTTAAATTCATTCTTGTTTCATTTATTCACACATTGAGTTTAGATTTGTAATCACATATTTTGTATAAGAGAAAAACACTTTTTATAATCTTTATCCTTGAGAGGTTGTAAGTGTTGGGATACACATGGGTTAAGAAATTGTAGAAAATCTCTTATTGTAAAGGTTCATTAACACCTTGGAAGTCAATTTTAAGCATTTGAAGCCTTGGGAGACTTAGATAGTGAAATCCTCAAGCTTGGTTTACTTGGAGGCGTAAACATAGGCAGGGATTGCCGAACCACGTAAAAATCATTGTGTTTACTCTCTCTTCCCTTACTCTTATTATTTTTCTTTATTAAATTTAATATTTTTTATTCCACTAAGGTAATAGATTTAATTGTTGTATGGTTTGTTTAGCTTAAGTTTTTAAAATTCCAATTCACCCCCTCTGGGGTTGCATAACTAGTATTTCATTTAGTATTAGAGTGAAGTTTTCTTATTAGGACCTAACTGTCTAGAGTAAAAGATCAATGGCAATCCAAAATGACTCTACCTTTAGGGAAGGACAATCCATAACTAGGCCACTATTCTTTGATGGTAATGACCCCATAGTGGAAAATTACGATGAGAATTTATTTTCAAGCCTTAGATTACGAAATTTGGGAAGTTGTTTGTGATGGTCTATCCATGTCTATGACTAAAACTAAAGTAAGAGATGATATTCCAAAACCTTAAAGTCAATGGAGTGAGTTAGAAAAGAAAAAAAATGTCTTTAAACTCCAAGGCTATGAATGCTTTGTTTTGTGCTCTAAATAAGAAAAACTTTCATAGAGTATCTAGTTGTAAGAGTGCACAAGAAATATGGAACAAACTTAAGGTTGTCTATGAAGGGACAAATTAAGTTAAGAGTCAAAAATTAGTAAATACACTCGTCAATATAAATTGTTTCAAATGGAGCAATAAAAGTGTGTATTCTATGTATATACGATTTATAGACATAGTGAACGCCCTTGGAGCCCTAGGAAAGACTTTTTTTTAATAGCAAGAAAGTCAAGAAAATTATTAGGTCACTTCTAAAAGAATGGAGACCTAAAATGACTGCCATTGAAGAAGCAAAAAAATTAGATACTTTACTTATTGATGATTTAATTGGCTCTCTCATTTCATATGAAGAAGACTTGACAGTAGAAAAAGAGGCATGAGGAGAAAAAAAAGCATTGCTCTGAAAGCTTTAAAACATGAGAGTAATGAGGAAAGTGAGCTAAATGATGAGGAAATGGCTCTACTGACTAGGAGATTCAGAAAATTCTACAAGAAAACTAGTGAGCGGAGAAAGTTTAGAAACTTCAAGAATAAAAAAGAGAAGAAGGAGCCAATCACATGCTATGAATGTAAAAAGCCTAGACATATTCGGCCTGAATGTCCTCTTCTCAACAAGCTCAAAAAAGCAATGGTAGGCACATGGGATGATAGCAATGAGGCAACGAGTGATGATGAAGAGCATCAAGAAATGACAAATCTAGCTCTCATGGCAATTGGGGAAGAATCATTTAATGAACTTGATGAGGTAAGTGATTTTCCAACATATGATGAGTTACATAATGCTTTTAAAGAATTGCATGATGAGTGGATAAAAATTGATTAAAAAAAATGCATATCTTAAAAAGAAAATGCTAGAACTTATAATTGAAAAATGATACCCTGGAAAAATGCAATGATTGTTTGAATGAGAAGATAAAAGAATTAAAATTGGAGAATAAAATGTTACATGATAAGATTGTGTCTTTAAAGGTAAGCAAAGTACTTTATATAAGCATGAAAAATCACATTTAGATGAATTGATAAAAGGGAATAAAGTGCTTAAGAAGAAGAATAATGAGCTAAATGAAATTATGCTAAAATTCATAAATGGGCAAAATATGTTGGATGACATGCTTAATTCACAAAAATGTGTGTTTGACAAAGGAGGTATTGGCTATAAGCCAAATTTGAAACAAAAGTATTATAAAAATTACTTTGTAAAAGTTACCTCTATTAACAGTCAAGTTGTATGTTATTATTGTAATCAAGATGATCACATAAAAAATAGATGTCCAGTGAAAAGAAATGCATATTATGGTGTAAAATGTGTTTGGGTTCTAAAAAGAACTATTGCTAACAGTCAAGGATCCAAGAAGTTTTGAGTACCTAAACCTTAGAAACTTTTTCTGCAGGGATCAAAGAAAAAGAAAAATAAGTGGTACTTAGACAATGGATATTCAAGACACATGACAGGAATTACAATTGGTTTTCAAGTTTTACTAAGATCGAGAACAGTGAAAGTATGTGTTTGGTTGAAAACTTGAAACACAATTTGCTTAGCATTAGTCAATTGTGTTATAAGGGTTATAACGTTGTTTCTTATAAGACTAGATGTGTTATTGAGAATGCATGTGATGACAAGATATTGTTTGTAGGAAATAAATGTGTTAATGTTTGTACCATTGATATAGACTGTGCATTTACACATGATAAATGTTTTTTTGCATTTCATGATGATGGTTGGTTATAACATAGAAGACTAGGACATGCAAGCATTGATTTAATTTCAAAAATTTCTAAAAATGATTTAGTTAAAGGTCTTCCAAAAGTCAGTTTTCAAAAAGATAGAATTTGTGAAGCATGCCAATTTGGTAAACATATCAAAACCTCTTTTTTTTAAAAAAAATCATATTTCTACATCAAAACCTCTTCAATTACTTCCTATAAATTTGTTTGGACCTTCAAGATATGCTAGCTTAATTGGCAAATATTATGCTTTTGTAATTGTTGATGATTTTTCAAGATACACATGGGTATTTAGAAATAAAATGGATGAATCCAGTGTGGTTGTAAGAAATAAATCTAGACTAGTGGCTCAAGGTTACAACCAAGAAGAGGGAATAGATTTTGATGAAACATTTGCACCTGTAGCTAGACTAGAATCCATTACGATGCTCTTAGCAATTTCATGTCATAAAGATTTCATTTTATTTCAAATGGATATCAAGAGTGCTTTCTTAAATGGTTATATTGTGGAGAAAATTTATGTGAAACAACCCCTTGGTTTTGAAAATAAAAAATTTTCAAATCATGTTTATAAGTTGTCAAAAGTATTGTATGCATTAAAGCAAGCACTTAGAGCATGGTATAATAGACTTAAGAATTTCTTATTGGATAATGGTTTTTCGATGGGAAAGGCGGATACTACTCTCTTTGTTAGGTAAAAGAACTAAAATATACTTGTTGTTCAAATTTATGTTGATGATATTATCTTTGGTTCTACTAATGAATTGTTGTGTAAAGAATTTTTATATTATATGAGTAAAGAATTTGAGATGAGTATGATGGGAGAGTTGAAGTAATTCCTTGAGCTACAAATAAAACAAAATGAGGAAAGAATTTTCATAAATCAAGTTAAGTATGTAAAAAATCTACATAAGAGATTTGACATTGATGACTCAAAGACCAAACGTACTCCAATGAGCACAACAATCAAGCTTGACAAAAATGAAAAAGGCAAAGAAGTTGATATCGAAATGTATCGAGATATGATCGGCTATTTACTTTACTTAACTGCAAGTAGACCCAATATTATATTTAGTGTGTGTTTGTGTACAAGATTTCAATCATATCCCAAGGAATCGCATTTGCTTGCTGTAAAACGAATTTTCCGTTATTTGAGTGGAACCATAGATCTTGGCTTTTGGTACCCTAGAGGAACTCATATAGATTTAACTTGTTATTTGGATGTGAATTTTGCCAGTTACAAAGTCGATAGGAAAAGTACTTGTGGAACTTATCATTTACTAGGTCATTCACTTGTTTAATGGTTTAGTAAAAAATAAAATTCAGTTTCACTCTCAACCACTAAGGCTGAATATATTACTGCAGGGAGTTGTTGTGCTCAAACTCTTTGGATGAAACAAACACTTAGAGACTGACATTATTCTTGAACAAATCCCTATTAAGTGTGATAACATTGGTGCTATAAATCTTTCAAAGAATCCCATTCAGCACTCTAGAACCAAGCATATAGAAATTAAACAACATTTCTTAAGAGATCATGTTCAAAAGGGAGATATTGCATTAGAGTTTATTTCTACGGAAAAAAACTTGCAGATATTTTTAAAAACCTCTCTGCAAAGGTCAATTCTCAAAAATACAGCATGAAATTGGGATAATGAAATTTTTGCCTCAACATTTCTACTCATGTTATTAAAAGTCTATTAAAATTTTTGCATAACTAGTATTTCACATCTGTTTCATATAGTGGTTTTTTTTACTTTTCAAGATGATGAAGTATTCCCATATCTTTTATAAGTGGGAGCACTTGGGATCACCACAGAAAGTACTTGGAGGCATTGAGTTTGATAGACATAAAATAAGAACTTTGGCAAAATGTTTGGATGCTAAGAATGTTAACATGAATTTGTTAATAATATTGATTTTGATGATAACAAACTTTAAATGGTTTTTGATAAAAAATTTGGAGATATTCCTTAATAAACGAAAGCCTTAAAATAGACTTTCAAATTAAAAAAAGGTTCGCTGCAAAATCTGATTTAAAATATGATTTTGGAAATAAACGGTGAGCCGTTTTATTTTAAATAGTTAATCGATTAATACCAGAGATCAACATATTACCTAAGCTCTAACTGTTTATGAAAAACGAAAAACACAAAAGATGGGAAGGCTACTGGAATTTAATGATGAACCGTTTATTGAAATGGTTAACCGATAACATCCAGAATTGAAGGTTGTACTCCTCTAGCACTGTTTAACAAAATCGGATAAGGCTAAATTATTTTGCAGGTTACTGGAAACAAACGGCGAACAGTTTATTACAAATGGCGAACCATTTATTACAAACGGTTAACCGATAATATCCAGAGAAGTCACTTCATGCAAATCCTTAACCTTTTAATGTAAACGGATAACTGATGTTCATCTTGCAGATCTCTGGAATTTAACGGTGAAAGGGTAATCATAAAATGGCAAGCCGTTTATTTGTAATTTGATCCAACAGTAACTTTTGACCCACCTAAACGGTTAACTATTAATAGTTAACGGCGAACTATTTTCGGACCGACAGTTTGTAACGACTATGTTTTCAGCTCCAAATATAAATAAGCTCATTTAAATTCAAAGAAGATTGATCACAACACGACTATTGAGCTTATATTCGAGAATACAATCTTCATAGAGCTTTGAACACATTCTTGCTTCATTTATTCACATAGTAGGCATCATTGTGTAATCTTATATATCGTGAGAGGCAAAACAAATTTAAAATCTTTTGTTTAGAGTGATTGTAAGTGTTGAGATACACATGGGTTAAAGAACCACGTAAAAATCTCTGTGTTTGAATCTCTCTTCCCTTATCTTTTTATATTATGATCAACTTAATTGTTCTTGCTTTGAATTTGGATTACATTTGCTTTAAGTTTTTCTTTATGACTTGAATAATTTTTAGAATCCCAATTCACCCCCCTCTTGGGTTGCATATTTGTATTTCATTTAGTATTAGAGCCTTATTCTCTTATTTGGACTTAATCATCTAGAGTAAAGATCCATGGTAACCCTAAATGACTCAACCTTTAGAGAAGGGCAATCCACAACTAGACCACCATTCTTTAACGGTAATGACTATGCACATTGGAAAACTAGAATGAAAATCTATTTGCAAGCTTTAGATTATGAAATTTGAGAAGTTGTTTGTGATGGTCCGTTTTTGCTCCTAACTAAAAATGAATTCGGGGAAGATATTCCAAAACCTTCAAGGGAATGGAATGAATTGGAAAAGAGAAAAGCTTCTCTAAATTCTAAAGTTATGAATGCTTTATTTTGTGCTCTTGATAAGAAAGAATTTCATCGAGTATTTAGTTGTGAAAGTTCTAATGAAATTTGGCACAAAATTGAAGTAGTTTATGAAGGAACAAATCAAGTAAAAGAGTAAAAAATTAGTAGGTACACTTGACAATATATGTTGTTCTAAATGGAACAAAATGAGAGTGTGTACTCTATGTATACGAGATTTACGGATACAGTAAACACTCTAGGAGCCCTAGGAAAGGCCTTCTCAAATAGCAAAAAAGTTAAGAAAATCATTAGGCCATTTCCGAAAGAATGGAGATAAAAAAGAACCGCTATTGAAGAGGCCAAAGATTTAAATACTTTACCTCTTAATGATTTAATTGGTTTTCTCATTTCATATAAAGAAGATTAAGCAGTAGTAAAAGGGCACGAGGAGACGAAGAAAAGGATTGCTCTCAAAGCTTCAAAATAGGAGAGTGATGGGGAGAGCGAACCGGATGATAAAGAACTAGCCATGCTAGGAAGGAGGTTTAAAAAATTCTTCAAGAAAACTGAGGAGCAAAGAAATTTCAGAAACTTCAAGAACCATAGGGAGAAGAAGGAGGCAATCACATGCTATGAATGCAAGAAGCATGGCCATATAAGATCGGAGTGCCCACTTATCTACAAACTCTAGAAGAAAGCAATGGTTGCAACTTGGGATGATAGAGAGAAACATTCAAGTGATGAAGAATGATCGTAAAAAGTATCAAACCTAACACTTATGGCAATAGGAGGGGATGATGATCTCAATGAGGTAAGTGATTCCAACTATGATGAATTGTATGATACTTTTAAAGATTTGCATAATGAGTTAATGAAGATTGGTAAAAAGAATGTATGTCTTAAAAAGGAAATGGTAAAGCTTAAAAATGAAAATGAATCTCTAAATGCCTAGAAGTTGGGAACAAAATATTGCATGATGAAATTGCATTATCAAATGAGAAACCTAGCATCTCACATGAGCATTTAGAATCACACATAGATGAGTTGAAAAATGAAAACAAAATGCTCAAGAAAAAGAGGAATGAGTTGAATGAGATTGTTTTGAAATTTACAAATGGACAAAAGATGTTGGATAATATGCTTAATTCATAAAAATGTGTTTTTGATAAAGGAAGACTTTGGTATATGCCTAACTTGAAGCAAAAATATTATAAGAATTATTTTACTAAAGATATCTCCACAACTGATCATAAGATTGTTTGCCATTATTGTAATAAAAATAGTCACATGAAATATAGATGTCCCATGAAAAGGAATGCATATTATGGTGTCAAATGTATTTGGGTTCCAAAGGAACCATTGCTAACTCTCAAGGACCCAAAAATTTTTGGGTACCTAAAACTTGAGATTTTCTCTATAGGGCTTAAGGACGAAGAAAAATAAATGGTACTTGGACAGTGGTTGTTCAAGACACATGACCGGAAATTATGTATGGTTCTCAAGCTTTACCAAAATTAAAAATGGTGGACACGTATCTTTTAGAGACAACTCCAAAGGAAAAATTTTTGGAATTCGAAATGTTGATAAAGTTTCCTCAACTCTAATTGAGAATGTATGTTTGGTTGAGAACTTGAAACACAACTTAATTAGAATTAGTCAATTATGTGACAAATGTTATAAAGTTATCTTTGATAAATTTAGTTGTGCTATTGAGAATTCATGTGATGGCAATATCTTATTTGTTGGAAATAGATGTGGTAATGTTTATATCATTGGCATAGAATGTGCATCTACTTTTGATAAATATTTTTCGGCATTGCATGATAATAGTTGGTTATGGCATAGAAGGTTAGGACATGCAAATATGTATTTGATTTCAAATATTTTAAAAAATGATTTAGTTAAAGGTCTTCCGAAAATTAGTTTTCAAAAAGATAAGATTTGCGAAGCTTGTCAATTTGGAAAACAAATCAAAACATCTTTAAAAAATAAGAATCATATTTCTACCTCAAAACCACTTCAACTTCTTTACATAGATTTATTTGGGCCCTCTAGATATGCTAGTTTAAATAGTAAATATTATGCATTTGTGATAGTGGATGATTATTCTAGATATACTTGGGTATTATTCTTAGTTAATAAGAATGATGCTCTTGATGCCTTTAAAGTGCTTTGTAAGAAAATACAAAATGAAAAAGAGTATGGTATTGCATGCATTAAGAGTGATCATGGAGGAGAGTTTGAAAATCATGCATTTGAGATTTTTTGAAATAACTTTGGCATTGCGCATTAATTTTCATCACCTAGAACTTCACATCAAAATGGAGTTGTTGAGAGAAAGAATAGATCCATTCAAGAAATGGCTAGGGCTATGTTGAATGAAAATTCTTTGCCTAAGTATTTTTAGACCGAGGCTGTCAACACCGATTGTTATATTTTAAATCGTGTGTTGATTAGACCTATCCTTAACAAAACTCCATATGAGCTTTGGAAACATAGAAAACCCAACATCAGTTATTTCAAAGTATTTGGATGCAAATGTTTTATTTTAAACACAAAAGAAAATCTTAGCAAATTTGATCAAAAATCTAATGTTGGTATTTTTCTTGGATATTCAAACTCAAGCAAAGCTTATAGAGTTTATAACAAAAATACATTAGTTGTAGAAGAATCTATGCATGTTACCTTTGATGAGTCTAACCCTTCCTCTTTGGAAAAAGTTGTTGTTGATAATGATGTAGATAAAGACTTACAAAAAGAATTATCAAACGATAACCAAAAGGATGTGTCTCATGGGAATCAAGATGAGTAATATGAAGAAATGAATGTAGAGCAAAATGAAGGTGCATCTCAATCACTCTCCAAGGAGTGGAGAATTTTCATCGTGTATGAGCAAATAATTTGAGATGAGTATGATGGGAGAGTTGAAGTACTTCCTTGGACTTTAAATCAAACAAAATGAGAAAGGAATTTTCATAAATCAAGCCAAGAACGTAAAAGATCTACTCAAACGATTCGATGACTCAAAGACCAAAAATAAACCAATGAGCACAACAACCAAGCTAGACAAAGATGAAAAAGGCCAAGAAATGGATATCAAAATGTATCAAGGTATGATCGGATCTCTACTTTATTTAACTGTAAGTATACCCGATATCATGTTTAGTGTATGTTTGTGTGCAAGATTTCAATCGTGTCCCAAGGAATCTAATTTGCTTGCTGTTAAAAGAATTTTCCGTTATTTGAGTGGAACCATAGATATTGGCCTTTGGTATCCTAGGGGAACTCATATAGATTTAGCATGTGATTCGGATGAGGACTTTGCCGGTTATAAAGTGGATAGAAAAAGCACTAGTGGAACTTGCTATATTCTAGGACACTCACTTGTTTCATGGTTTAGCAAGAAACAAAATTCTGTTGTACTTTCAATTACCGAGGCTGAATATATAGCTACCGGAAGTTGTTGTGCACAAGCATTTTGGATGAAATAAACACTTAGAGATTATGGCATTAATCTTGAACAAACTCCTATTAAATGTGATAATACTAGTGCTATAAAGCTTTCAAAGAATCTCATTCAACACTCTAGAACCAAGCATATAGAAATTAGACATCATTGAGAGATCATGTTCAAAAGGGAGATATTGCATTACAGTTTATTTCTATAGAAAAACAACTTGCCGATATTTTTACAAAACCTCTTTGCGAAAAACAATTTTCAAAAACAACATGAAGTTGGGATGATGAAATTTTCGCATTAACGTCTCTATTCATGCTATTGAGTGTATTGAATTTATTGACTTATTTGTGATTTAATATTTATAAAATGCTTGAGCTTGATAGTCAAATGATGAGGCATGAACTTAGGATGATGAAATTTTCGCATTAACGTCTCTATTCATGCTATTGAGTGTACTAAATTGATTGACTTATTTGTGATTTAATATTTATGAAATGCTTGAGCTTGATAGTCAAATGATGTATTTGCTTTGTTAATTCTTGATTGATTATATGAATTAATTGCTTGAATACATTTTGATGAATCATACATTAAAATGGCTCATAAAACATTTTTAGATTAATTAAATGATCTTCAAAAGTATTATTTGTTGGCCAAAAATTAAATCAAATGTGCAAAATTATAGATAAAATAAACGGATAACTGTTTTCCAATAAACGGTGAATCATTTTATTCCAGAAACGAGATTATATGTCTGTCTTTTTACTCTTTCACCGTTTGATGCAATCGGTAAACCGTTTAAAAACAGAGAGTCCTCTAATAGTTACTCCTTAGCCGTTAAGAGATTAACCTTTCACCGTTGCCTATTCTTTAGCCTCTGGTAGTTACCCCTTAACCGTTTAAATAAACGGTTAACCGTTTTCACGATTATAAAATTGTTCAAAGGTTTTTTCTTCTCCTTCTTCAGTTGCCCTTTCACCATTTCGACCATTGTTTTGCTTTTCTTGCCAAATCAAACCTACAACATCATTTCTTATCACCTTTAGAACACTTTCACCGATTCAAAACTTCAAATCAATACCAAAATTGAAAATCTCAAATCTAAACCCTAACTGCCACGGGTCGGGTTTCTTCGTTTTTAATCTGATTCTTCCCCCTTTTTCAACCAAATTGAGCATCAAAATCACATCCTCTACTCATTCCTAAGAAAATCATCTATTCATTTTCTTCTCATCACATCTCTCCCGCATTTTTCACACTCCGTTGTGCTTCTCGATGGCTGCACCCCCTCGGAGAAATCTCAGGCGAAAATTTGTGCCTTCAAGGAATCCTATACCACCACGGGAAGTCCCTGAATTTGCAAGAATTCATTTCCCTACTCCTTCCTTGGCTAAGCGGTTCGAGGATCGCTTTGATGGTTGAAAGGTACTTAACTCCTTCTATGTTGAAATTGATGATTTCAGTAACTTAGTTGTATGTGGTAGAAGCATTCGGGATATGCTTCAGCCTTAGGAGTCTGCCATTGACTTTGATGACTAAGTTTATCCCAATTTAGTGCGAGTCTTTTATTCGAACATGGAAATCTCTGCAACTCGCCTAAATAGAATAGTTGCTCAAGTCGATAGTGTGCCTATAAAGTTTGATAATGCAGACCTAGCTGACTTTCTTGGTATCTATAGTGTGGGGCATGATATTTACACTTCTAGGAAATCCATTTTCTTTGACATTTTTTGTTATAGTGATAGAGTCTGTAATATATGTCGTCGTCGAGACTTGTCTAATGAGATTTGTTTGCTTCCTTTTCGGTCTCAACTTTTACCTCTCCAAGTTCGCATTCTTTACACTATTTTAAAGCACATAGTGACACCTAGGAAGGGTCACTCAGATGAGGTTATGAGGTTGGACGTTGGCCTACTAGATAGCCTACTTTCAGACCGTCCAATTAATCTCGGGTATGTTATTGTGCAGCACATGTTGAGTACTCCTGCGATTAACCACCACTTGCTTCCTTATGGCAGTATCATTACTAAGATACTTCAATGCTTTGAGGTGCCTCTTCTTGATACCGGTCATATGGAGACTAAACGGATTGGTCCCGAGGTCATGACTAGTATCGGGTTTTCTAGGAATAATGAAGGGTGGATAAAGACAAGTAACTCTAAAAACCAGGATACCTTGATTGCTCTAGAGGACGATCGGATGCTCAACTATATCTATCCTCCCGATAACCTTCTTGACTTTAGATTAGGAGCTCACCCTAACCCTCTGGTCGCCGATTTGTCCCTCGGCCTCCAGCTAACTCTGATTCCGAGGAGCGTGCAATAGATGTTGACATTCCCCTCTCTTCCGAGCCACCTCCTGCCCCTGAGCCATCTGCTGTTCTTGAACAGCCATCTGCCTCTATGCCGCCGCCAGCTCCAATTTCGCCCCCTCCTTCAGACCTTGTGCAGCAGTTGATTGATGATGTTCACCGAATTTCAAAGCGCCAGTAGCTGATTCTTGATCGGTTGGACACTGTTTCCCGTGACCACCAACAGTTACGTTCTGACTTTCAGACCTTCCAACAGCAGAGCATTGATCAGCAACTTGAGCTTATCGCTGGATAGCGCACTCTTCTTTGTTATTTCGGTTATGATTCGGGGAGCATGTTGTGCAAATTTTATTAAACTCGCAAGCGCACGAATCTGTTGTAGTATAGATCAATGATGACGAGTGTCGATCCCACGAGGAGGTGGATTTTAATTATTTATAGAATTAATTCTGTAAATGGGTGGTTGGATTGATGAAAATGATTTTGATTATCCTAAACTTGGAATTGAAATGCGAGAATAAATTCTAAAATTGGAATTTAAATGGCAAGAATAAATTAAAGTGTAAATCTATTAAATGACGTACTTGGGTATCTGAATCCGTATCAACATGCATCATGGGCTAAATATTCCTTATTAATACCAATTAAATCATGAGAGGGGAATCCACACCTCATGAACCACGCTCTAATAAATATGGTGCTAAGGGTTTATCGTGCCAAATAATAATAATCTTATACTAGGATGCCGGTGAAACCGGGTAGTACTAGACAAGATTAGTATTATTTGTCGACGAGAAGTCAAAACATCCACAAAAACTAGAGGGGAAGAGAAAATAAATTTACCAAATCAAGCCCATGACACATGTTGAGACTTCACTTTCAACCCAAGCTTGAAAGAAAATTAGCCACTCATAGTTGAACTAGGGGCAAAATGGGAATTTATTAAAATACAAAGAAAATACAAGATAGAGAGAGAATTACAGAAAATGAACCTCAAAAATGGATTCAGAGGTGCCAAATTAGGGGGGGAAGGCCCCCTTTTTATAGATACATCGAGTAAATCATGGCCATCGCATTAAAAACAGTTTGGACGCTCAGGATTTCGCCACATCATCAGTCAACAGTAAAGTCAACAGCCACTATGTGAACAGTAACGCGTTTTAGCCACTATTTACACAGTGTTATAAACAGTAACGTAGACAATACCCGTACATGTAAATAGTATCGTATATGTGAACAGTTCCATTTTCCTTTTATGCTCCTCCTAAGGTTTTCGACCATCCTGAGTTCAAAAATGATGTCCGTTTTACCATCTGATCTCTCGTTTATTGTGGAATGACTATAATGCCCCTAAAATACATAAAGTACTCAATTAAAATAAAACACACATAATTAAAGTGCAATAAACTTAAACACATAAAAGTAAGGGTTGTTAGTAATACTTGATATGTAAAATAACGATTTTCTTCTTTATAAATATGCACTTTCTAACACTCAACACACCCCCCAACCAGCTTATTGCTAGTCCCTAGCAAATAAAGCGAAAACAAAATTCAAAAAAAAATATATTTTTTTTTTAAACACTCTTGTTTATTCAATCAGATTAATGATGACAATCAAATAAAAGTATAAGCATTATCTCAAGTCTAAAGAAACATCACACCCACATCAACCATCCACATGAATTAGCCCAGTAGACTTTGTCGTAGCTATCTTCAAGAATGACATGTCAAACCCCAAAATCTCACTGGAGGTAGTGACACTCTCACAAAGAAATTAAACCCAAAAAATAGTCACTCCAATGAATGGTAATTGAGAGAAAATAATCAAGAAATGATATAATCAAGAAATATGCCCTCAGCTTAGAAATAATACAATCTCAAGTCAAATAAAAATGTTAATCAACCCAATTTATTTATTTTTATTTTTATTTTTTTTATGCATCACTACATCTTTTTAGCCCATATAACTAGCTTCTACTTCAGACTATAGTTTTCTAAAATCAAGAAGGACTTTTATTAGGACGTAACGTAGGCTAGGGACATGGCTAATAAAGAAGGGAAATAGGACAAACAAAGTGTATGTTTGAGAAAAAATGCAGAGAATTTTTTTTTGAAAGTTACAAGGTGGATTTCACCTATTATTGTTTTTTTTCTTTGAAACAACAATTTTTTTTGAAGCAACAATTTTTTTTTTTGAACTAGGCATAACTTCACTATACAAAATGTTTATTTACATTTTTCTCAAACATAAATAGGTGATGGATCTTGTAAGACATTGGGTAATACTCCAAATCAGAGTGGGTTAAGATGATAAGTTGACAAAGAAAAGTTTTTTTTTTAAAGGCTCAAAAGGGCTAACTATGGATATTCATAAAAGGGATGACTAGAAAGGCTCAAACGGATTAAAGACGGCCTTTCCATCATTTTTTAGGACTTTAAATAATCTTCCATATCTACTAATTAAATGGACTTCCAAATGTAGTAACACACTTTTTTTTTTTATTTTTTTTAGGGTTAACTCAAAAGAAATCTAGAGATCGTATATATAATAATAAACTACTAAGCTATATAAAGAATGGACAAAAGGGTTACTGTCCAAGAAAAATGATAGGCTCAAAAACTCACTTGGTATTTATTATGACATGTTCATTCCTTCAAGCTACTCATATTTGTCTCCGACATCAACATGTTGAGTAGCAAACATAGTGTAACATCACTTCAGACTAAAGATAATACAAATACTAAAATTTGAAATCATCATATCATCCAACGTCAAAACAAATCAAATTTTTTTTAACAACAGTCTACCCCCCAACCTATTCTAAACGTGAAAAGAAAATATGCATGCAGAAAAATGATGCAGAAAAACTAATTAGAAAATGATAGAAAATGAAATTTTTTTTAATTTAATAAGATACGTTTCTAGAGGCACTACACTCTATATTCAGCCATCTTTGACTCAAAATTTTTTTTAGAAAATGTATATTTATAAAGGAGAAATAAAAGAAAAAGAAAAATGAACATCAAAACATAATAAAGAAAAAGAAAATATCTGAATTTTTTTTTAAACAATGAAGATGCGTTTCTAGAGTCACTATACTGCATATTCAGCCATCTTCAACACAAAAAGTTAGTAACAGTTAGTTTCTACAACAAAAAATTAGTAAAAACTTAACCAAAATTCCATAATTATCGACTATTCCCTCCCCCCAACTAGAACGAAACATTGTCCTCAATGTTTTAAAGGAAAGAAGTAGAGTTTAGAAGACATCACCTGGGTGGTGCAACACAAAAGAAAATATTTACAGGCGGAGGGTTAAATCTAATTTGTACTTCCTACTGCGGCTATTGTTACCGTCATCATTTGAACGCTCCAACACAAAGCTCCAGGGGTCTGGCTCCAGTTTATAAGCTTGTAACAAATCAAGTAGCTCATTAGCAATGTGAGCATAAATAAAAAATTTTTTTGCACTGGAAGGAATAAAGTAGTTTTTTATTGCATGGTTAAGAAATACGAAAAAACCATCATAAAAATTATTGACATTTAACAAACCGATGAGTTTCTGATGAATGTGCAGTTGGGCCCAAGATGCCAGTGTGATAAGTACCTCTAGTGTTGCAAGATCCCCTGGAAGGAAAATGAAAGCATCAGTATGATTAAGCATTTCAATTATTCGTTCTTGCATACCTGAGACGACTAACTCTTCTCCAGTCGTTGAGTTAGACATACTGCCCAAAGGTTTTAGGACTCTAGGGATGATGCCTAACACTTGGCTTCCTCTGACAAAAGCAGCTTCTGAGACCAATTTTGATGACCCTCAGTTACCTCCTCCATACACCAAGTGTAATTTTCTCTCTGCTATGTTTCGACCAAGATCTATGGCTGCATCAACGAATTCTTTATGTTTGCCATAGGTAAATCCAGAAAGCACACAAATGTTCTTGAATAGTCTACTGGGAGTAGCTACCATTGGAATATTTCTCAAAAAAAATTTGTGAGTGCTTAACAAAAAGTCATATTTAAGAATCTTGGTGACAATGGATTACAACTGTGTATGAGGTGGCATGTCAGTGTCAAATAACGCGTAAAGCACATGGCTCGATAGTCAAAAAGCAAACAGTAAAAAGGAAAAAAACAAACAGTAATGAAATTATTAGAGACAATAATGCAAATGATAAAACAACAGTGAAATAAAAGAACAATAAAGTAAAAGGATATTTTACAGGTAGTTGCGACTGTGGCTTACATCTTCCTTTGGTTTTACGTCCGGAAACGGCTTGAACGCCCTCTATGGGTCGAGGATAGGCTTCCCATCCAGTTTTCTTATAAATTGGCAAACAGGGTCGTTTATAGTCAGATTCCCAAGACTATATTGTGCATGCTCCTTTTGGAATAATGGCCATAACTTGAGAATCGCTCCTTGCACATATCCACTGGGATGCGTTTCAAGAGACAGAATGATATCATCCAATGACTCCTTATTCAAGCCATCCCTAATGAATTGAATCTTTTCTTCCCTGTTATCAAACACCATTCCTAAAGAACATGAGTTCTTATTGCAATTCATTCTGGCAAACTTATGACAAGCAACAGAAATTATTCGAGCTCATTGTTTTCTTGCACAATTTCCTTTACCACAACCAGACATGTATGCAATAAATTTTGGAGGTAACTCACCCGCCAATCGTACTTTCGCCTCGATTAACCAACGGATGTCAGCAGGTATGTTATTCCTGAAGAGCAATCGCATGCGTTCGAACAGAGCTTTGTAGATCGTAAGAAGGGCATTCTGAGGAAGTGAAGGGAATTGCTTGTGAAGCTTTGCTAGAATCTCGGATCTGTCCATACCTTCGCTTCAGAATATCAGTTATTATGGGAAACTGAAGTAACCGACTTGATTGTCACGGAGTACCGTTATCCGCCACTTTACCGGGGGAACAAACTAAAGCACACAAACAGAAAAACAAATTAAAACACACAAAGAAAATCAAAATCGTCCTCTTATTGAATTTACCTCAAGCTCCAACTGGATTTCGTAAACACTTTTCTCAATATCTCTGAGTTGACGTTCTAAATCCTCAACATAGACTACTAACTCTGGTGGTTGTAGAGCCCAAATGCGATGTGTTTTACAAGATTGAATCTGTCTTTTGAGATGAGTTTTGACACGTTGAAGTGGTTTAAGAATATTCAGGAGGATTGGTCTAAGTAAAAGACTCATGATTAACAATGATAAGAGAAAACTTAATGATAAAACAAACACGCTTATGCAAAAATAAATTCAAGTAGCAAAAGAATAAAAAGAAATAAAGAAAGAAAAATCAAACCACCGAAAAGAAAAAATCAATCAATTCAAATCTGGTGGGTCACTCAAATTTATTTCGGTGTCTTCTCCATATGGTTGGTATTCTAGATATGGATTTAATCTTTGACCATTAACTTTAAATATGACATCGGTCTTTGGGTCCTTAATTTCAATTGCCCCATGTGCAAAAACAGTATGAACAATAAATGGACCAGACCATCGAGAGCGTAACTTACCTGGGAATAGGTGCAAGCGAGAGTTGAATAAAAGCACTTTCTGACCTGGAGTGAAAGATTTTCTTATAATATGCTTGTCATGGAAGAATTTCATTTGTTGCTTGTAAATTTTGGCCTTTTCGTACACGTCATTGCGAATTTCTTCAAGTTCTGCCAGTTTTAATCGTCTTTCTGAGCTGGCTTGCTGCATGTCAAAATTGAATTTTTTGATGGCCCACTATGCACGATGCTCGAGTTTTGGTGGTGATTCTGATGATGGGATTAGTTTCTTCTCTGATGGTGTTAGTTGTTTAACTCTTGACTTCCATTTATTAGTGTCCATGGATGGTGCTGAGTCAAGTAGGGCGTTGACCTCATCGACCGATCTATCAATATCAAAATCCAAACCAAAGTGAGTTAAACATATTTGTAAAGGATCATCACTAGGGTTTGAAACAAAAGTATCATCAACTAATGCTTCAATGAAATCCACATCAACAATTTCATCATCTGTATTGTGAGGTTGCTTGGCAATGTTGAAGATGTTCAGCTCCATAGTCATGTTGCCGAAGGACAACTGTATATTTCCAGTTCTGCATTGAATGTGAGCATCCGCGGTTGCCAAGAAAGGTCGGCCTAGAATAATGGGGATGTGCTTTCTTGAATCATGTATTGGTTGAGTGTCAATTACAATGAAGTCAACAGAAAAATAAAACTTGTCTACCTTGATAAGCACGTCCTCCACAATACCACGTGGTATTTTCATGGACCGATCTGCAAGCTGTAACACCACTGGAGTTGGGTGTAATTCTCCAAGTCCAAGTTTCACGAAAACAGAATAAGGCAACAAATTTACACTAGCTCCTAAATCCAACAAAGCATTCTCAATTGTGTGGTTCCCTATGCTACATGAGATAGTAAGGGAACCTGGATCTTTACATTTTAAAGGAATTTTATGTTGGAGTATAGAACTAACGTTTTTTTGTTAAAAATGCCTTCTTTTGAACATGCATATTCCTCTTTTTAGTACACAGGTCTTTAAGAAACTTGACATAAGATGGAACTTGTTTAATAGCATCAAGCAAAGGGATGTTAACACTTACCTGCTTGAAGATTTCGAGAATCTCACCTGTGGATTTTTCCTTCTTCCCTTTAGCTAACCTCTGAGGAAATGGAGCTTTGGGAACATATTCTCGAGGGTTGGTTTCTTCTTTCTCTTCCGGTGATGAATCCTCAACATTTATAGGTACAATTTGATTGTCTTTTGTCACTAGCATTTCCACTTTATTGTCGACTTCTTTTCCTTTCCGCAAGGTCATGATGGCTTTGACCTCTCCATACTGCTGTGGTGAACTAGTACTTGCTTCGTGCACTCCTTTAGGGTTAGGCACTGGTTGACTTGGAAATTTGCCTTTCTCAACGGTCATTGCCAAGGTCTGAACTGAAAAAGCAAGTTGTCCCACCATCTTCTCAAGGCTTGAAATTGATTGAGCTTGTGAGTTGAAACCCGCTCTCAATTTATTGCATAGTCCATCAATGGTGCGGTTCTGTTGCTCAATCATAGAGTGAGTAACATTCCTGAAATTCTGAAATGCATCCTCCCATGGTCTGGGTTGAGAGTAGTTCTGGTTCTGATTGAACGGTCTGAATGGGGGATGAGAGGCTTGAGGATTTTGAGCAATTGGTTGCATTGGTGGAGCTGGAGCTGCTGGTCCATTTTGTTGGAATCCTTGAGACCATGAAAAATTGGGGTGGTCTCTCCATCCAGGGTTATATGTGTTGGAGTATAGGTTGTAATTTGATGGTTTTCTCATTACTTCTATGGTATTGGCTTGATCTGGATATGAGTCAAGGTCATGTAGCTCTGTTGATTTAGCAGTCGATAACGATGCTATTTGTCGAGAAAGACCTTCAACTATTGCTTTGACTTCTGTGATTTCTGAACTAGCTTCGCCAATTTGAACCTCATTTACTCCCTTAACCCTTCGAATATTCCTGAGTGATCGACTCCGTTGTTGGGAATTATCCGCTTGTCGCTGGAAGAATTCCCAAATCTCTGATGCACTTTTTGACATTAGCTCTCCTTCACTTGTTGCCAATAGTCATTCTTGCACATTCGGCAATAATCCCTCCAAAAAGTATTGGCATTGGTGCCATTTCTCGTACCCATGATGTGAACACTTCAAGAGTAGCCCATTGAATTGCTCCAATGTTTCGAAAAACTGCTCGTCATCTCTCTGGGTAAACTCCGAGATTTCCCTGCGAATAGCATTTGTTTTATGCACTGGGATATATTTATTCAAAAATTTTGTAACCATTTGTTCCCAAGATGCAATACTATTAGCAGGTAATGTATTAAGCCATGAACGAGCTCTATCTTTCAAAGAAAATGGGAATAATCTAAGTTTTACATCATCATCTGAAAAATTCTCATATTTAAATGTTTGACAAATAGTATAAAAATCATTCAAATGATTATATGGGTCCTCATTTTTTAACATAAAATGTGGGGAGACAATTTAGCACACTAGGTTTTAATTCAAAACTCCTAGCAGCTACATTTGGGTATCGTATGCATGATGTGCTCAAATTAGCTAAGGGACTAAAGTAGTCCTTAAATGGCCTCTCCTGTGGTGCTTGTAAATCTATTTTGTTTTTAACGTTTTTGTGTGTGCGAATTGTTTTCTCTAATTCAAGGTCTATAGGTTCAAGATTAGGTAATAATGACCTACGACCATGCATGCAATAAACACAAAAATAAATGGGAACAAAACAAATAAAATAAAAATAAAGATGAGAACAAAACAAATAGAAACAAAGAAGAAGGAGAAATTACAATACTAACCTTATGGCGCTTATTACAACTTTACTATAAAAATACACAAAAGAAATACATGAAATAAATTAATTAAAAATAAATTAATAAGATAAACAACAAAAAAATTACAAAGAAAAATAAATTGAAAATTAAATTACAAAATTTTAAAGAAGAAAAAAAAGAAAAGAAATACTAACCTTTAAATGTAAATTCACTTTTTTTTTCTTTTTTTCTAAATATAAGAAAAAGAAATTAAATGGAAATATTCACAAAAATTAATTCTAAGAATTAAAATTACTTACCTTCCCGGCAACGGCGCCAAAAACTTGTTGTGCAAATTTTATTGAACTCGCAAGCGCAAAAATCTGTTGTAGTATAGATCAATGGTGACGAGTGTCGATCCCACAAGGAGGTGGATTTTAATTATTTATAGAATTAATTCTGTAAATGGGTGGTTGGATTGATGAAAATGATTTTGATTATCCTAAACTTGGAATTGAAATGCGAGAATAAATTCTAAAATTGGAATTTAAATGGCAAGAATAAATTAAAGTGTAAATCTATTAAATGACGTACTTGGGTATTTGGATCCGTATCAACATGTATCATGGGCTAAATATTCCTTATTAATACCAATTAAATCATGAGAGGGGAATCCACACCTCATGAACCACGCTCTAATAAATATGGTGCTAAGGGCTTATCGTGCCAAATAATAATAATCTTATACTAGGATGCCGGTGAAACCAGGGTAGTACTAGACAAAATTAGTATTATTTGTCGACGAGAAGTCAAAACATCCACAAAAACTAGAGGGGAAGAGAAAATAAATTTACCAAATCAAGCCCATGACACATGTTGAGACTTCACTTTCAACCCAAGCTTGAAAGAAAATTAGCCACTCATAGTTGAACTAGGGGCAAAATGGGAATTTATTAAAATATAAAGAAAATACAAGATAGAGAGAGAATTACAGAAAATGAACCCCAAAAATGGATTCAGAGGTGCCAAATTAGGGGGGGAAGGCCCCCTTTTTATAGATACATCGAGTAAATCATGGCCATCGCATTAAAAACAGTTTGGACGCTCAGGATTTCGCCACGTCATCAGTCAACAGTAAAGTCAACAGCCACTATGTGAACAGTAACGCGTTTTAGCCACTATTTACACAGTAACTCGGTTCAGCTACTATTTGCACAGTAACTCGGTTCAGTTACTATTTGCACAGTAACTCGGTTCAGCTACTATTTACACAGTAACTCGGTTCAGCCACTATTTTCACAGTATTGTAAACAGTAACGTAGACAGTACCCGTACATGTGAATACTATCGTATATGTGAACAGTTCCATTTTCCTTTTATGCTCCTCTTAAGATTTTCGACCGTCCTGAGTTTAAAAATGATGTCCGTTTTGCCATCTGATCTCTCGTTTATTGTGGAATGACTATGATGCCCCTAAAATACATAAAATACTTAATTAAAATAAAACACACATAATTAAAGTACAATAAACTTAAACACATAAAAGTAAGAGTTGTTAGTAATACTTGATATGTAAAATAATGATTTTCTCCTTTATAAATATGCACTTTCTAACACTCAACAGAGCACATCTTCTCTACCTCTATAGTTTCTGAGTTCTATTTTCGCACACACATTTCATATTTTGGTTGTTTGCTTGTTGCTATTTATATTTTTATACACACTGTTACCTGTATATGCTCTTTCTAGATTTTGATGACATATTTTTGTGATGTTCTTGATGTTGGATGACTTGGTAATTGGTTGATAAAATTATTGGTTTATTGGATATTAAAGTGTTGGTTTGTTTGTTAATGGCGTTGTTGATTTGTTGAAAGATGGAGTTGTTTTTAATATATTTTGGAAGTGTTTTAATCTCATTTTGTATTAGCGGTTTTGCTCATTTTTAAAGGAAAACTCTGCCAAAATTTTCGCTCGCCAAAATCGGGTAACTTCTTTAACGGATTTGTGTTTTTTCCTTTCTCTATTTTCTTTTTGATGATAAAGGGGGAGATAATTATAGGGAGATTTATAATGTATTTAAATGAATTTAAAAATATTTTCTTGAGCAAAAATCTTTTTATTGGACATTTCTTAATTTGGTCATACATTTAGGGGGAGCACAAATTAAGGGGGAGCTATATATTGAATGAAGTTTGTCATAATCAAAAAGGGGGAGATTGTTAACATGAATTTGTTAATAATATTGATTTTGATGATAGCAAACTTTAAATGGTTTTTGAAAAAAATGTTGGAGCTATTTCTTAATAAACGAAAGCCTGAATAATCATTCCATTCATATTCATGGAAGATGGACTTTCAAATTAGAAAAAGATTCTCTGCAAAATCTGGTTTAAAATATGATTCTGGAAATAAACGGTGAACCGTTTTATTTTAAATGGTTAACCGATTAATATCAGGGAGCAACATATTGCCTAAGCTCTAACCATTTATGAAAAACAGAAAATACAAAAGATGGGAAGGCTACTGGAATTTATCGGTGAACCGTTTATTGAAACGGTTAATCGATAACATCTAAAATTGAAGGTTGTACTCCTCTGGCACTGTTTAACAAAATCAGATAAGGCTAATTTATTTTGCAGGTTACTGGAAATAAACGGCGAACCGTTTATTACAAATGGTTAACCGATAATATCCAGAGAAGTCACTTCATTCAAATCCTTAACTGTTTAATGTAAACGGATAACTGATGTTCATCTTGCAGGTCTCTAGAATTTAATGGCGAAAGGGTTATCATAAAATGGCAAGCCATTTATTTGAAATTTGCCCAACCGTAACTTTTGACTCGCCTAAACGGTTAACTGTTAATAGTTAACGGCGAACCGTTTTTGGGCCGACAGTTTGAAACAGCTAGTTTTTAAGCTCCAAATATAAATAAGCTCATTTAAATTCAAAGAAGATTGATCACAACATGACTATTGAGCTTATATTCGAGAATACAATTTTTATAGAGTTTTGAACACATTCTTGCTTCATCTATTCACATATTAGGCATCATTGTGTAATCTTATATATTGTGAGAGGCAAAACAAATTTGAAACCTTTTGTTTTGACTAATTATAAGTGTTGGGATACACTTGGGTTAAAGAGATTGAGATAATCTCTTATCGTAAAGGTTATTGGCACCTTGAAAGTCAAGTGTAAGCATTTGAAACCTTGAAGGCTTGCTTAGTGAAATCCTCAAGCCTGAAAAGCTTGGAGACATGAACGTATGCAAGGTTGGCCGAACCACGTAAAAATCTTTGTGTTTGAATCTCTCTTCTCTTATCTTTTTATATTGTGATCAATTTAATTGTTCTTGCTTTGAATTTGGATTATATTTACTTTAAGTTTTTTATAAATTGAATAATTTTTAAAATCCCAATTCACCCCTCTTGAGTTACATACTTATATTTCAAAGAATGGGTTCTGTGATGGCCCATTGCTTTAGATTTTTCAAGCACTAATACCATAAAGAGATTAATAACTGTAATGACTTTTCAGTGATGATTAATAACTTGTACAAACCATATATATACAAATGGATGATGACACAAAAAGTGGTGCCTGAAAGAAAGTTTGAAAAATAAAGATATTATAATTCAATTGCAGCTAAGACTTTTGACTTGTAATTGATATCTTGGGTTCTTTGGATCCTCTTGATAGTGCCTTACAAACAGCAAGATTGTCTCCTTGAATATCTTGATGATCATTACTTTGATAATTTATGCTTTTCTTATCAGCAGGATCACCCTGTTTTGATTTGTGGGGGTTCGATTTCAAGAGGGAGAGGCCGAAGAAAGTGGAGGTTTTGTCAATAGATAAGACAGAGCCTATTGCAATGTCAAATTGCAGAGATAAAGGTGGTGGTGTTGAGATCGGTGTGGTTTTCAATAACTAAATCATTAAGGTTTTCACTTTTTTTTTTCATGGACTAAGGGATATTTAATCTGGTTTAAGTTATGATGTAACCTGAATTTTCTTTCATGTAAAAAATAAATTATTATTTTTTTTAAATCATTAAAAGATAGGAAGTGGACCAAGTGAAAATCAGTTTTTTAGCATAAGTATAATTCAATATTATAGTTGACGAAAGTTTCTTGCAGTTGATCAAACAATAATATCTTTTGTGTAAAAACAAAAGATGGAAGCTCGAGTTCTACTGGCATGATTGGGTTGGAAATTAATTTAATTACCATTAGGTAGTATAATAATAATAATAATAATAATAATAATAATAATAATAATAATAATAATAATAATAATAATAGATTTTTTCAGTTATCCATCCTTATACAGTATGCTTGGGTTCTAGATTGTCACAAACTTTGAATTCATATTCTCTAGCCTGCAGAGTTCAATGAGTTATAAACTCTAGTTATTCTCTCAATAGCTTTTTAAGGGGAAAAAATAAAAAAACTACTATAAGGTAGGAGGATTAGGCAAGACTCCTTCCCTGTAAATTTTAATAAAAATAAATAAAAGTACAAAGGTAATGGGCTAGCAATATTGAAGTCAAGATAAGATCAAGCCTCTCAGTTCCTCATGCACAGGCCAAAAATGATCATTGACCAATAGGATTCTTAAAAATAGTTTAATTGCTGGCGTATAAAAAACTTAATACATAATAAAAATAAATTTTAGTACAAGTACAATCCTTTTTTGATTCATCATATATTTTTTGTGCTATTTTTTGCTCTCATTTAAGTAAAAACATAATTATTAATTCTTTATTGACATCAATTGAATACTTTTTCTAAGATTTTTTTTTCGTGTGGGCAATAAGGATGGTGATTCAAGCCTTTAATATGAAGTTAAACGTATTTCTATAGGCTTACATGATTAAGTCATGTATGATTCTGCTCCTTCTAATTGTTATTATTAGGATTTTTTTAATGATTTTATATGAGTTTTTACAGAATTGATAAAAGAGTTGTCGTGGACTCTTCGATTTAATTTTATTTTTACTTTTTGGAGTAGGAATGAGTAGTATGGATTCCTCTCACTCTAATTTTTACTTACACATTTTAAGGAAGAATTGAAAATCTCACTCTGTGTGCCCCACCCATTTTTGGAGTAGAGAGTGGGAGTATAACTCCTATAAGGAGAGGTGAGACTGGATTCCCACTCTTACCTCTTCTTTTCTTAGCCTTTTTTTTTAAATTTAATATAATTATATTTAATAAAAAATAAATCATATAATATTTACTTAAATAAAATTATTATATTTAACTAAATAATAATTTGCATTAATTCTAAGTTAAAATTACTTAAAAATAATATTATTATATTAATAATGAATTAATAAGATTACTATCCTATCTTTATATTTTAAATATAATATTATTATATTTATTTAATATAATTATATTTAATAAAATAAAATAAAATAAATAATATAATATTTATTTAAATAATATTACTATATTTAACTAAACAATAATTTACATTGATTCTAAGTTAAAATGACTTAAAAATAATATTATTATATTAACAGAGAATTAATAATATTACTATATACTATCTTTATTTTGGAATATAATATTATTTTATTTATTTAAAAATAATAGTATTATATTTATTTAATATTAATAATTAATAATAATAAATAGTTTATTCTAAGAAAATATTAATTTCATACAATGTTAATAGCAAAAATGTTTCATTTATGTTGCCCTTATTAATAATTTTTAATTTACATAATTAAAATTAAAATTAATAAAACATTGTGATGTAAATAATTAAGATTATTAATAATTATTATAAATTTACAAATATAATAAAATAAATGTTTATTCATCAAATATATTTCTTATTAACTTTGTAATTAAAAACTACAATTTTTTAAATAACGGTAAAATTATAATTTGAAACTATTTACTTCAAATTTAAGACAAAATAAGCGCATAAATTGGATTTTAATCTTCATTTCATATTTCTATTTTAGTATAAGTAAACAAGTTACTCTTACTCCCACTCCACATTCCCAATTCTAGGATTCTCATTCCTCAAGATTCTCCGTTTAATTCAAAATGTAAAGGCTACTTAAATGTTTTAATCTCTATCATTCATTTTATATAGCGGATAAATAATTAAGCAATTGAAAAGTAATATAGGACAAATATACATTTGGTAGTCTTCCTTGGCCATCTATTATAATAAAAAATTTCGTAGTATAGGCTATATCCATTTGCATGCTGTCAATTTAAATTTTGAAATTGGTTTGGTTTTATGATAATCAAAAAATATTATAGCATTAATGATTTGACCTAGTACTTCAGCAATTTCGATTTTAGCATCGAGTCTTCAAATTAATTATATGTTGCCACTGTTTTGTGCCTGGATTGAATTATCACTTGTTAAAGTTTTAGAGCATCTGTAAAATTGAAAAAACTAAAGTTTATCCGACATAAAGATTACATGGGGTAAGAATATAAAGTTTATTTGATACAATAAAATTTATTTGAAGTTAACTTTCAAAGAAAAGAATGTGAGAGACAATAACGGAAAGTAAAAATTCAATGAGATAGATATAGAGTTATTTTATTCCATAATAACTCTTTTTCCTTTCTTTTAAAATTTTAAATAACTTTTCTAACTAGTTTGTTAACTAGTTACAACACTTTTAAATAATTAAAAAATATTCATTCATGGACGTACACATTTGGTATATTATTGTCACTATTACAACATCATAGAATAAAATTATCATCATCATCATTATTGACTTAGACACCTATTAAAGCCCAAACCCATAACCTAAGCATTAAAAAAATTACACCTTCCTGCTTGAGCTAATACTTAGGCTTCAATGTAGTTCCACTCCTTAATTTCACTCAAATTCTATCAATACAAAAAAATAAGTAATAGATGACGGAAAATAACCGTCATAAAAGAGGGTGCATGACAAACACTTCGTTTGTCATCTATATCACTGTCATTAATTAATGATAGATTATTTGCCGTCATGAATTAACGATAGTATTTTATAGTCATATATTTGTCACACAATATTTTAATGTGGAAAAATAATTAAATTAAAATTTGAATTTATTTAAAAATTCGCGCCAAATTTTTCAATTTTGGTGGGAAATTTTATTATCATTCGTAAATTTTTTATTCAGTTTTGGCGGGAAATTATGTTATCATTTGTAAATTATTATTCATTTTTGGTTGGAAATTGTTTGTGAGAGACTATATGATGGGAATTTCCCATCATAAAGTTAATTTTTTAAAAAATAACAATTATAATTAACTTTTGTATTCATGTTTACAAATTTAATTAATTAATAAAAATGAGTATCATGAAAAAAATAAAAATAATTAATAGTAATTAACATCTATTCATTTCAACAAGTTAATTTCAAAATAAATACATCTAGTATCTAATATTGTCATAACTACCGATACATATATAATCAACATCACAAATTAAAAAAAAAAAATCATCTAGTTGAACTGCAAGAAAAGCAACTCAAATTCTAGCCACCAAGCCAATACATGCATCTTTCCACACCATTGGCATAACCGTTGCAAGCCAATACATCTTTCCACCCCAACAAAAAACTCCAGCAGCAATACATCTTCTAACTACACTCCACTGGTATTCCAATCACTTACCCAACAACACTCCCAACACACATTCAGCAGCAACCCAATAGCTTCCAACCCAACATCTGTCCACACCACTGATATTCTAGCCACATACCTAGCAACCCTCCAACCCAAACCCAGCAAACCAATCTATTCAGAATCAATCAAAATACCCAATGTTATCGAATGCAAAACATGTACACTAAAATTTTAACAGTAACCATTATAATTTGACACTATAACTTTAATTTCAATAAATTTTTACAACTAATATTTATAGTTTCATACTAATACTAACCATTTTGATGATGCAACAAGGATGTTGGAAAAATGGTTAGCCCACTCCAAACAAATCTCATCTAATTCGTCCTAAATGTAGACTTTCTTTCCATTAAACTATTAATCGCAAGATTATTAAGAGGTCAAACTTCAAAAATAATGTCACATATATGGAATAAAAGAAAGTTAATGAGATTTCATTATCAACTTACATTATTCAGTAACAAACTAACATATGCTATTATTTCCTTAAGGTATCTTAACATATAATAGCCACCAATTTTGTGATATTTGTTTCGGAGCCTGTTCATGCCATAAAAAAGAAAAAACTTACAAAATCTCATCCATTTTAGTTATGTAATTGATAGGCACATATAGTTTATGTAAAGTTACTTTTTTTTTACCTTTACAATTCTCATCTTAGAATTATAATTCCATTTTCCCTTACTATCCTCTGCTATGAAGAGTGTCATGGTGCTATAAAAAAAAAGTAAACTGTTATCTCTTAATTATATTGAAAAAACTTAAAACATCAATTGCACAAAATGGATTGGCATCCATACATTTTAAGTAGTTGTTCCAAAACAGTATCAGGACTGGACTACACAGGATCTACATAAAACACTTCCTTTTTCACCACGTCAAACACAACTAAAACCTAATGGTAGTTACAATAAGAGAAGGCAGTTGGAAAAAAAGTAGAAAACAAAACATGAATTAATAAACAGTTGTAAAAGTATAATAAATTCAGAAACAAATGCAAAAGTTTTAAATGAAAATTAAAACTTATGAAGGATTGTATGGCATGAGAATGAGTTGTCCATTTTTGGCTTTTTCAAGCGGTCATGGATATGCTCAACTCTCTTTGAGCGAAATTTTTCTACATCCTTTGGATTTGTTGGGCAAACCAAAATTGGACACATGAATCCAAATGGTTTGATTTTTTTTCTGGTTGGTAGAATGGTGGAATCCAACATCCTGAATAGAAAATCAGTGCATCAACAAAAAAAGTACACTAAGTTCATATGAAATAGTGTAAAGAAAATTCATTGAACCACTTACACCATATATACTTGAATAGCATTTACTCCTAGTGCTTGCATTGACAACAATTCATTGCAATCTTTCTTCCCAATATAAGCACAAGCATGTCTTTGGAATACATTATCATCAATCATAGATGTCAGAACACCATCATTTTCATCAGGCAGGTATTTCTCACACAATTTCCCAAATAGTTGCAGTATAGGATGATTGTTTTGGTGCTTGAATATTGCACTCCTCGTGTTCCTTATAGGTTGCACTACAACTATTTTGGGTCTATCCTTTTTTCAAAAGTGGTTTTTTTGTCGGGTTGTCAGGATGTCTCTCCTGTATACCATCAGTTGTACCATCAACACAGTCAAAATTCAATTGCTTTCAAAAGTTGTACCATCAACACTTCCAACTATTTTCCTCTCATCATTTGCATTGTTGAAATGAACTCAAACTTGTCATTTAAAGGTTAGAAAACAAGTGACATGCCATTTCAGCTAACTGAGAATCCAGAACCGACAATTTGGTGATGTCGTCCAAAATCATTAAACACTCACGTGGTTAACACATGCCTATTTTAAGGTTAACCGACATGGCTTGTATTCATTTAAGGGAGGCTTTAAGTTGCGTGTGAGAAGCTCGTGATTAGTTAGTTAAGGCTGTTGATTTTGGAGGGAATCTTTTGTATCTGTAATGCCAGCAACAACTGATATATACTTGCTAGTTCTGGTGTAGTCGAATTCAATCAAAGAGAGAGTGATAAGGAAGCTATAATGAGAGTGAAGTTTTTCTGAGTGTTCTCTGTATTGCTAGTTATCACCTCTGTAAACTTGAGGCTTAATAAAGTTGCTCCTTGATTTGTTTTCTCCAGTGGATGTAGGTACCCTCAAAAGGTGTTGAACCACTTAAGTCTTTATGTATTCTTGATTCTTTGTGTTGCGTTTCATTGATTTGGTGTTTGTTTCGATTAGCTTAGGTTTGATTCTTAAATCTTGGAGTCTGAATTAGTTCTTGAGGTGTGATTAATCCAATATCAATTGGGTTAGTTTCACACCATGCATAATCCTTTGGGATTGAAGGATTGAGTCTTGGACTTTTCTTCAAAATGGCAGCAGTAGTGTTTTTTGGTGGCTTACTCAAATCATCTAGCTCTAGTGGATGTTAATGATATCAAATTGTAAGTAAACAATTAGCCAAAAAAAAATCACGCATACAAAGACAAAAACAGCTTAAATATAGTTAATTTTATTAATTAACCTTATGCACGTCTCCTTCACTACCTTCAGTTTTTGTTGACTTCATCGGAATGGTGGCAGCGCATTAGCTGGTGGCTTGCCCAAATTATCTACCTCCTATGAAGATTAATTATATCAAATAGTAAGTATATTAAACTAGATTGAATAGTAAATATACAAGGCAATGAATCATAATCTAGGAAAAATACAACCATTTATTATGAATAAACTAACCTTATGTGCATCTCCTTCACTGTCATCATTTTTCACTGACTTCATCGGAATGGCAGCAGTTGATTAATATTAAATATTATTGAATTATCAAGCGATAATATGTTATTTTATGCTTATGTTATAATTTATATTTGTGTTTATGTAATATATTAGGAATTATTAATTATGTTTTAAATATATTTAATTTTGTGTATTTTTATGTGTTTATTAGGAAAAATATTAATTTCACGTACTTCAAGGCTCCAAATAGAAAAATGGAGGTAAAATTTGGATTCCGGAGGTCTGAAAACCTTAAGATCGATCAAGATTGGCTTAAAATTGGGCTTGTATAAAAAAAATTGACTTTTCCAGTTGACCGAGCACTGATTGGATGATGAAATGAGCTTACAATAGATATGAGTGCATGGGATAGCTGGCAATTTTGACTAAATCTCAACCGTACATGATTCAATGGCTATGATTGTGCCACGTGGCAATGGTTGGTGAAGCAAGTGGGAGGATCCGAATCTTTGTATTCGGGTTGACCCGATCCACCCATTGACCCGCCAAATCTCAACCGTTCCTTGGGCAAATCAGACGAGTCAAATGATGCCATGTGTGATGTTGACTTTTGAAGTTTGACCAGCCATTGGATCTTAATCTAAAGGTTGTGAGGAGCACATGCATGAAACTTATGATGGACCGCAAAGCACTAGATTATGATTTTATTTTTCTATAAATAAAGCTTCATTTTTAGGTTTTGAATCATCTCTCTACAAGTCTCTTCTTCTCAAATTCTCTCCATCTCCTTGTAATCTTCATTTCCAGGTGTGTTTTTAATATTTTGTATAATTATTTTTATAAATAAAATTAGTTTTATTTCCAATTTTAGTTGTTTTTATTACTTTTAATTATAAGTAATTCAATTCTACTCCTTTTTATTTTAATCATGCTTAACTAAATAATATTAGTTAGGGGAAGGTGAAACTCTTAGGTAATAAATATGATTTAATCAAATTCTATTTTTAATTTTATAAATTAAATTATTTTCTATTTAATTTTATACATGTTTTATATTTTGAAAATTTGATTTATTGTAGACAAACAAATGAATTTGGCACAATAAATTCTTAAGATCTTAATATAAGGCATGGTAAAATGGTATTTTGACTTATTGTAGACAAAATAAATTTTGGCACAATAAATACTTAATCCATCATAAAATTAAAGGGAAAATAATAATAATTTGTATAATTAATCTTTTGGGTAATAAATCTAATTAAATTGGCAAAAATAATTTATTAAGTTTTATTTATTCCTAAGAGTGGATCCATAACCCTAACTAGTTCAATTCCATAGTTTCACTTAAATTAAGTTACTTAAATTCAAGTTTTAATTTTAATTTTTAGATATAAAATAAACAAATTAAATCTTTTCTCTGTGGATCGACCTCGAACTCACCGAGTTATAATACAACACGACACTCTTATACTTAGGAGTTTAATATTATTTTTAAGTTGTGTCAACAGTTGTGTTTTTTGGTAGCCCTTCTTTTTTCTGAACTTCTTCCTTCTTTCTTAGTGTTGATACTTTAGGATGTTTGTCCCTTTGACCAAACATCAATTTTCTCTTCTTCACAGCTGACTTCCCTAAATTATCCAGCCCCTATCAGCGTTATCGACAAATAGTAAATAATTTAAACTCTAATGAGTGGAAGATATACAAGGAAAAATACTTAAACTAGGAAAAATTTGGGTAACACATATAACTAAAGTACCTTATGTACATCTCCTTCACTGTCATCATCGACCATATTATGTGGAAAAGTGGAACTTCCAACATCTGAATGGCGAGGTGTTCTCTTCAATTCTTTGCAAATTTCTCGCAACTGCTCATCTACTGATTTTTTCCAAGCATCCAGCTCCCTCTCTCTCTCTCATTTCATATGGGTCCACGCAGGCATTGAAAGCGCATAGAAGCATAAATAAATTTGCCCAAGTCTTGCATATGACCAGTTCAAGGAAGCTTTCCCAATGCTTGTGCAAGTAAGTCATTTCTTGCATCCGAGTTGAATGAGATTTTGTTGTCCTCCTTCTCTAGCATTTCCTAATAGCCCACCATAAAGAAACTAATATTATTAAATGAGCATAGATCAAACTTCAAAAACAATGTTTGTTCTAGTTAAACTTGATTACCATTTTCTTATTAAGTTGTTCGGTTTCAAAGTCGTATCCTCCATTCTTTAGCACCTGAGCTCTCTTTCGTAGTTCACTCATGCCAATTAACTCTTCAGAAAGCCTTGATTCTGCACACTACTTCGATAAAGAAATTAGATTAGTTAACTGTTAAAAAAATTAATAGTTAACTAAACCTTTAATAAATATTTAACAAAGCAAAAAATTTACATTTACAAACTTAATTGATATATAAATTATTTCATTAACAATTTAAATTTTTAACACACTTACAATTTCTTTCATTAATCCAACATATCCTTTTCGACTAAGGCCGTGATTGCACTTGTTCATCGCTCTCCTGTTCTTATTAACACGATTGATTTTCTGCATAATTAGATTAGTTATAACACAAATTAACTATAATGTAACTACTAACATATTAGTTGTCCTAACATGAAAATACTTACTTTAAAAGATTCCGACAAATGTTGGTCGACAAACTTTATCCAAATAGGACGCTTTATTTGAGGGTACTCAATTGGGGGTGCAAACAATTTATTTTTATCATTTCTGAACTTCCAGATATAGTTTTTGGCCAACATATACTTGCAGTTTCGAAATGTTGTTCCAATTGATTGTATCACCTGCTTCGTAATTCTAAGATGAACAATAAAACAACCTTAGATAAAAGAAAGATTGTTTAAGTGACAGTTAATAAAAATTTTGTTACATAAAAGTACATAATTGAAAAATGATAGCCAAATGATTAAGTAGGATGCAATGGATTTTTAAGAATTACTAGAAAAAATTTCTGAAAACAGTTCTTTGTCTCCAGCAGAACCTTATGCCAGTTAGAAAAGAGAATTAAAAATGATGTGTTAGCCTATATGGCTATAAATGTTGATTTTGATTATAACAAACCACATGTTTTAGTTAAACAAATATTTATATATTGTGCTTTTATAATAAGAAAATGATTTTATGGAATTAAGTTGTTTCTCAAGTTGTGGACTAAAATGAAAGAATTTTATAATATTTGATTTTAATAAATATTGTTTTGAATTTCAGATTTAGACCTATTTGAAAATATTTAAATATTTTGGGCCTTTCTATAATTTCACATAGTTTGGGCAATATCATAATTTTCAAAACGTTTCGGGATTATCAAAGTATTATTTAGAAATTCTAAAATTGGACCTATTTGAAAACTTTATAACATTTTGGGTCATAATACAGTTATATAAAGTTTTATGGTCAAACTATAATTTTGAAAAATAGTTCACTGTATCGTTACTGTTGCAAGCGGCTAATTGGATGTGACAAGCGGATAAGATTAGGTTCAAAATTATTGGAAGAATTCCTTGTGGGCAAAAACCCTCCGAATTGAAAGCGGATATCTAGATTTCGTAAGCGGTTATCCGGATATTGAGCAGTAAGTTTTTGGAGCATAAACGGCTATCCAGATATTGTAAACAACATGTCAAATGTTCTGAAATTCAAATTTTTACTATAATGATAACATAAAAGCAGCTAACCGGATTTCATAAACGGTAAGGTTGTTATGATAAAAAAGTGAATTACAACTAGATTTTCAGCTCAAACTATAAAAGCTCACATCCAATTCATTTTCAAGCTCTCTAGCAAGCAAAAACAAAAAGCACACAATATATATTGAGCTCTTATCATGCAAATCATTATTAATTGAATCATCTTTGTTCTTCAATTTGTACATCTATTCTTTAAGAGAATTTTGTTGTAATTTTCATTTCCTAATTTTAATTGTGAATGTTTGAGTGTGTGAGACACTTGAGTGAAGAGATTGTGAGATAATCTATTTTTTGTAAAGGTTCATTGACACATTGAAGTCAATTGTAAGCATTTAAAGCCTTGAAAGGTTTGGATAGTGAAATCCTTAAGCTTGGATTGCTTGGAGGCGTGGACGTAGGCGGTGATTGACGAACCACATAAAAATTCATGTGTTTGTTTTTTCTTTTCCCTTACTCATTTATTATTGTGCTTTTATTGAACTTATTGTTTTCAAATTTATTAAGGCATTAGATTGGATTGTTGTGTGATTTTGCTAGGATAAGTTTTAAAATATAAATTGACCCCTGCTCTTGGGTTGCACAACTTGTATTTCATGATGTTTGAGCTAATACCCCAAGAAACGAAGCCAACTCAGTGGTTTCATCGCCTGTTGGAATGGCCATTTCATTGTATTGTACCACAATCTTTCCCTTCTTTGTTTTAAGTTTTTAATTTTGCCTAACTCCCATATTTACACCTCACATAGAGTTACTGCTTTCAAGAACATCAACATCAGGAGGAACGAAATTAACACCATCCATCTCAGCACCATCAAAATCACTTCTACCCAAATCAATACCATTATTATCAACTCCATCAAACTCGACACCATCCATCTCAGCACCATCAAAATGAGCCTCATTTTCTACTTTTTTTAAATTAGCATTATCGGCAAATAAGTCATCGTATTCGTCTTCCAAATAAGCTTCGTAATCAGAAGCAACATCAGCCACTACATGTTTTCCCTTAGCCATATTACTGCACTTGAAATAACTAAATTAAATTGTATTAGTTAACTGATAATATGAAACTATATAATAATCAATCAACTGCAAGAATAAAAAGCCAACATATAATTCATTACATATTAGTTTGTAACATAGACAGTGAATAGTTCAATAAACGCTTACTACAAAAAAGTTAATCAATTGGTAACCCAAATTCCTTTTTTGCTATTTTGTGCATATATTGCTCGGTCGCCATTTGCAGAACATAACAAATCATTAATTGGAAATTCTCTAGTGAAGGGAGGATATTATGTTACATTATTGACCTCATCTTCATTTATTTGATTAGGATTACTTCTACTAAGCATATGAATGACAATAGACCACTTTGTTTGAATCTGATTGTTTACAAAAAATATTTATTTGACTTGAGAAGCTAATATAAATGGATCGGATTTATATCCTAATTGGTTTAAGTTTACTAAGATGAATCCAACCTCATCCTTCTTGACGCAACTACTTTGAACCCAATCACACTTCAACACATGGACTTTCAGTAAATGATAGTCAAGTACCCAAATTTCATCTATAACTCCATAATATGTCATATCACATATTTCAAAATCACCTACACTAACTCCACTATTTTGAGCTACTCGACTTAAGTCTCGATCTCGTGTAACAAAATAGAAACTATTAATGTCATAACCGTTTAGTTACAAAAGAAAGAGGCCCATGCAATAATTATCGCAAAATATTTGATACGAGATCACCATTTTCAATCAAGTCATATACCTAACAAGAAAAAAAAGAAAAGTAAACATCTTTATTAAGTGAAAAAAAAGTTGAGATTTCTTTTTGAAAATTAAATATATACATGCTGGAACCTTATCAGTTAGCAATCGACAAAGGTACGGTTGTGTTCCACTTACAACCATTTGTCATTTTTATTTGAATAATATGTTTTAAGCCACTGCATATGGTCACTAGACATCCAGAATATGAAAAAATTAGACTAAAAATTACAAAAATAAATTATATAGATTTGACTATAAGAAATTAACCAAATTAGATAATGTATGGTACCACCTTTTGCATGTTATGCAAGATGTACAGGTGCGCTTGATCTAGTGAATGTGAAGGAATTTGTACCACTTTCCCACCAGATAATGGCTTATCTTTTGATAGGTTTTACACATGTCCAAGTGGAACCCCAACTGTATTTATGTTTGACATGTATTCTACACAAAATTCTAATGATTCTTCTGCAATATAACTCTCTGCTATACAACCTTCAGGATAGTTGTGGTTCCGGACATAACCCTTGACAGTTTTTATGTATCTCTCAAAAGGATATATCCATCGAAGGTAAATTAGGCCACATAGTCTAACTTCATTAACTAAATGCACAGTCAAGTGTATCATTATGTCAAAGAAAGAGGGAAGAAAACATTTTTTTAGCAAGCACAAAGTCACCACATGCTCTGCCCTGTAATTTTTCCAATGTTGACACATCAACCGCAATAGAACACAGCAAGTTAAAAAAGAAACACAGCCTGATCACAACTTCTTTAACATGCTTTGGTAGGACAGACTGAATGGCAGTAGACAAAAGTTATTGCATAAGAACATGGTAGTCATATGACTTAAGGCCTTAAAATTTAAAGTTCTTCATTGACACAAGATTTTTTATGTTTGAAGAATATCCAGCTAGAACCTTAATACTTTTTAAAACTTTGCAAAACCTTTTTTTTTCATCTCTAGTTAATGTGTAACAAGCAACCGGAGAATGTGTGCTTGTTATTTTTTATAATTGGTGCTAATTCATCCCTAATTTTCATTTCCACAAGATCATTCCTTGACTTAAGACCATTTTTGGTCTTTCCCAGAATATGCAGCAATGTTCCGTAGATGTTGTCACACGCATTCTTTTTAGTGTTCATAACATCTAATTGATGACGTATAAGTAAATGCTTCCAATAGTCTAAATTATAGAATATGAATTTTTTTTCCACCAAATGCGATCATCATTGTCAGAACTTTTGCATTTTTCCCCCATTTATGATCAATACACTCAACCAACAGTAAAACACCTTCCCCATCCAACAGTTTCAGGGCAAACTCTCTATTTATTATGTTGTCAAAGGCTTTCTCTTAGTCTCAAAATTCATGACCATGAGGAAGCCAACGATGGTGACCAATATATGCATTTTTGCCACTCTGTTTAAGTTTAGATTTAGTAGTGTCTACTCCACAATATGGACATGCATTATATCCTTTAACAGTGCAACCAACTAGATTTCCGTATGCTAGAAAGTCATTTATAGTCCATAATAACAAAACTTGTAAATTAAAGAACTTCTTCCTGTAGGCATCATAAGCTTCTACCCCAACTGCCTATAAAGTTTGTAAATCTTCTATCAAAGGTGCTGAGTACACATCGATGTCATTGTTCGGTTATTGAGGACCAAAAATTAATAGGGACAACATCATGAATTTCGGTTTCATACACAACCATGGAGGGAGATTATATTTTATAAGAGTAATTGGCCAACAACTATATGTACTACTAAGAGAGCTATATGGATTTATTCCATCAACCACTAACACAAGACAGAGATTTTTAGGATTTAATGCAAATGTAGGTCATTTGTTATCTACTAATTTCCATGATAGTGGGTCTGCCGGATGTCAGAGCTTACCATCATCGACTCTCTCATTTGCATGCCAAGTCAAGTTCTTGACAGTTTCTGAGGACTGAAACATGCGTTTAAATATAGGTATGAGCAGAAAATACCATAAAACCTTCATAGGAACCCCTTTCCTATATTGGTCAACACTACTATCTTTTTTTCCATCTAGATAAACCACAATTAAGATATAGTTAGACAACCATTCATACTTTTTTATGTAAAGTATGCAATCATTTGGGCAAACATGTATTTTCACATATTCTAAGCCTAAAGCGGATATTATCTATTTGGCCTCGTATATAGACATAAGAATTTCATTACTTTCAGGTACTTGGCTAGAAGACCTAATAACTCGGTAAAACTTGTGTTGACCACCTAAATTTACCCTTTATATTGAACAAGCTAACCAAAGTGCCTAACTTAGTGAAATTTTTGCATCCCAAGTACAAAGAATTCTCAGCTTGTTCTAGAAGTTTTTTAAATGCTTTAGGATCTGTAGCACAATCCCTATAAGCATCGTTAACCATATCTACTCTGTTACCGTCATCATAGTCTATAAACTCAAATGCAACATCTACATCTACATTAGGAAGTGGCATGTCATTGACATCTTCCCCATGCCAACTCCAGATTGTGTAAGAAACATCAAAACCATGAAAATACAAATGTTCACGAACAACCTTATGTGTACGAAAGGATAAATTCATACATTTAGTACACAGACATTTAATGACGCTACTACCTTCAAAATTACCAACATCAAACTTCATAAATTCTTCAACCGTATATTTATACTCACTTGACATTTTACTATAATGAACCCAAGACTTATCCATTTTCAGTTTCAATTAGTTCTGATCCTGACACATTAAGCAAGTTACAAATACATAAAATATCAGCATATATTACCAATTCATCTAAGCAAAGTACAAATTAACACCATTTTAAATACCCTTACTGCAATATAAACAAAACAATAAATTTTGACCCCACACATTATAATAGTCACAAAACAAAATACAAGTACTTAAACACATTGCATAGTCAAAATCATTACAGTTGTAAATAAACACAACACTTAAATCAAGCTCAATACAACTTCAAGTCATGTTATCATATAAAGGACCATAATATTAAACATATATCATGCATCTATAAATTAACTGACGAACTCAAAACTCTAAAATAAAGAAGTGCAATTTATTTACCAGGTCAAATTAATTTCTCTACAGCAAGCTGTTCCAGCAAAAGAGATGCAACAAACTATGCAACACGAAAGGTGGCAGCAAGTTGTTCCAACAAAAAAAAGAATCAACTATTACATAAGAAAGATAATCTTTTTCAATAAATTAAAATACAATTTTGCATCAGAAGCTAAATTAGGATCAAATTAGGTCCTAAGCATAAATTTGTTGCAAAAGCAGTACTGGAACTTCATCATTTCCTAATAACGCCATACTTTAATGAAAAAAATTAACCCTAGATATGCAAAAGTACAAATTGACACCACTTTAAATACTCTTACTACAAGATAAACATAACAAAAAACATTTACCCCACACATTACAGTAGTCAAAACACAGAATGCCAATAGATAGACACATTACAATAGCCACAACATAAAATACAAACCAAACCCCTACAACTTCAAATCATGCTATCATATAAAGAACCATAATATTAAAGTAATTGCTATCGTGCAACTATTAATTAACTAATGAACTCAAAACTCTAAAAATAAAGAACTGCAATTTATTTACCAAATAAAATTAATTCCTCTACAGCAAATTGTTCCAGCAAAAGATATGTAGCAAACTCTATAACAAAAGAGGTGGCAGCAAGCTGCTTCAACAAAAACATAAAGTCAAGAAAAACACATATACCCTTTTCAATAAAATAAAATACAACTTTGCATCAGAAGCTAAATTAGGTTCTAATTACGTTCTAAGTATTAATTCTACTTCACTCATTTCCTAATAACCCCAAACTTTAATGAAAAATTAACCTTAGACAAGCAAATTTACCATAATAGGCAAATCATTCCTTTTCTCTAATCATTCATCTCCAAAATCTACTTCACTCCTGCTAGCTACTGTTGCTTCTGATACTGCTAACCTTAACAACCTACATTCTTTGCTCTCTTTCAACAAATTAACTAATCAATTTTTTAATTAGGTGTTCTCGTTAGGTTATTTATAGAATTAATTGATTTAACTTAGATCTGTGTAAAATAAACGGCATGCAAAATGAAGACATAATAGAAATCATACCAAGGGCTTTCAAAAAATGACGGTGAAGAAAATAGCAAGATGAGAACAGAAAACAATGGCGAGGAACACGATGGAGCAGAAGACGATGGCAATAGCACGATATGCACCTTTACTCACTCAATTTCTCAACACAATTGGTAACCAATACGTTAGGAAGACAATGGCAAGATGACGACGGCCAAGATTTTGGTAAGATGATGGCGAAAAGGAAGTCAGTATAAGAGGTTTAGAGAAGTTAGAATCAAGGGTTTTAGCCTTACCCTATACTCTCTGTATGTTTGTAAGTTGTATGTGTTGATACTTAGAAAAAATTAGGGATTGAAGAAGTGAAACTCAGCACCAAAACGATGCATTTCACTTTTTTAATTTTATTTTATAATAAAAAGTTTTAAAAATATAATATTTTATATTTATGTACAAAATGTCGTCGTTCCAACTTCTCTAAAACGACAACGTGTCTTCCTTCATGGATATTTTATTTTAAATAATACCAAAAATTTCGGTCAAAAATGCGCCAAAATTAAGTTAACATGAAATTTCTATCATGAATTATTGACGTTTAAATTTATATCACAAAGACATCATATATTCTTGACATAATCTTTTTCTATCACGAGTCCATCACAAATTAGTCATTAATATATGATAACAAAAAATATATCACAACTATATCATACTTTTATGACCCACTCAAAATCCGTCAACAAGTGTCTGTCATTTATTGTCAGTTTTCTTATAGTGTATGTTTTCACATCTTGTTGGATAAGGTAATGAATAAGTACAATTTTGGATAAAATTAACAATTTATTAGATGTTAAAACTTAAAACTAGGGTTTTGCACAGGATAATAATTATCCCTAAAATTAAAGAAAAGGTGTCTTAAGATGAAATTTTTATTTTGCATGCATACTTGGCCTTGAAACATACTATGTCATAGAGAGGTCTACTTGGTTTGGGCTTAATGAGGATTTCCGAAAGCTTAATAGGTTTTGTTCGCTACTAACCCAAGCCAGGGCTTTCCGTTAATTGACTATGATCTCCTATGTAACTAAGACATTTTTTAAGCCCAATTAGAACATCACCAAAAGATTCCGTTAAATTTAACATAGATATTATTCTTTTGTTCTTTTATTTGTCATGTAAATAAGTAAATAAACATTTAAAAGAGTAAAATTAAATAAACCTCTACGTGCTGCCCTTATTCTTCCAAGCCACAACTGAAACTCTAAAGAAATAACTTGGGCCACTTAGGTATACATACCATATGACCGTATAGGTCATAAATTAATTAACCGTTTAATTTTCAGGTAGTGAGACATGCCTACACATTTTAAAATTAATTAATTACAACAATATTTAATTTCTATTACATAATTTACTATAATTAAGCCGTTTAGAATTGTTTCTCTAAAAACTTTCTATAAAAAAGCAAGTAATCAATTCAATGATTTTCACTAAAGGAAAAAAAAGTACAGAATCCTTATAATATGTGGTTAATAAAATTTGTTATTTACTACTTGAAATATTTGCAAGTTGTTAAAATATATTTTCGACAACTCAAATAAGTAAGTGATAAATAATATCTCATTTGCCACATGCATCATAAATGGCGTAAGTGAACTGATATTTTAACTCAAAGAACGCTTGTCTTATGCATGGTGGATGTTGATTTAGTAATTTGGGGAGGCCATTTTTTTTTTTTTTTTGGTGGTTTCCGACTTGAGGCTCGTTAGCACTGCTTTTGGTTTTAAACCTTCTCAGTTGAAAGGTGTATTTGATACTCAAATTAGGGAGGGTTTGCAGATTATTCTGCTTCCTCATAGGCTGGTTCGTTTGGTTTCCTAATTGAAGCCGTCACCAAAGATAGTGAAGTTGAGTGTGGACAGTTATTCTAAAGGCAATCCTAGTATGTCTACTGCTAGTGGTGTTCTTTGTGACCATCGAGGAGTGGTGTTAGCTGTTTTGGTTCTTTCTCGGGACACCAACCTATTTTATTTGTTGAGTTGATAACTATTCATGTGGGTTTGGATCTTGTTACATAGCTTATGTTTTCTGTTCTTGCGGTGGAGTTTGATTCATCAATTGTGATTTCTAAGGTTATTTCTCATGGCTCAATGCAATGGAATTTAGGTTATCTCCTTGGCCGGATTTTACTTTATCTTATAGTCCTTCCATCATTATTTCTTCGGGAAGCTACATCTGCTATTGATTTTGTAGCCAACTAGTCCTATACTCATCGGACTCATCAATAAGTTTTTAGTATTGGAGACCTTCCAACTGACTTGTCTGGCATTCTTCATTTGGATGCTCTCAAGATCCCACATATTTGACATTAATTTCGCCTCGTTGGTTTATTTTTTAAAACTTTTTTGTATCCTACTTATTATTCTTTTTTGTTTTGGAAGTTTTGGTTTATATACCCCTCTTATGCTCTATTCATTATTTGATTTGTATTATAGATAAGGTCTGGACTAACCCTTCCCCTTCTTGCTAGTTTAAGGAAAAAAAAATTATAAGGGGTAAAAAATTATCAAGATTAGACAGTGGTGGCCTTTAAATTTGTAGATAAAATAGGCTGGGGGTAATTGGGGATCGCGATTATGATTTTTTATATTTTGCATATTCGAATTTGGGAAAATCAGGACAAGGATCGTGATTATTTAGGTTTGGCCATTTCCAACATAATTGATGATTATTGATTAGTGAAATGGGTAAAAATAGATGTATATATAAGCAAGCTTTCTTGCAGATTCTGTTTGGTTACAGTGAGTCATGGCATGAGAGCATGTAAAGCCCGGAATTGATTGGCTAAAATTTCTAGAAGTGAAGTTGATGTGAAGCAGATAACAGGAGAATTGAGTGCACTGAAAGTAAGACTTTGCTTGAAATCATTATTTTGTTTTGTTACTTCTATGTTTTGTGTTCAGAAATTACTTGTCTACCATGTTTGCTATTGTAAACAAATAGTCTTGACAATATCAAAATGAACTGAAATTTGAAGGAATTAAACCACAATTTTTTATTTTAAATCTGGAAGGTTTCATAAAAAAATTAAAATTTATTTTTAATGATTCTTTAAACTTTACTGTCTTTGCCACAAGTTCCTTTCAAAATATACTATTACTTAGGATTTATTCGTTAAATATTTAAAATCTAAAATTTCATTAAATTCATATCTTTTTAAAACTTTACTCTTTTTTTTAACTTATATATGATTTTGAAACATTTACATCTGAATAGAAAAAATCAACTTTTGTGACTTTAACCAAAATGGAAAAGATTTAAAATAAAAAATAAATGTTACATTTAAAAAATATCTCTATAAAATATATTATTTCCTAAACTATAAAATATAATCCCTTTTATTTGTTTTGATTTACAATAAACATGTTCAAGATGTTTGTTTTTATAAAAACAAACAAGATGCCACTTGTATTTGGATGTTAAAAAAATGTCATTCAAATATTTGTATTGAGATCATTCATACATCAAAAAAATTTAGATCTATTCACATTTAAAAAAAAAAAAACAAATGCTACCTATTTTTCATCTTATAAAACACCAGCCTAATAATATCATAATGAGTTCAAATTTTAATATGTCTTTTCCGCTGGATGTTTATTTTAATTCTGACTTTTTTATTAAAATCTATCAAGTATTTTATTTTTAATAACTGTGCAAAGTCATGCTGATGCTATTGTTGTTTTATCGATAATTTGATTAAATGTAGTTTTATTGAGTGAGAACCTAATGAAATATCATGAAATTTGCTGAGATTTTTATATATGGTACATATAATTTCTTTTAAGATTCTAGAAATTTTCATAATGTTTTAGATTATATAGTCGTAACCTCTAATTTATGAAAGTGTTTGGTTCTGGTCGTCTTATTAACTTGCTATATATGCTCTTATTAATGTTTTTTTTTTCCTTTTCCTTTTGTTACCATGGGTTTCATTTGAATTCTATTATTTTTCTTTATGTTTGTTTTCCTTAGGACTAGATGGCTTCATCGGATATCGAATCTTCCAATGTTGAAGAAAATGCACAAGAAAGAAAGAAAAGGAAGTGGTCCATCAAGATTAGATTTTCATGCTGCTGGGAAGAAAGCTAGACAAGGTAAATGGAATGAGAGGGGTCAACCTGTTGGAGCGACTTTAGCTAAGTTGTGATGGGAAAGGGACTCACACAACCAACTTCAATTAAGTGGAAACAAAACTCTTTTTGTATTTGTTTGTTTAAAAGGGATGTTTGTCATAAATAAATATGCAAAAAAAAAAAAAACTAACACAAACTAAGTAATAAATCAACCACAAGAGACACAGATTTTCATGTGGAAAATCCAAAATGGGAAAAATTACGGGACTGTAGTCTAATATAATCTTTCACTGCATTAATGAGACTACAACACAATTTCTTCTCTAGATAACCATTGGAGGTTGGCTAATAACATAAAGAATTTCAATATTCATGGATTACAATAACAATCTAATATATATCTTTTTAATAAATGGATATCTCAACTAACATCCAAAGAGAGGATAAAACAAAAATCAAGACCAATAAGATTGTAGAGGGTGATGTTAGGAACTTATCCTCCAAATTTGATAGAAAATGGAGTTAAAATCGCCTTCTGGTCGTCCAATTACAGATCAAAACCTCTCTCGTCCTTTTGCTACAATTCATAATTAGGTGAGCTGCTTGCTTTTTATTCTTTATATCGCCACCTGATTTTTGAAAACTCATTTCATCTCTTGCTTCTCTTTCTCACTTGTAGGACAGTGCTCGAAACTAATCTTAAAATGCCCTACAAGTGGAGAAAAAATAGATTTTGTCTTGCTTATGTTAACTTTCTCAAGAACCCTTTCAACATATGCTTCTTGAAATAACCATAACTTCCTGATTTTTTATCGCGGGAAATCTTCATTCCAAGAATCTGTTTTATTGATCCCAAGTCCTTTATTGCAAAAGACTTGATAAGCTCTTTCTTTAGATTATCAATCTTACTGGCATCATGGCCAACAATCAACTTGTGTTCCACAAAAAGCAAAAGAATAATGAAATCATTATCACCAAACTTCTTTATAAAAATACAATGATCACACATTGTCTTGTTAAAACCACAATTCTCTATGAAAAAATCAAACTTCTTGTACCATTGTCTTGGTGTCTGTTTCAGTCCATGCAAACTTTTCTCCAACTTGTCTTGTTAAAACTATGATTCTCAATAAAAGAATCAAACTTTTTGTACCACTGTCTAGGTGCCTATTTCAGTCTATACAAACTTTTTTTCAACTTGCATACAAGTTTTTCTTTCTCTTTGACATTGACTCTTTCAGGTTACTCTATGTATATTTCCTCCTCTAAGTCACTATGTAAGAAAGTTGTCTTTACCTCAAGTTATTTAATCTCCAAATTTAAGGTAGCTGCTAATCACATAACAACTCCGGTAAAAGGTATCTTCACCAAAGGAGAAAAGATTCCTTCAAAATCTACACCGTTTTTTTGACTAAAACCTTTCACAACCAATCTAGCCTTATACTGCTGTTGTGAGTTATTTTCAGTCTAAAACCCATAAACTCATTTGTTCTTTAGTACCCTCTTTCTTTTAGGAAGGTTTATCAAGTCATACCTGTGGTTCTCACTCAAGGATTTCATTTCCTCTTACATGGCTCTAACTTACTTATTTTTATGTTTGTGAGACATAGCTTCTTCAAAACATTTTGGCTCCCCTCAATCTATAAGTAGCATATACTCAGGTGGAGGATATCTAGTGAAAGGTTGCCTTAGCGGATCTCCTCAATTCTAACTCAACTAGTGATGTTGAGTTATTGTCCAGTAATGTTTGATCAAGAATTGGTATTTGCCACAATCAAAAAATAATGTGGAAGCAAAATTGTCGGGTTGTGAAATGGTTTAAACAAAAGTAGTGTATTATGTATAATATACTCTGAGTGGGTTTACTTTTGACAACAACAAGATTATTATCTTGTGTGAAGAGAATGTTTTCGATGAGTTTGCAAAGGTAATATTTGAATTGTATAATGTTAATTTTGTTACTTTACTTGATTTTATGTTATTAACAACATTTGTTTCTAACAAAAAAAAAAGGATGCAAATAGTTTGTTTAACATGTTCGCATATTAGTGGCCCACGTGCCACATTATTAATTGGATCATATTTGGGTTTAAATAATAAAATAAATTATGGGTTAAAATCTTATTGGTCAATGGGGAAAAATTAACTATCAACTTTAATGGAAAGTGGGAATTAGGATTTTATTAAAATTGGTCCTCTCTCCACCTATATAAAAAATGAAATCACGTGAATTTTCTATCCATCACAAAAGTAAGTCACTTTAAAGAGGTCAAGAAAGACAAATCAATTTTTCTAAATATTTAATTCTTACAATGAAACTTAATCAAGAAAATTGCTATGAATCAAGATATGTCTTCTCTCAATTATGATGATGTGAAAATAAGGATATGCAAATTAGGGTTTTCTTGCTTTTAGAATCCCCAACATTGGTATTTGAGACTAAAGTTCGTGATTTTCCATTAAAAAATCATTGTGATTTGATCATCAATTGAGCCGCGTGAATTTATTCCCTACGGTTTATGAAATCTGCCGCATATATGAAACTTGGTCCTTATTTGAAGAAATACATGCAGTTTGGCTCCACGTTTCAAATGTTGCCTTTATAATTAAAATTGTGAACTTGTATTCACGTGCATTGGTCATGAATCTAATGGCCTTTACAATAAATTATGGGCTTTTATCTTTATTTATTTAATTTTATTCTATTATTATTTCTAAGATTTGAGCATCATATCTTAATTATGCTTGGGCCATGAATTCTGTTTTATGAATTTGATATGGGCTTATGAATCTCACGGAAATGGCCTTATGAATTGATTGATTTTATGTGATCTATGTGGTGTGCATATATATATATAAAAGTTGAAAAGCCGACAAAATCTCCGGTAGTTCACCAAGATCTACCCTTTATCATTGTTTCTGATAATAATTAATTCATTACTACACAATTTGAGATGTAGAAAACTTAGTGATTTCCAAGACTATAAAACCACCTTCTTTACTCGACTCTTTCTAAGAGATGATGCAAATCATACTACTTGGAAAGAAAAATTAGTCTGCAAGAGACGTTTCCTTACTGGTATCAGAGCCAAGTCGAAGTAGGTGTTATATAGGTGTAAAGCATCTGTATGTGTAAAAGTTTTCATATTTTAACTTCTGTGTGTGTGGTGAATTTTTTACTGGTTATAAGTCCCGTCTTAGGAGTCTTTGCATCCGCTTAGGGCCATAAATCCATACCTGTAGCCATCCATATAGGATCCAAAAATTTTGAATTTTTTTACTTCATGGATACTATCACCTGTAGAACATTTTCTTTTTCTAGCTCTTCTTCCGGGAAGACTAGTGATTTAAAAAACATTGTGAGTTCTGAAGAATTTGTTATCTCTGATTTTGATAAAGCTATTGATAATTGGGAATTACCTAAAGTTTCCAGAGAAATGATTTATAAAACCAAAAAGCTTGATTTTTTAAAAAGTGATTATATTATAAAAACCGAAGAAAGAGATATCACACTTACAAAGCCTTTGAAACTATTCATCTGTTTTCAGAAAAAACTTTAAAAACCTTAAAAGAGAAAAAATTTAATTATATTCATATTGGTCTCATCCAAGTCGGAATAAAGCCTTTAACCAAGGAAGGTTTGGATACTTCCATCCTTGCTGTCCTTCGAGATGGCAGGTTCATGTCCTTTGATGATTCTCTACTCAGCAGTGTAGAATCTAGTCTTTGCAAAGGACCAATCCACTTCAACTGTTACCCAAACATAACAGTTTCCCTTAAAGATAAAAATATCTTCAAAAGCATGATTTTGCAAATCAAAACCCACAATTACCATATGATTGAGGGTTCAATTCCAGTTGCATTAATTTACAAAATCTCTTATAAAGCAATGAATTCCGCGTTTAATACGCAACATAAATTCCAGTCAAAAAGAGATGAGACTCTTCTCTTGCAGACTGATTTGTCCAAAGCCAATATGGTTGTCCCAAAACCTATTCAATGGAAAGACATTCATCTTCCAGACGAATGGATTCTCGACGGAGCCACTGAACCAGTGATTCCAAAACATCTTGAGCCCAATACAGAGTTGCAAAATGTGACTCAGTTTTCTGATGGTAAAGTCAAACTATCCTTTAAGAGATCTACTTTTTCTACATATTCTGATAAAGATTCTTGTTCTAGTATGCATTCCTTTGAAAAACAGTTTTCAAAAATCCCAACAGAAATAAATATTCCTAAAGAACAAGCTAATTTTCCCACTTCGGATATTCCTAGTTCTTCTATCCATTCAGTCAATTATAGCACTAGTGTCCCTCATCCTATCTACACTAGTAGCCAGAGAATCCAAAGACAGGAAGAGAAAGAACCTTCTCCTCCAACTTCTCCTACCTTTTCTGCCGTTACCGAAAACGTCATTAATGTTCTTGAAAAAGTTGTTGAAATTGATAAAACTCTTCTTCATAATGATTTTTATTCAGATAAAAATAAAAAAAAGACTTTGGTTTTTTAAATATTTTTTAAACCAAAGAAACAAAATTCAAGAAATTTATTATGATTTTGTCAATTTGCATCAAGTCCATATTTTATTTTTTGATTGGTTTAAAATATATGCTTCCGACAATAACATTTCCTATCCTTTCAAAGAGTCAAACCCAATTACTACTAGAAAGAAAATTCCTGAATGGAATCTTTCTGATAGTAGTAACACCATCGAGTCTGAACATCCTCCTCTCAGGAGTATAACCATAGCACATGGTGAACCTCCTATTCCTATCAAAGCCTCTCCGTTCAAAGTTCATAAATCCGATGATCCTAATAAAAATTTAGATAGTATTATCCAACAGAATAATTTCTGTAATACTAATCTAAATACCATAGGAAAGCAGTTGACCCGTATAGAAAGTCAAATCCAACAGTCTTCCACAACTGTTACTTCTGTTTCAAAACCAATTCCCTCCAAAACCGAGTCCTTGAAAAAGCTTAAAGAACCTATTTTCAGACCGTTCCAGGTCTCGAAACATAGTCAAGAGCTTGTTCAAGAGTCAAAGTTAGAATTTGCTAAAGCCATTAGGGAACAACTTGATAGAATCGAAGCTTCATCTTCTGCTTCTACTTCTAAAATCCAAATAGCTCCTGATACACCCCAATCCAAAACACCTAGTAGCATTCAGTCTCATACTGTAGGTGTCCTTGACCAAGACTATGACCAGTCTTCTATAGCCACTTCTGATATAGAAGCATTTCAAGACCCAACCCCAAAGGTTAATAGAGTCCATTGGGAATTAGCACTTCCTGCTACTTCTCATTCTCCTCCTGACCTAGCTATTGATAATAGGCCTAGTGCACTAAATCAATCCCGATTTAATGCATCTTCTGTCTATGAATGGAATATAGATGGAATGTCTGAGTACAATATACTTGGTCTATTACAACAAATGACTATGGCTGCCAATGCTTATAAAACCCAATCAGGAACCTCTGATAAAGCCATAGCAGAAATCCTTATAGCCGGTTTCACAGGCCAACTTAAAGGCTGGTGGGATCATCTCCTCACCAAACAACAGCAATCTGACATCTTGAATGCTATTCAAACCGATGAGGATCAAATCCCCATTATGGATGAAAATAATAGCCCCATTCAAGATGCGGTCGCAACTCTTATCCTAACCATTTCTCTTCATTTCATAGGTGATCCTTCACACCTAAGAGATAAAAATGCTGAGTTACTACACAATTTGAGATGTAGAAAACTTAGTGATTTCCAAGACTATAAAACCACCTTCTTTACTCGACTCTTTCTAAGAGATGATGCAAATCATACTACTTGGAAAGAAAAATTCCTTGCTGGCTTACCTACTCTATTGGGAGAAAAGGTAAGAAACTCCATTAAAGCCCTTTATGATAATCGTATTCCTTATGATGAACTTACCTATGGCGAGTTAGTCAGTTTTGTCAACAAAGAAAGATTAAAGATCTGCCAAGATCTAAAGTTACAAAAACGTCTAAAAAGAGAACTTAGACAGTCTAAGCATGAGCTAGGCGATTTTTGTAAACAATTCAATTATGATCCTTTTAAATCTCCTTCCAAAAATTGTAATGGTAAGTGCTCTTCGAGGCCTTACAAAAAACATTACAAGTCCAAAAGCCATGGGAAACCCATTACTAATTCTAGAGATAATTTTTATAAGAAACCTGCGAGGCCTTATAAAAAGCCCAAATTCTCTAAAAAGAAAGACTTCAAGCCCAAAACCCCTTTCAATTACAGAGAAGCCACATGTCACAAATGTGGTAAGAAAGGCCATACTGCAAATTACTGCAGGATGAGTAAAAAACTTCATGAGCTAAATCTCGATGAAGAAGTCCTTTCAAAAATTTCCTCTCTTCTTATTGAGTCTTCTGATTATGAGTCTTCCATGACTGGAGACAGTGAGCCTCTCCAGGTTGACGAGTTAATTGACTCCGATACCTCCTCTTCATCCAATAGTGATTCTGAGTCTGAGTCTTATTTAAAGAAAATTAATGTTTTGACTAGAGATCAAGAAACATTTCTTGAATTAGTCAAATACATTACTGACCCTACTCTTCAGAGAGAGTATTTGGATAAACTCCTGAAGACCCTTGATCAAAAACCCGAACCTTCTAGAGTTCCTATTGTCAAAAGGCATGCTTATGATCTTACTCAAATTCTTGAAAAGAAGAAACATTCAAAATCTCCTATTCCTTCTATTCAAGATCTCCAGAAAGAGATTAAAAATATTAAAGCTGAAATAAAGGACTTGAAAGAAAAACAAAAAACTGATTCCGAAACCATTCAGATTCTCCTACAAAAACAGCTCCAAGATCATTCTGATAATGAATCACATTCCAGTAATGATAATGAGGAAAATCCGAATCTTGAAAATATTGAGTCCGTACCCGGTGATTTTCTCTTTGTTTTAAACCAAATTACAATGAGAAAATATTTGATCAGAGTTACTTTAATTTTTTCTAAAGACTTCATGGTTGACACTATTGCCTTATTTGACATTGGTGCTGATCTAAATTGTATTCAAGAAGTTATTGTGCCAAAAGAATTTCATGAAAAGACAAAAGAAAAGCTTTCTGCCGCCAATAATTCAAAATTAAAAATCACCTCCAAAGCTGAAGGCCTTATTCATAACAATGGATTTGATTTTAAAACTTCTTTCCTTTTAACAAATGACATTCGTCATACTGTTATTTTAGGAACTCCCTTTATAAATTTAATTACCCCTTATACTGTCAATTATAATGGTATATCTTTTAAAGCTAGAAATAAAAAACTTGTTTTCCCTTTTGTTGAAAAGCCAAAAACAAGAAATTTAAACATCATTAAAGCATGTTCTGTTTATCAAAATCAAATCAATGTTTTATTAAAAACAAAACAAAAGGATTTGAGTCATTTAAAGAAAGATTTAAATTTGCAAAGAATTGAAGCCCAATTACAAAGTGATTTTATAAAAAGGAAGATTTCCGATTTTAAAGAGCTTATTGAAAAAGAGATCTGTGCTGATTTACCAACTGCCTTTTGGGATCGGAAACAACATTTGGTAGATTTGCCATATGAAAATTCCTTTGACGAAAAACAAATACCCACTAAAGCCCGTCCAATTCAAATGAATATGGAACTTGAACAACATTGTAGGAATGAAATTAAAGATTTGGAAGCCAAAGGTTTAATTGTTAAATCTAGATCACCTTGGTCTTGTGCTGCTTTTTATGTCAATAAAAATTCCGAAATTGAAAGAGGCACACCAAGACTTGTTATTAATTATAAACCTTTAAATAAAGCTTTAAAGTGGATACGTTACCCAATTCCTAATAAAAAAGATTTGCTTCAAAAACTACATTCTGCTTTCATATTTTCGAAATTTGATATGAAGTCTGGTTTTTGGCAAATTCAAATCCACCCTAACGATCGGTATAAAACTGCTTTTACTGTTCCATTTGGACAGTATGAGTGGACTGTTATGCCTTTTGGTCTAAAGAATGCACCTTCAGAATTTCAGAGAATCATGAATGATATTTATAATCCTTATTCCGAATTTTGCATTGTTTACATTGATGATGTGTTGATTTTTTCACAATCAATAGACCAACATTTCAAACATCTAAAGACCTTTTATTTTGCAACCAGGAAAGCTGGTTTGGCTGTTTCTTCCTCAAAGATTTCTTTATTTCAAACTAAAGTCAGATTCCTCGGCCACTATATTTCAAAGGGCACTATCACTCCCATTGAAAGATCTTTATCTTTCACTGATAAATTCCCTGATAAAATTTTGGACAAAACTCAGTTACAAAGATTTTTGGGAAGTCTAAATTATGTTCTTGATTTCTGTCCTAACATCAATAGGATAGCAAAACCTTTGCACGATAGATTAAAGAAAAATCCGGTTGCATGGTCCGAACATCATACCCAAATTATAAAGCAGATAAAAAATATGGTAAAAGAAATTCCTTGTTTATATTTGGCTAACCCTACATTACCTAAAATTGTTGAAACTGATGCTTCAGATTTAGGTTATGGTGGTATTCTCAAGCAAGTTGAACATAGTAAAGAACAAATAGTACAGTATGCATCTGCACATTGGAATGATTGCCAGAAAAATTACTCTACTATTAAAAAAGAAATTTTATCTATTGTTTTATGCATATCAAAATTTCAAAGTGATTTACTCAATCAAAAATTTCTACTTCGAATTGATTGTAAAGCTGCAAAACATGTTTTAGAAAAAGATGTTCAAAACATTGCATCAAAGCAGATTTTTGCACGATGGCAAGCAATTTTAAGTGTTTTTGATTTTGAAATTGAATTTATTAAAGGTGACAAAAATTATGTTCCCGATTTTCTGACCCGAGAATTTCTTCAAAACAGATAATGCCGCCCAAAAAGACCAAAGACAAAGGGAAAGGGATCCTCAAAGATCCTGTGTCCCAGACACCCTCTAAAGCCTCTCACCCCTCTTCACCTAAAGAAAAATTGCTGTCTTCAGCAATGCCTATAAAGTCCTGGATTGATATGATTGAAGATGATGAAGCAAGAATTAAAGCCCTGGCCTCCCAAGATCAGGTAAATCAATGGATGAAATCCATTACTCAATCTCCTGAGCTTTTGCTCGCCATACAAAGTTTTTCTCAAAGCCAACTTTCTCCGAAAGAAGATTTTTCAAAAATTGAAAAACCTATTTTAAAAGAAATTCCAAAGCTTTCTTTATCCGGAACTTTGTCTAAAGAAATAATTTCTTCTGGAAATACTTCCTCCCAGGTTGTGGTTTCACAATCAAAGCTTTCCCAAAAATCGGATTGGCATGATAAACCCCATTCTCAAAATGTTTTAACTATGGAGGATGGATTTTATGATTCTGACCCATTTAAAGCAATTTCAAAAATTTTCCCAAAAGGATGGTTTTTCAAACCATGGGATCTTTCAAAACCCCACTCTTATTATCAAAGCATCCTTGAAGCCACTGGCTCAGTAAAATTCAAACACTTTTACCATACTGAGTCCCATTCTGAGCCGGCCTATTCTACGACCACTATCCAAAATATTATTAGCCCAAGCCAGTGGGGTGAACCACTCCATGTTCAAAAGAAATTTCCCGCCAATTTTCTTTTTAAAATCCCACACTGTTTGTCATATTCATATTGGGATTACCAACAGGCGTGGTTCAACACGTTTTTCATCCATAACCCAAAACATTCTCATTCCTGGTTATTTTTCTTCAATACCAAAATAACCATACAAAGCCTTCCAAACTGGTTCCAACAATGGTGGACCTATTTTGGACCAACCACCGATATTTTAACCCCTAATGCCACAAACTGTTTCAACCTCTTTAAAGCCAATTATGTTCCTTCTGAGTCCGAAAAGAGGTTCCCTCCTTTCCTCTGTTTTTGTACCAAATTCTTCCTCCCCTGGGTTTGGATGTGGAATTTTCAACACCGTACTCTGGACACCCAATTAATTATTCAAAGATGTTTTAAAATTAAATGGTGGTCCAAGTTCGATGAAAAGTCAAAATTGACCGAAGCCATCATTCACAATTGGCTTAAACAAAATGGTCTTCTAAAGCCCAGTATTGAAGATAATAAAGCCCACAGCACTTTTCTAGCACAGCGATCTAAAGCCCAGGCCCTTCTCGCCAGTGCAAAGTCTGAAGATGAATACTTCGATATCATGAAGCAGCTACTGACTACTCGATCAGAGTCTTCTGTTGCAGCATCCTCTGACACTGAAGATCAAGATGAAGAGCCCTTCATTTCTCTTGGGGATGAAAATGAAGACGATTGTTTTGGTATTTTCCCCCCTGTAAAGCATTGTAAATAATCTGTATGCATTTTTAGTTATTTACTTAAAAAAAAAAAAAACTCTGTATGTTCCTTGTATTTCTCTGTATTTCTTTTTGTATTCATTTTTGTAAACGGGTGGTCCTTTGGACACAAGTGAGAGCGCACATGTCTCTTCACCCGTCTGTATTTCTTTTGTATTTCTTCTGTATGTCGTTCGTATTCCTTCTGTACTCCGTATAAAGCTACAGTGCACCTTTCCACGAGTTACTGTGCACTTAAAAACGCGCTACAGTGAACAGTGGAACCCTATGTATAAAATCTGGAGGAAGACTTGAGACTCCTCAGATTTTCGAAACCCTCTCTCTCTCTTCTTTCATTTCTCTCCTCCTTCTCTCTAGAAAGGAAATCGGGTGAAAGGCATCAAGACTCTGGTTCTTGATTTGATCTTGCTTTTCTAATTTTCCTTTCTTTCCTTCTTTCTCTTCTAAAAAGCCAAGATCCGAAACAACATGTAAGGATCTTTTGTAACCTTTTAAAGCATGTATTTAAAGCATTTAAATTTCTGTAATTTATGTTTCTGCAATTTACTTTTCTGCACTTTTAAAGTTCTGCAATTTACATTTCCGCAATTTTACATTTCCGCAATTTAATTTAACGCCATTTACTTTTCTGCACTTTTCAATTTCTGCACTTTCTTTCTTTCTTAAAGCATGCTCGCAGACTGATCTGTATCAGTTCTGCCATAAAAGCTGTACGTTCCTCTGAGGCAACGAGACCAGATCTCAATCCTCAGTTGTACTCCTTCTTTTCTCCCCCTTCAATCAGAGCACCAGTTCTGGGATCCAGTTCTGGTACTGTGTATGTTTAGCAACCAACCCTAATGTATGTTTACTTATGCATACCCTTGTTGCTAGGCTTGCCAAGTTGAATAAATTTAATGATTAAAAAGTTAAAAGTTGAAAAGCCGACAAAATCTCCGGTAGTTCACCAAGATCTACCCTTTATCATTGTTTCTGATAATAATTAATTCAATTCACACGTACACCTTGAATCGTTTCCTTACCTTTCATCGTTTCCTTACTGGTATCAGAGCCAAGTCGAAGTAGGTGTTATATAGGTGTAAAGCATCTGTATGTGTAAAAGTTTTCATATTTTAACTTCTGTGTGTGTGGTGAATTTTTTACTGGATATAAGTCCCGTCTTAGGAGTCTTTGCATCCGCTTAGGGCCATAAATCCATACCTGTAGCCATCCATATAGGATCCAAAAATTTTGAATTTTTTTACTTCATGGATACTATCACCTGTAGAACATTTTCTTTTTCTAGCTCTTCTTCCGGGAAGACTAGTGATTCAAAAAACATTGTGAGTTCTGAAGAATTTATTATCTCTGATTTTGATAAAGCTATTGATAATTGGGAATTACCTAAAGTTTCCAGAGAAATGATTTATAACCAAAAAGCTTGATTTTTTAAAAAGTGATTATATTATAAAAACCGAAGAAAGAGATATCACACTTACAAAGCCTTTTGAAACTATTCATCTGTTTTCAGAAAAAACTTTAAAAACCTTAAAAGAGAAAAAATTTAATTATATTCATATTGGTCTCATCCAAGTCGGAATAAAGCCTTTAACCAAGGAAGGTTTGGATACTTCCATCCTTGCTGTCCTTCGAGATGGCAGGTTCATGTCCTTTGATGATTCTCTACTCAGCAGTGTAGAATCTAGTCTTTGCAAAGGACCAATCCACTTCAACTGTTACCCAAACATAACAGTTTCCCTTAAAGATAAAAATATCTTCAAAAGCATGATTTTGCAACTCAAAACCCACAATTACCATATGATTGAGGGTTCAATTCCAGTTGCATTAATTTACAAAATCTCTTATAAAGCAATGAATTCCGCGTTTAATACGCAACATAAATTCCAGTCAAAAAGAGATGAGACTCTTCTCTTGCAGACTAATTTGTCCAAAGCCAATATGGTTGTCCCAAAACCTATTCAATGGAAAGACATTCATCTTCCAGACGAATGGATTCTCGACGGAGCCACTGAACCAGTGATTCCAAAACATCTTGAGCCCAATACAGAGTTGCAAAATGTGACTCAGTTTTCTGATGGTAAAGTCAAACTATCCTTTAAGAGATCTACTTTTTCTACATATTCTGATAAAGATTCTTGTTCTAGTATGCATTCCTTTGAAAAACAGTTTTCAAAAATCCCAACAGAAATAAATATTCCTAAAGAACAAGCTAATTTTTCCACTTCGAATATTCCTAGTTCTTTTATCCATTCAGTCAATTATAGCACTAGTGTCCCTCATCCTATCTACACTAGTAGCCAGAGAATCCAAAGACAGGAAGAGAAAGAACCTTCTCCTCCAACTTCTCCTACCTTTTCTGCCGTTACCGAAAACGTCATTAATGTTCTTGAAAAAGTTTTTGAAATTGATAAAACTCTTCTTCATAATGATTTTTATTCAGATAAAAATAAAGAAAAAAGACTTTGGTTTTTTAAATATTTTTTAAACCAAAGAAACAAAATTCAAGAAATTTATTATGATTTTGTCAATTTGCATCAAGTCCATATTTTATTTTTTGATTGGTTTAAAATATATGCTTCCGACAATAACATTTCCTATCCTTTCAAAGAGTCAAACCCAATTACTACTAGAAAGAAAATTCCTGAATGGAATCTTTCTGATAGTAGTAACACCATCGAGTCTGAACATCCTCCTCTCAGGAGTATAACCATAGCACATGGTGAACCTCCTATTCCTATCAAAGCCTCTCCGTTCAAAGTTCATAAATCCGATGATCCTAATAAAAATTTAGATAGTATTATCCAACAGAATAATTTCTGTAATACTAATCTAAATACCATAGGAAAGCAGTTGACCCGTATAGAAAGTCAAATCCAACAGTCTTCCACAACTGTTACTTCTGTTTCAAAACCAATTCCCTCCAAAACCGAGTCCTTGAAAAAGCTTAAAGAACCTATTTTCAGACCGTTCCAGGTCTCGAAACATAGTCAAGAGCTTGTTCAAGAGTCAAAGTTAGAATTTGCTAAAGCCATTAGGGAACAACTTGATAGAATCGAAGCTTCATCTTCTGCTTCTACTTCTAAAATCCAAATAGCTCCTGATACACCCCAATCCAAAACACCTAGTAGCATTCAGTCTCATACTGTAGGTGTCCTTGACCAAGACTATGACCAGTCTTCTATAGCCACTTCTGATATAGAAGCATTTCAAGACCCAACCCCAAAGGTTAATAGAGTCCATTGGGAATTAGCACTTCCTGCTACTTCTCATTCTCCTCCTGACCTAGCTATTGATAATAGGCCTAGTGCACTAAATCAATCCCGATTTAATGCATCTTCTGTCTATGAATGGAATATAGATGGAATGTCTGAGTACAATATACTTGGTCTATTACAACAAATGACTATGGCTGCCAATGCTTATAAAACCCAATCAGGAACCTCTGATAAAGCCATAGCAGAAATCCTTATAGCCGGTTTCACAGGCCAACTTAAAGGCTGGTGGGATCATCTCCTCACCAAACAACAGCAATCTGACATCTTGAATGCTATTCAAACCGATGAGGATCAAATCCCCATTATGGATGAAAATAATAGCCCCATTCAAGATGCGGTCGCAACTCTTATCCTAACCATTTCTCTTCATTTCATAGGTGATCCTTCACACCTAAGAGATAAAAATGCTGAGTTACTACACAATTTGAGATGTAGAAAACTTAGTGATTTCCAAGACTATAAAACCACCTTCTTTACTCGACTCTTTCTAAGAGATGATGCAAATCATACTACTTGGAAAGAAAAATTCCTTGCTGGCTTACCTACTCTATTGGGAGAAAAGGTAAGAAACTCCATTAAAGCCCTTTATGATAATCGTATTCCTTATGATGAACTTACCTATGGCGAGTTAGTCAGTTTTGTCAACAAAGAAAGATTAAAGATCTGCCAAGATCTAAAGTTACAAAAACGTCTAAAAAGAGAACTTAGACAGTCTAAGCATGAGCTAGGCGATTTTTGTAAACAATTCAATTATGATCCTTTTAAATCTCCTTCCAAAAATTGTAATGGTAAGTGCTCTTCGAGGCCTTACAAAAAACATTACAAGTCCAAAAGCCATGGGAAACCCATTACTAATTCTAGAGATAATTTTTATAAGAAACCTGCGAGGCCTTATAAAAAGCCCAAATTCTCTAAAAAGAAAGACTTCAAGCCCAAAACCCCTTTCAATTACAGAGAAGCCACATGTCACAAATGTGGTAAGAAAGGCCATACTGCAAATTACTGCAGGATGAGTAAAAAACTTCATGAGCTAAATCTCGATGAAGAAGTCCTTTCAAAAATTTCCTCTCTTCTTATTGAGTCTTCTGATTATGAGTCTTCCATGACTGGAGACAGTGAGCCTCTCCAGGTTGACGAGTTAATTGACTCCGATACCTCCTCTTCATCCAATAGTGATTCTGAGTCTGAGTCTTATTTAAAGAAAATTAATGTTTTGACTAGAGATCAAGAAACATTTCTTGAATTAGTCAAATACATTACTGACCCTACTCTTCAGAGAGAGTATTTGGATAAACTCCTGAAGACCCTTGATCAAAAACCCGAACCTTCTAGAGTTCCTATTGTCAAAAGGCATGCTTATGATCTTACTCAAATTCTTGAAAAGAAGAAACATTCAAAATCTCCTATTCCTTCTATTCAAGATCTCCAGAAAGAGATTAAAAATATTAAAGCTGAAATAAAGGACTTGAAAGAAAAACAAAAAACTGATTCCGAAACCATTCAGATTCTCCTACAAAAACAGCTCCAAGATCATTCTGATAATGAATCACATTCCAGTAATGATAATGAGGAAAATCCGAATCTTGAAAATATTGAGTCCGTACCCGGTGATTTTCTCTTTGTTTTAAACCAAATTACAATGAGAAAATATTTGATCAGAGTTACTTTAATTTTTTCTAAAGACTTCATGGTTGACACTATTGCCTTATTTGACATTGGTGCTGATCTAAATTGTATTCAAGAAGTTATTGTGCCAAAAGAATTTCATGAAAAGACAAAAGAAAAGCTTTCTGCCGCCAATAATTCAAAATTAAAAATCACCTCCAAAGCTGAAGGCCTTATTCATAACAATGGATTTGATTTTAAAACTTCTTTCCTTTTAACAAATGACATTCGTCATACTGTTATTTTAGGAACTCCCTTTATAAATTTAATTACCCCTTATACTGTCAATTATAATGGTATATCTTTTAAAGCTAGAAATAAAAAACTTGTTTTCCCTTTTGTTGAAAAGCCAAAAACAAGAAATTTAAACATCATTAAAGCATGTTCTGTTTATCAAAATCAAATCAATGTTTTATTAAAAACAAAACAAAAGGATTTGAGTCATTTAAAGAAAGATTTAAATTTGCAAAGAATTGAAGCCCAATTACAAAGTGATTTTATAAAAAGGAAGATTTCCGATTTTAAAGAGCTTATTGAAAAAGAGATCTGTGCTGATTTACCAACTGCCTTTTGGGATCGGAAACAACATTTGGTAGATTTGCCATATGAAAATTCCTTTGACGAAAAACAAATACCCACTAAAGCCCGTCCAATTCAAATGAATATGGAACTTGAACAACATTGTAGGAATGAAATTAAAGATTTGGAAGCCAAAGGTTTAATTGTTAAATCTAGATCACCTTGGTCTTGTGCTGCTTTTTATGTCAATAAAAATTCCGAAATTGAAAGAGGCACACCAAGACTTGTTATTAATTATAAACCTTTAAATAAAGCTTTAAAGTGGATACGTTACCCAATTCCTAATAAAAAAGATTTGCTTCAAAAACTACATTCTGCTTTCATATTTTCGAAATTTGATATGAAGTCTGGTTTTTGGCAAATTCAAATCCACCCTAACGATCGGTATAAAACTGCTTTTACTGTTCCATTTGGACAGTATGAGTGGACTGTTATGCCTTTTGGTCTAAAGAATGCACCTTCAGAATTTCAGAGAATCATGAATGATATTTATAATCCTTATTCCGAATTTTGCATTGTTTACATTGATGATGTGTTGATTTTTTCACAATCAATAGACCAACATTTCAAACATCTAAAGACCTTTTATTTTGCAACCAGGAAAGCTGGTTTGGCTGTTTCTTCCTCAAAGATTTCTTTATTTCAAACTAAAGTCAGATTCCTCGGCCACTATATTTCAAAGGGCACTATCACTCCCATTGAAAGATCTTTATCTTTCACTGATAAATTCCCTGATAAAATTTTGGACAAAACTCAGTTACAAAGATTTTTGGGAAGTCTAAATTATGTTCTTGATTTCTGTCCTAACATCAATAGGATAGCAAAACCTTTGCACGATAGATTAAAGAAAAATCCGGTTGCATGGTCCGAACATCATACCCAAATTATAAAGCAGATAAAAAATATGGTAAAAGAAATTCCTTGTTTATATTTGGCTAACCCTACATTACCTAAAATTGTTGAAACTGATGCTTCAGATTTAGGTTATGGTGGTATTCTCAAGCAAGTTGAACATAGTAAAGAACAAATAGTACAGTATGCATCTGCACATTGGAATGATTGCCAGAAAAATTACTCTACTATTAAAAAAGAAATTTTATCTATTGTTTTATGCATATCAAAATTTCAAAGTGATTTACTCAATCAAAAATTTCTACTTCGAATTGATTGTAAAGCTGCAAAACATGTTTTAGAAAAAGATGTTCAAAACATTGCATCAAAGCAGATTTTTGCACGATGGCAAGCAATTTTAAGTGTTTTTGATTTTGAAATTGAATTTATTAAAGGTGACAAAAATTATGTTCCCGATTTTCTGACCCGAGAATTTCTTCAAAACAGATAATGCCGCCCAAAAAGACCAAAGACAAAGGGAAAGGGATCCTCAAAGATCCTGTGTCCCAGACACCCTCTAAAGCCTCTCACCCCTCTTCACCTAAAGAAAAATTGCTGTCTTCAGCAATGCCTATAAAGTCCTGGATTGATATGATTGAAGATGATGAAGCAAGAATTAAAGCCCTGGCCTCCCAAGATCAGGTAAATCAATGGATGAAATCCATTACTCAATCTCCTGAGCTTTTGCTCGCCATACAAAGTTTTTCTCAAAGCCAACTTTCTCCGAAAGAAGATTTTTCAAAAATTGAAAAACCTATTTTAAAAGAAATTCCAAAGCTTTCTTTATCCGGAACTTTGTCTAAAGAAATAATTTCTTCTGGAAATACTTCCTCCCAGGTTGTGGTTTCACAATCAAAGCTTTCCCAAAAATCGGATTGGCATGATAAACCTCATTCTCAAAATGTTTTAACTATGGAGGATGGATTTTATGATTCTGACCCATTTAAAGCAATTTCAAAAATTTTCCCAAAAGGATGGTTTTTCAAACCATGGGATCTTTCAAAACCCCACTCTTATTATCAAAGCATCCTTGAAGCCACTGGCTCAGTAAAATTCAAACACTTTTACCATACTGAGTCCCATTCTGAGCCGGCCTATTTTACGGCCACTATCCAAAATATTATTAGCCCAAGCCAGTGGGGTGAACCACTCCATGTTCAAAAGAAATTTCCCGCCAATTTTCTTTTTAAAATCCCACACTGTTTGTCATATTCATATTGGGATTACCAACAGGCGTGGTTCAACACGTTTTTCATCCATAACCCAAAACATTCTCATTCCTGGTTATTTTTCTTCAATACCAAAATAACCATACAAAGCCTTCCAAACTAGTTCCAACAATGGTGGACCTATTTTGGACCAACCACCGATATTTTAACCCCTAATGCCACAAACTGTTTCAACCTCTTTAAAGCCAATTATGTTCCTTCTGAGTCCGAAAAGAGGTTCCCTCCTTTCCTCTGTTTTTGTACCAAATTCTTCCTCCCCTGGGTTTGGATGTGGAATTTTCAACACCGTACTCTGGACACCCAATTAATTATTCAAAGATGTTTTAAAATTAAATGGTGGTCCAAGTTCGATGAAAAGTCAAAATTGACCGAAGCCATCATTCACAATTGGCTTAAACAAAATGGTCTTCTAAAGCCCAGTATTGAAGATAATAAAGCCCACAGCACTTTTCTAGCACAACGATCTAAAGCCCAGGCCCTTCTCGCCAGTGCAAAGTCTGAAGATGAATACTTCGATATCATGAAGCAGCTACTGACTACTCGATCAGAGTCTTCTGTTGCAGCATCCTCTGACACTGAAGATCAAGATGAAGAGCCCTTCATTTCTCTTGGGGATGAAAATGAAGACGATTGTTTTGGTATTTTCCCCCCTGTAAAGCATTGTAAATAATCTGTATGCATTTTTAGTTATTTACTTAAAAAAAAAAAAAAAACTCTGTATGTTCCTTGTATTTCTCTGTATTTCTTTTTGTATTCATTTTTGTAAACGGGTGGTCCTTTGGACACAAGTGAGAGCGCACATGTCTCTTCACCCGTCTGTATTTCTTTTGTATTTCTTCTGTATGTCGTTCGTATTCCTTCTGTACTCCGTATAAAGCTACAGTGCACCTTTCCACGAGTTACTGTGCACTTAAAAACGCGCTATAGTGAACAGTGGAACCCTATGTATAAAATCTGGAGGAAGACTTGAGACTCCTCAGATTTTCGAAACCCTCTCTCTCTCTTCTTTCATTTCTCTCCTCCTTCTCTCTAGAAAGGAAATCGGGTGAAAGGCATCAAGACTCTGGTTTTTGATTTGATCTTGCTTTTCTAATTTTCCTTTCTTTCCTTCTTTCTCTTCTAAAAAGCCAAGATCCGAAACAACATGTAAGGATCTTTTGTAACCTTTTAAAGCATGTATTTAAAGCATTTAAATTTCTGTAATTTATGTTTCTGCAATTTACTTTTCTGCACTTTTAAAGTTCTGCAATTTACATTTCCGCAATTTTACATTTCCGCAATTTAATTTAACGCCATTTACTTTTCTGCACTTTTCAATTTCTGCACTTTCTTTCTTTCTTAAAGCATGCTCGCAGACTGATCTGTATCAGTTCTGCCATAAAAGCTGTACGTTCCTCTGAGGCAACGAGACCAGATCTCAATCCTCAGTTGTACTCCTTCTTGCCAGTAGGAGTCACGACTTGGTGCGGGCCCCAGCACACGTAGTCTGGGATATGAATTAAGCCCATTCCTCCCCCCTCGCGGTTCGAACCCTGGTGGCTCTGATACCAAATGAAGGGTTCCTGCCCCTTCATTTGAATAATTAATTCAATTCACACGTACACTTTGAATCGTTTCCTTATATTTATGAAATTTATTCAACACTTTATATATATATATATATATATATATAAACACTTGAATTCTTATATACACACACATGTGTGTGTGTTCGAATCTGATCAAGTTTTAAGAATCATATGGAATTTGTCCAATAAGTGTTGAACTTGTTTGCATATTATTGGCTTACATGCAACATTCATAAACTGAAGGCACTTATGTTCCTCTTCTTGAATATATGAATATTACCATAAGTATTTATATGCCTATTATTGTTTCAACATTTGTTATAATATGATTTTGATGTGTATATCATATATAATTTGTTAGTCACCAAAGAGGCTAAATTAGAAAGTTTTCATAGATGTCAAATTAAATTAAGTTTCAAGTCTCATAATTATTGTGATGCTTATGATTGAATGACATGATGATTTTTCTATATGGGTATATTGAAATTCATAGATTATAAAATATTTAGGAATCGCCCAAAGGTTGATTAATTAATTTTATAATCTATGATTATGATTGTGAATAACTAGTATGCTTGATTAGGGATGTTTAGTATATCTAAAGGTAGCAGGCATGTCTAATTAATGTGTATTTGATTACTAATTATGTGAAATTAAAGTAAGGCACCAATTATGTTTATTGTAGTGTATTGTTGTATCAATTAAAGTTTACAACATTTATGTTTGTTGCTCTTCATTCACAACCTTCATTTGTTGTTACGTTCAATGGCCTTAATTACCCAGATTGGTCTGAGCAAGTCATGTTTCACTTAAGTGTTCTGGATCTTGACTTAGTATTGTTAACTGAAAGACCAGTTGCTAATACTAATGAAAGCAACGTTGAAGAAATATCTCTCTGAAATATAAATGTGCAACCCAAGAGGGGGGTGAATTGGAATTTTAAACAACTATCGTAGCAAATCCACACAATAAGCTATCTAATGCCTTAATAAAAATTGAAAGCAATAAGTTCAATAAAAGCACAATAATTAAAGAGCAAGAGAGAAGAAAAACAAACACACGAATTTTACGTGGCTCGGCAATCCCCGCCTACGTCCACGCCTCCAAGCGATCCAAGCTTGAGGATTTCACTATCCAAACCCTTCCAAGGCTTTAACCGGTTACAATTGACTTCACGGTGTCAATAAACCTTTACAATAAAGAGATATCTCCCAATCTCTTCACTCAAGTGTCTCACACACTCAAACTCTCACAAATGAGATAAATAAATGAAGAGTACAATGAAACTCACTCAATGAGTAGATATACAAAAATGAAGAACAAAAATGTTTGTAGTTTGGAAGTTTTGAAGACTCAAGATATCACGTGTGCTTTTTGTTTTTGCTTGTTGGAGAGCTTCAAAATGAGTTGGATTTGAGTTTTTATAGTTAGAACTCAAAAACTAGCCGTTATGTTCATTTCTTGCCGGAACCAGATTGCCGGATATGGAAACCGGATAGCCACTTGATGTTACCGTTACAAGCACAAATTTAAAATCTTGAACATCCGGATTGCCGGATTTCCACATCCGGATTGCCGGATTTCCACATCCGGTTAGCCGCTTGCATTTTGGTTACTTGCTGCCCGAAACCGGATTTTCGGATTTGATAACCGGATAGCCGGTTGCTACAGTAACGGCTACAGTGAAATAGTTTCTAATTTTACAGTTTGACCCCAAAACTTTATAAAACTGTGTTATGTCCCAAAACGTTACGAAACTTTGCAAATAAGTCCAATTTCGGAATTTATAAATATTGCTTTGTTAATTCCAAAACTTTCTGAAATTTATGATTTTTCCCAAACGTTGTGAAATTATACAATGACCTAAAATATTTAAGTTAATTTGAAATAGGTCCAAATCCGAAAATTAAAAGGAATATTAAAAGGTTTTAAAACATGTTCATTTTAGTCCAAAACACTTTGATTTAATAATCTCATTTTCTTATTATAAAACACAATTTATAAATCTTTGTTTAATTAAAATATATATGGTTTGTTATCATCAAAATCAATATGTATAGCTAAATAAGCTAACAATCTCCCCCTTTTTGATGATGACAAAACACATTACAAAAAATTTAATCTAGTTATAAAAAGCTTCCCCTAAATCAATGCAAGGTTCAAGAAAAAATTAATTAAAACAAACTCCCCCTGCATACATGCATACTCCCCCTGGATACATGCATATTTTTAAAACACTTTTTATAACACAAATTAAATAATTCTCCCCCTTCATCATCAAAAAGATTAAGAGAAGTGAGAGCTCCCCCTATCAATTATCAATCATCACAATACAAGCACATTAGTCCAACAAAATAACCACAAGTACAAGGACATCCATAAAACCCATGACAATCAATCAAACCAAATCCATATCATCCAAAAGAAATACATAGCATCCAAAAGAAATACATATCATCCAAAACAAATAATCATCCATAGAGTCGAAAAAAAAAAACAAGAACATGATGCAGTAAACGAAATGTAGGTGTATCCAAGTACAAGCATAAGAAAACTACTGAGGTGGTGAGGATGGTGGTGATGGAGCTGGATATGGATATGTAAGTCCGAAATGCTCAAAGAGAAGGCGCTGTCCATGAAGAAGCTGCTGGTGTCCGTGAATAAGCTATTGCTGCTGCTGCTGAAACTCAGTCTACCGCACTGAGAGTGTCCGCACCTCATCCATAAGCTGCTGAAGAGTAACCTCTGTAGAGGGAGGAGGCTGTGGAGGTGAGGAAGCTGATGCAGAGACATCAGGAGCTGAAGCAATCACAGTAGGATCTCGACGTTGACGTTGTCCTCGAAAAGAGAGTGAGAAAATGGGTAGCTGATCGGCTGGAACCACATCATTAAGTGGCCGATTGTCACTTGGAGCCAGAAAAGTGAACTTGTTCTCCGAGTATTTGACCCAAGTCCCATTTTGCCAAGCAAAGCCTAAGTTAAGAATAGTGTCTTCCCCGATACCCTTAGAAGGTCGACATGAAGGTTCTTTAATAGGTACTTTGAAAAATTTCAGAATTCAAGTAATGAAAGAACCATAAGGAAGAGAGCGTGTAATCAGTTTAGGAATGCTGAGCATGTTTCGGATAATAAGATATCCTAAGTTGACTGGACGTTGTCGAAGAATACAATCAAGCAGGACGACATCCATATTAGAGACCTCCTCTAAATGGCTGGATCTAGGAAGGACAATACCTTGAATAAAGCGGAGTAAAATCCGGGTTTGAAGACAAAGACATTGAGCACGAAAATGAACAGTACAGTCTTCATCGGAAAGATCGACAAGACGACAAATGTTTTTAACAGCATTAATATAAACAAAGTCATGAATATCAGGGGCTTTCCTAGGAGAGAAAAAGCGTAGGCCATCATAGGAAGATCCTAGAATAGAGTTCAAGTCTGAGACATCAAATTCAATCGAAACTCCTCCAATTGTGGTGATTACTCGATTTTCTTTCTCCGCAGAACAATCCATATTCGAGTAAAATACCTTCACCAAGTCGGGATAAACACTCTCCTCAACAACAAGAGCATTAAACCAACCAACAACTTCCAACAATTGCACCAAGGATCTATCACTAATAAAGACATGATATAAACTAGTCGGTATAATAAAAAAGCTTGGGAGTACCTCATGAGTCATGAATTGTTGACGAAAACGTTTGGCAAGATGTTTTTGATTCTGAAAGTGTGTGGACTCGAAAAGAGATAGATTGGAGGTGCCCCGTGCTTCTTATGGTCGGTCGGTTTGTTGAACCGGGTCCTTGCCCTTTCTTTGAACCGGCCAAGAACTAGACATTTGATTTTGGTTGATTTGAAGTAAAGGATGATGAATACAATGAAGATGTTGAGGATTGAAAATGGTTTAGTGAAACAATTTGCTCAACAAACGGCTTGAGGAGAAGAAATTTAGAGAGATAAAATATGAAGGTAAACCCTAGGTTGAGATTAAGATCTAATGATTTGGATGTTAAAAACAAGTTTTGAGAGTGATTTTAGGTACAAGAACACATGGGGAGTAAGGTTGAAGGATTGATTTGCATTAAAACAAGGTTCAAATGGTGGATTTTGATGAGAAAAGAGAGAGATAACAAACGGCTTTTAGAGAGAGAGAGTGAACCGGATAGCCGAAAAAATGAAGAGGATGAACAGTATATATATCATGCGAAACCGACTTGCTAATTGTCACTAACCGGCTAGCCGATTGTAACCAGAACAATGCAAAATAGAACCGGCTTGCCGAATAAGCTAATCGGTAGACCGGTTTCGGTCCAGCAGAGTTTACAAGCAAATCCGGTTATCCGGATGACAAGAACCGGCATGCCGGTTTGATCTAGTAAGTAGAAAAATAACAAACGGCTTACCGGTTGTCCTGAACCAGAAAATCGGTTTGTTCCAGTAAGCATGCTCGCGAAAACGGTTAGCCGGTTTTGTCCAACCGGTAGACCATTTTGAGGTAGAAAGAGTGTTTAGCAAATCCGGCTTTCCGGATGAAAAATCCAGGCATCCGAAAGTTGTCCCAAGAGCAACCTAAGTTAATCCGGTTATCGGGAATATGTTCCGAGAGGATTCAATAAGAGAAAGAAAAGAGATGATTTTTCGGATGAGTGGAAAGGGAATATTCGCTAGTTTTTATACTTGTACTACACACACCATTTTATTTTTGGCTTTAAAATTGATTAATTTTAAACCATTTTGAGATTTAAAACTTTTCAATTAGCCTTGTAATGCATGAAACATAGAATCGTAAAATCATAAAATCACAAGCATACCACGCAATCTAACTCAAGAAGCATAAATCTATATAATAATAGACATATCAAGCTATGTAGTAAAACATAAATCAAGACGCAACATTCATCATACCAAGCTCATTTCTTATTTTTATAAAATGTTCTTCGCTAAGAGGTTTTATAAAGATATCCACAAGCTGATTTTCAGTAGAAACAAATTTGATTACAACATCACCTTTTTGAACATGATCTCCAAGAAAATGACGTCTAATTTCTATATGCTTAGTCCTAGAATGTTGAATGGGATTCTTAAAAAGATTTATAGCACTAGTGTTATCACATAAGATAGGTATTTGATCAAGCGTAATACCATAGTCTCTAAGGGTTTGTTTCATCCAAAGAATTTGTGCACAACAACTACCTGCGGCAATATATTCCGGCTCAGTGGTTGAAAGCACAACCCAGTTTTGTTTCTTACTAAACCAAGAGACAGGAGAATGACTTAGGAAGTGACAAATTCCACTAGTACTCTTTCTATCAACCTTATATCCAGCAAAATCGGCATCCGAATAATAAGTTAAATCAATATGAGTACCTCTAGGATACCAAAGACCAAGATTAATAGTGCCAAATAAATATCGAAAAATGCGTTTGACAGCAAGCATGTGAGACTCTTTAGGACAAGATTGAAATCTAGCACACAAGCATACACTAAACATAATATCAGGCCTACTAGCAGTCAAATAGAGTAAGGATCCGATCATACCTCGATATGTCTTGATGTCAACTTCCTTACCTTTCTCATCTTTGTCCAACTTTATAGTAGTACTCATGGGAGTACTTTTAGCCGTTCCATTGTCATAATCAAATCTCTTGAGAAGATCTTTTACATACTTGGCTTGATTTATGAAAATGCCTTTCTCGTTTTGTTTGATTTGAAGTCCAAGGAAGTACTTCAACTCTCCCATCATACTCATCTAAAACTCTTGGCTCATACATGATGAAAAATCTTTACACAACAACTCATTAGTAGAACCAAAAATAATATCATCAACATAAATTTGAATAATAAGTATGTCTTGGTTCTTATGCTTAACAAAAAGAGTTGTATCTGCTTTTCCCATTAAAAAATCGTTATCCAACAAGAAGTTTTTAAGCCTATCATACCAAGCTCTAAGTGCTTGTTTTAAACCATACAAAACCTTGGATAACTTATACAAATGATTGGGAAATTTTTCATTTTCAAAACCAGGAGGATGTTTCACATAAACTTCCTCCATAATATATCCATTCAAGAAAGCGGTCTTAACATCCATTTGATATAAAATAAAATCCTTATGACATGCATATGCTAACAGCATCCTAATGGATTCTAATCTTGCTATAGGTGCAAAAGTTTCATCAAAATCAATTCTCTCTTCTTGGTTGTAACCTTGAGCTACTAATCTAGCTTTATTTCTTACAACCACACCGGATTCATCCATTTTATTTTTAAATACCCATTTAGTTCCTATAATGGATTGATGTTCCGGATTAGGGACTAACTCCCACACATTGTTTCTCTCAAATTGATTCAACTTCTCTTGCATTGCCATAATTCAAGATTCATCATTTTCCGCATCCGCAAAGGATTTTGGTTCAATTTGAGAAATGAATGCAGCATGCTCACATGTGTTCCTAAGTGATGATCTAGTGGTAACACCTCGTGAGGGATCTCCTAAAATGACATCCTTAGGGTGAGAGGAAACATACCTCCACTCCTTGGGGAGTGTTTGAGAAGTACCTTGATTTTGTTCCTCATTTGGTTCTTCATGATACTCCTCTTGAATTCCATTTGTTGTGTCTTCTTGGTTGTCATTTGATGCTTCTTCTTGTGGTTCTTCTTCTGCATTATCATCAATAATGGCTTTCTCCGTAGAGGAGGGGTTAGACTCATCAAAAGTAATATGAATAAATTCCTCCAAAACCAAAGTTCTTTTGTTATAAACTCTATAAGCTTTGCTTGAATTTGAATATCCAAGAAAAATACCAACATCAGAGTTTGGATCAAATTTACCAAGATTATCTTTTGTGTTCAAAACAAAACATTTGCATCCAAAAACTTTAAAATAACCAATGTTGGGTTTTCTATTTTTCCAAAGCTCATATAGGGTTTTATTAAGATTAGGCCTAATCAACACCCGATTTAAAACATAGCAAGCGGTATTGACAGTTTCGGCCCAAAGATACTTAGGCAAAGAGTTCTCATTCAACATGGTCCTAGCCATTTCTTGAATAGACCTATTCTTTCTTTCTACTACTCCATTTTGTTGTGGAGTCCTAGGTGATGAAAATTGATGTTCAATGCCAAAGTCATTACAAAAATTTTCAAATGCATGATTTTCAAACTCTCCACGATGATCACTTCTAATACAAGTAATAGAATAACCTTTTTCATTTTGAACCTTTTTAAGGAAAGTTCGAAATGCATCAATGGCATCATCCTTATTAGCTAAGAATAATACCCATGTGTATCTAGAGTAATCATCCACAATCACAAATGCATAATATTTGCCACTCAAACTAGCATATCTAGAAGGTCCAAACAAATCTATATGGAGCATTTGAAGTGGTTTTGAAGTAGAAATATGATTCTTTCTTTTGAAGGAAGTCTTGATTTGTTTTCCAAATTGGCATGCTTCATAAATGCTATCTTTTTGAAAATTGATTTTTGGAAGACCTTTAACTAAATCATTTTTCACGATTTTTGAAATCAAATCCATGCTTGCATGACCTAATCTTCTATGCCACAACCAACCATCATCATGCAATGCGGAGAGACATTTATCATGTAATGATGAACAATCTATATTGATGGTATAAATATTAACACATCTATTTCCCACAAACAAGACTTTTCCATCACATGCATTCTCAATAACATATTTTGATTCATCAAAGATAACTCTATATCCTTTATCACATAATTGATTAATGCTAAGCAAATTGTGTTTCAAGTTTTCAACTAAACACACATTTTCAATGAGAATAGAGGATACATTACCGACATTTCCAATCCCAATGATTTTTCCTTTTGAATTATCTCCAAATGATACATCTCCACCATTTTCGATCTTAGTAAAGCTTGAAAACCAAGAGTAATTTCCTGTCATGTGTCTTGAACAATCGCTGTCCAAGTACCATTTATTCTTCCTCTTCTTCAAGCCCTGTAAAGAAAATTTTAAATTTTAGGTACCCAAATCTTTTTGGGTCCTTGAGAGTTAGAAATGGTTCCTTTCAGAACCCAAACACATTTCATACCATAATATACATTTCTCTTTACTACACATCTATTTTTCATATGGCCATCTTGATTACAATAATGACACACAATTTGATTGTTAATAGATGTATTTTTCACAAAATAGCTAAGATTTTTGTTTCAAATTTGGTTTATAACCAATGCCACTTTTGTCGAATACACATTTTTGTGAGTTTAGCAAATTATTCAACATCTTTTGCCCATTTGTGAATTTTAGCACAATTTCATTTAATTCATTGCTCTTCTTCTTAAGCATTTCATTTTCATTTTTCAAGTCATTCATGTGTGACTCTAAGTGCTCATGTGAAGTGCTGGAATTCTCAAATAAAGCCATGCTATCATGCAATGTCTTATTTTCTAATTCTAGGCATGTGATCTTTGTACTAAATGATTCATTTTCATTTTTAAGCTCTATCATCTTCTTTTTAAGACATATATTCTTTTTACCAATCTTCATCAACTCATCATGCAAATCCTTAAAAGCATTATTCAATTCATCATATGTAGGAAGAACACTTACCTCATCAAGTTCATCACATGATTCTTCCCCAACGGCCATGAGAGCTAAGTTTGTCATTTCTTGTGGTCACCATAGCCTTCTTCTTGAGTTTGTTGAGAAGAGGGCATTCCGGTCGTATATGTCCCGGCTTCTTGCATTCATAACAAGTGATTGGCTCCTTCTTCTCCTACTTATTCTTGTTGCCTCTGAACTTTCTCTGCTCATTATTCTTCTTGTAAAATTTTCTGAATCTTCTAGCCAACATAGCAAACTCCTCATCATCCATTTCGCTTTCCTCATCACTCTCACGTTTTGAGGCCTTGAGAGCAATGTTTTTCTTCTTTTCTTCATGCCCTTTTTCAGCTGCCAAATCCTTTTCATAGGAAATTAGAGAACCAATTAAATCATCAATAGGTAATACATTTAAATCCTTTGCTTCCTCAATGGCAGTCCTTTTTTGTCTCCATTCCTTAGGAAGTGATCTAATGATTTTCTTGACTTTTTCGCTATTTGAAAAAGTCTTCCCTAGAGCTCCTAGAGTGTTCACTATGTCCGTAAATCTAGTATACATAGAGTACACATTTTCATTTTGTTACATTTGAAACAGTTCATATTGTCGAGTGTACCTACTTATTTTAGATTCCTTTACTTGGTTTGTCCCTTCATAGACAACCTCAAGTTTGTGCCAAATCTCATTAGCACTTTCGCAACTAGACACTCTATGGAACTCTTTCTTATCTAAAGCACAAAACAGGGCATTCATGGCCTTGGAGTTTAGAGAGGCTTTTCTCTTTTCAAACTCATTCTAATCCCGTGACGGTTTTGGAATATCTTCTCCGACTTCATTTTTAACCAAAGGTATGAAAGGACCATCATTAACAATTTCCCATATCTCATAATCTAAGGCTTGCAAGTAAATTCTCATCTTAGTTTTCCAATATGGGTAATCATTTCCATCAAAGTAAAGTGGTTTAGTGGTGGATTGTCCTTTCCTAAATTGAGAATCGTTTTGAGTTGCCATTGATCTTTAGCTCAAGACGGTTAAGTCTAAATAAGAGCACCTCGCTCTGATACCAATTGAAATATAAATGTGCAACCCAAGAGGGGGGGTGAATTGGAATTTTAAACAACTATCCTAGCAAATCCACACAACAAGCTATCTAATGCCTTAATAAAAATTGAAAGCAATAAGTTCAATAAAAGCACAATAATTAAAGAGCAAGAGAGAAGAAAAACAAACACACAAATTTTATGTGGTTCGACAATCCCCGCCTACGTCCACGCCTCCAAGCGATCCAAGCTTGAGGATTTCACTATCCAAGCCATTCCAAGGCTTCAACCGATTACAATTGACTTCAAAGTGTCAATAAACCTTTACAATAAAGAGATATCTCTCAATCTCTTCACTCAAGTGTCTCACACACTCAAACTCTCACAAATGAGATAAATAAATGAAGAGTACAATGAAACTCACTCAATGAGTAGATATACAAAAATGAAGAACAAGAAAAAATTCAATGTTTGTAGTTTGGAAGTTTTGAAGGCTCAAGATATCACGTGTGCTTTTTGTTTTTGCTTGTTGGAGAGCTTCAAAATGAGTTGGATTTGAGTTTTTATAGTTAGAACTCAAAAACTAGCCGTTATGTTCATTTCTTGCCGGAACCAGATTGCCGGATATGGAAACCGGATAGCCACTTGATGTTACCGTTACAAGCACAAATTTAAAATCTTGAACATCCGGATTGCCATTTGTTGAATCCGGATCGCCGGTTGCATTTTGGTCACATTATGCCCGCATCCGGATTGCCGGATTTCACATCCGGATTGCCGCTTTCAGTTTGCAGGAATTTTGCCTAGAAAACCGGCTTGCCGGATTTCCACATCCGGTTAACCACTTGCATTTTGGTTACTTGCTGCCCGAAATCGGTTTTCCGGATTTGATAACCGGATGAAATAGTTTCTAATTTTACAGTTTGACCCCAAAACTTTATAAAACTGTGTTATGGCCCAAAACGTTATGAAACTTTACAAATAAGTCCAATTTCGGAATTTATAAATATTACTTTGTTAATTCCAAAACTTTTTGAAATTTATGATTTTTCCCAAACTTTTTGAAATTATACAATGACCCAAAATATTTAAGTTAATTTCAAATAGGTCCAAATCCGAAAATTAAAAGGAATATTAAAAGGTTTTAAAACATGTTCATTTTAGTCCAAAACACTTTGATTTAATAACCTCATTTTCTTATTATAAAGCACAATTTATAAATCTTTGTTTAATTAAAATATATGTGGTTTGTTATCATCAAAATCAATATGTATAGCTAAATAAGCTAACACTCTCCATAAGACTTGGGAGAGATAAAACATATTGAGCCTAATGTTTAATTAGATCACAATTTCCAACAACATCAATTCCACAACTCCAAGAATTGAAAGTGCTAAGGAATATATAGAATTTGTGAAAGAGTTTTCACAGTTTGAATCGGCTGATAAGTCCCATATCGGGGCATTAATGGGTACGTTGACCACATTCAAGTTTGCTGGTACACATATTATGAATCAACATGTGATTGAGATAATAGACACAACAACAAAATTGAGGTCCATGAATATGGAAGTGGGTGAGAGTTTCCTTGTGCAATTTATTATCAACTCTTTGCCTACTGCCTATGGTCTATTTCAAATAAACTATAACACCATTAAGGACAAATATAGTCCAAATGAACTTCAGACCATGTTCATTGAGGAAAAAGAAAGACTTAAGAAATAAGGGACTCACTCAATTAATCTCATTGGTCATCAGGAGCTGAAAAAGTTAGAAAAAAATTATCACGAGGGCAAGAAAGAAGCATCAAAGCTGAAAGTGCAACCCACCCAAATCCACAAGAAGGATATTAAGAATGAAAAGTGTCATTTTTGCAATAAACATTGACACTTCACCAAAGATTGCCTAAAGCGTAAAGCCTGCTTTGAAACGAAGGTAAGTCTAGTGCTTTACTATGTTTTAGATCAAACTTGGCTGAAGTTCCTTATAACACTTGGTGGATTGATCCTGGTTGCACTACTCACGTTTCAAATACGATGCAAAAATCTCTTACGATTCAAACCATAAACCCAAATGAGAAGTTTATTTTCATGGAGAACCAAGTTAAAGCTCCAATTAAAGACATTGGGACTTATCATTTGATTTTATATGCAGGACATCATTTAGATCTTTTTCAAACTCTTTATATTCCTTTAGTTTTTTGCAATTTAATTTCTTTGTCCAAACTTGATTCTGTTGGATATTCTTTTACATTTGGAAATGAATGTTTTAGTTTATTGAAACATAATAGTACCATTTGTTCTGGAATTCTTTCTGATGGTCTATACAAATTAAAGCATGATAATATTTTTGTTGAGTCTTTGTTAACCTTGCATCATAATTTTGGCACTAAACGTGGTTTCGTGAATGAAAGTTCAACTTAATTGTGACACAAGCATTTAGGTCACACATCTAAAGCAAGAATAAAAAGATTAGTAAAAAATGAAATTCTTCCAAATTTGGATCTTATTGATCTTCATATTTGTGTGGATCGTATTAAAGGAAAACAAACAAGTATAAAAAGAGCCACAAGAACTACACAATATTCCATCTTTTGGTGGAGAAAAGTATTTCATCACCTTTATTGATGATTTTTCACATAATGGTTATATCTATTTGTTCCAAGAAAAATCTCAATTAGTGGATGCCCTAGAGGTATTTATTTTTTTGATTCGGTATGTTGATGACATTTTAATTGCTGCTAATAATTTTGGTCTACTTTATGAGACCAAGGAGTTTCGTTCTGATTCTTATTTTCTATTTCTCGCAGCTTAAATAAACAACTTATTCTGATTCTTATTTTCTATTTCCATTCCACTTCATTCTCATTCTAGCATATTCCAGTCCTAACCTATTCTGATTACTAACAAGTAAACGCTGCATAAAGATGAAATGGTTTAAATAAAGCATTTGAATCTTTGGATTCACACATAACATTGTACTGTGGGCTTACGTTCTTTTTTAGTATCAATTAAGTTATAAAGGTAAGCACCCATTGCGCCAGATGATAACAATCATTCTATTGACAACATAACAAGACTATCTACTAAATAACTTAGATTCACTCTGATGACCCACACATATTAGAAAGGAGTCTTTCTCTAATAAATATGGTGAAAGTTACTCATAGTGCCAAGTAGTAATAATTTTTCACTATAGGCCTGTCTCCAATGATACTATGCACACACTACACAAGATACACTTTCAGTCAATAATTTCACCTTAATTGAAGTTTGAAATAAAATTAGTCATTCATATTGAACTGTGGGTAAATTTTATACTAAAAATATGTAATGTTACAGGATAGAGCTAGAATTATACAAAACAGGCGTGAAAATCAAATTTAGTGCCCCTTAGGCCCTATCATTTATAAGTACATTAGATAAATCATAGTTATCAGATGAAAACAATTCGAACACACATGATTGTCTCTGATTGGATGGAACATATGTACAAGGCCATCATCCAATTTATATGCATGTAATGTACGCCCGTCCTTTGGTCTATTAATATGTTGCCATGTCATTAGCGAATGCAAAGTTCGTGGACATTGTTTTAGTGCGCATAGGTTCATAGTAAGTGCACATGATGGTCAAATAAGACGCTACTACCTCATTAGTCAATGCATAGTTAGTTAGGCTCCACCAAATTAGTAGACATCCTACAAAACTAGATTTAGACATCTGTAAATCCTTTATTTTAATGTAATTAGAGTTCGTTTTGACCCCAATTTTTGTCATTCCCTAAGTTTTCAGGAGTTCTAAATCCGTTCATGATGTCTTTGCCCCAAATGTTACCCCAGATATGATTAAGTTTTGATTTGACCTTTTATTCCTTTCCTAGGGGTTTTAGCATTTTGAGCTCAAAAATGTCATTTATCTTGCTGTCTGATTTCTTATAAATCATGAAATAACCAAAATACCCTTGAGATATATTTAAAAAATCAAATCATAGCAAAGTACATACAATTAATGTTTAAGTGACTTAAATACATAAAAGGAAAAATGTTAGTAAGGCTTGGAGTGCAAAAATAATGAATTATACCCTTTATAAATATACATTCTCTAGCACTCAGCACAACTCCCAGCTTATTGCTAGTCCTTAGCAAATTAAGCGATAATATCTAGCAAAATTCAAACCCAAATTGAGGTCTTTTAAATAAACTCTCTGAAAATTCTTTTCATCCCCTTCGCCACTCAACCATGAATCAATAATTCAACAATTGTGCTTAGTGATGTTTGACATAATTATTATGAGGTTTGGTCAAAATAAAGCAATAGTTTCATTCTTACCATTTCTTCCTTAGGCAACGAGTTTATTTATAATATATTTCTGAGTAACTCTAACTATTTTACGCGAACACTCAATGCTTCTTAAGCAATTTGCCCAGTTACTAAGAAAGAGTTAGGTTTGGCAAATCGAGCTCTCACCATTTTATGCGAATACCCATTACTAATTAAGTAGCAGTCTCGATTACTAACTAAGAGCCCACACATAACATAAGCTTAATAAACTCTAACTGTTTTACATAAAAACGCTTTGTTAATTAGGCAAGAGATCTGGTTAATAAGAAAGTGCATTTTCTTTTTTATGGGTAAAATGACTACTGTCTATGGTTGTAGTTCATGAACAAAACGAAAGGACTAAGTACTATATAATCTTAACTTACCATCAGTATCACCTGTCATGCATTTGTGTCTAAAATGGCCTATTGAGCCTTTCAGGATGGCTACGGTAGACAAAAAAAGATTAGTCAATAATGGCAGAAGAGAAAATTTAAAATTTTAGTTTTTTTTTTCAAGAATAACTAAACTCTGAGACTAAGAAGATGCATTTACAGAGTAACTAAACTAAAAAATCTGGCCATCGTGAACTCAAATTTATCCAAATTTAGTCTTTATAATGAAAATTAGTAAAAACTTCACCAAAACTGAGAAGAAGCGTTTCTAGAGTAACTAAACTCTATATTTAGTCATCTTCGACTCAAAAATTTTAAAACGGTTAGTAAACAAACAACAAGCACCATTATCAATTATTCCATAACTATCAATTATTCCTTCACCCTAACTAGAACAAGGCGTTGCCTTCAATGTCATAAAGGAAAGAGGTAGAGTTTAGAAGACTTTATATGAATGCTACAACAATAAACATAAAAAAAATTATAAATGGAGAGTTAAATCTATTTTGCACTTATTACTACAGTTACTGCTATCATTAATAGTCGACCAATCCAATACAAAGTTATTAACATTTAAGATGGGTTTTTTATGATTGTTTAAAGAGATGAAAAATGAAAATGTAATTAATGCCTTTAGAGTTGCAAGATCTAGTAACAAAATAAAGCATTGGCACAATTTAGTGCTTCAGATATTCTTTTTTGCATACTTAGGAAAACTAATTTTTCCTAGTTTGTGAACTGGGTAGATATCCAATAAGGTTTTAGGGCTTTTAGAATGATGTATAACACTTGTCTTCTTTTAATACAAGCACCTTTTGAGACAGCTTTTGATAACCATCGGTCACTGCCTCCATACACTATGTGTATTTTTTGCTTTACAAGGAGTCTATTGAAATGACATACTTGGCTATCTGGATCCGTATCAACATGCATCATGGGCTAAATAATCCTTATTAATACCAATTAAATCATAAGGGGGGAATCCACACCTCATGAACCATGCTCTAATAATATGGTACTAAGGGCTTATCGTGCCAAATAATAATAATCTTATACTAGGAAGCAGGTGAAACCAGGGTAGTACTAGACAAGATTATTATTATCTGTCAACGAGAAGTCAAAACATCCACAAAAACTAGAGGGGAAGAGAAAATAAATTTACCAAATAAAGTTCATGACATATGTTGAGACTTCACCTTCAACCCAAGCTTGAAAGAAAATTAGCCACTCATAGTTGAACTAGGGGCAAAATAAGAATTTATTAAAATACGTAGAAAATACAAGATGGAGAAGGAATTACAGAAAATGAAGTCCAAAAATGGATTCAGAGGTTCCAAATTAGGGGGAGGCCCCCTTTTTATATATACATCGAGTAAATCATGGCTATCGGATTAAAAACAGTTTGGACGCTCATAATTGCGCCACGTCATCAGTCAACAGTACGCGGTTTGACTATGCGACTTGAATAGTAACACGGTTTGAATAGTAACATATTTTGTACAGTAACGCGGTTTGGTTGAAAATAATCCCATGTGTTGCATGTACCGTACGCGCATTTTTTGGTCCACTAATATGCTGCCACGTCACTATCAACAGTACATAAGAATTTTAGTCCAACAGGATCATGAATCCTCATCAGTCAATGCCACGTCATCGATCCGTCTATGTGAACAGTAACGTAGACAGTACCCGTACATGTGAACAATGCCATTTTTTCTTTTATGCTCCTCCTGAGGTTTTCGATCGTCCTAAGTTCAAAAGTGATGTTTGTTTTGCCGTTTGATCTCTCGTTTATTATGAAATGAATATGATGCCTCTAAAATATATAAAATACTTAATTAAAAATGGTAAAACAAACACACATAATTAAATTACAAAAAGTTAAAACACATAAAAGTAAGGGTTGTTATTAAGACTTGAAATGTAAAATGACAATTTTCGCCTTTATAAATATGCATTTTCTAACACTCAACAGTAATCAAAACTTAACTCAACATTATATAACACCCTTTATTTCCTCTAATTTGGCTTTCTAGATCCTCAACATGGAATTGTAATATTGGTGGTCGTAGATTCCAAACAATTATTTAAAATTTTGTATTAGACCTCTTAGGTGAAATTTCATACGTAAAAGTTTTTCAAGAAAGTTGAAAATGGTTTGTCTTGTTGAGGTACTTGTTGAGTGTTAGAAAGTGCATATTTATAAAGGAGAAATCGTTATTTTATATATCAAGTATTGCTAACAACCGTTACTTTTATGTGTTTAAATTTCTTGTACTTTAATTATGTGTGTTTTATTTTAATTAAGTATTTGATGTATTTTAGGGGCATCATAGTCATTTCACAATAAACGAGAGATCAAATGGCAAAACGGATATCATTTTTGAACTCAGAACGGTCGAAAACTTTAGGAGGAGTATAAAAGGAAAAATGACACTGTTCACATGTATGGTACTATTCACATATACGGGTACTGTTGGCGTTACTGTGCAAATAGTGGCGGTTGACTGTACTGTGCAAATAGTGGCTGATGACGTGGCGAAATCCTGAGCGTCCAAACTGTTTTTAATCCGATGGCCATGATTTACTCGATGTAACTATAAAAAGGGGGCCTCCCCCCCCCTAATTTGGCACCTCTGAATCCATTTTTGGGATTCATTTTCTGTAATTCTCTCTCTATCTTGTATTTTCTTCGTATTTTAATAAATTTCCATTTTGCCCCTAGTTCAACTATGAGTGGCTAATTTTCTTTCAAGCTTGGGTTGAAGGTGAAGTCTCAACATGTGTCACGGGCTTGATTTGGTAAATTTATTTTCTCTTCCCCTCTAGTTTTTGTGGATGTTTTGACTTCTCGTCGACAAATAATACTAATTTTGTCTAGTACTGCCCTGGTTTCACCGGCTCCCTAGTATAAGGTTATTATTATTTGGCACGATAAGCCCTTAGCACCATATTTATTAGAGCGTGGTTCATGAGGTGTGGATTTCCCTCTCATGATTTAATTGGTATTAATATGGAATATTTAGCCCATGATGCATGTTGATACGGATCCAGATACCCAAGTACGTCATTTAATAGATTTACACTTCAATTTATTTCTGCCATTTTATTTCCAATTTCAGAATTTAATCTTGCCATTTTAATTTAAGTTTTAGCATATTTCAAATCATTTCCACCATAAATCCAACCATCCATTTACATAATTAATTCTATAAATAATTAAAATCCACCTCCTCGTGGGATCGACACTCGCACCATTAAGCTATACTACAACAGATTCGTGCGCTTGCGAGTTCAATAAAATTTGCACAACAAGTTTTTGGCGCCGTTGCCGGGGAGGTAAGTAATTTTAATTCTTAGAATTAATTTTTGTGAATATTTCCATTTAATTTTCTTTTGTATTTTTTTTTTTTAAAAAAAGTGAATCTACACTTAGAGGTTAGTGTTTCTTTTCTTTTTCTCTACTTTAAATTATGTAATTTAATTTTCAAGTTAATTTTTTTTCTTCTTTGTCATTTTTATTTATCTTATTAATTTATTTTTAGTTAGTTTATTTCACGTATTTGTTCTTGTGTTTTTATAGTAAGTTTGTAATAGCGCAACAAGGTTAGTATCGTAATTTCTCCTTCTTCTTTATTTGTTTTGCTCTTATTTTTATTTTTATTTTATTTATTTTGTTTTCCATTTATTCTTGTATTTCTTGTATGCATGGTCGTAGGTCATTATTACCCAATCTTGAACCTATAGACCTTGAATTAGAGAAAACACTTCGCACACACAAAAACATTAAAAACAAAATGGATTTACAAGCACCACAGGAGAGGCCATTTAAGGATTACTTCAGTCCTTTAGCTAATTTGAGCACATCATGCATGTACCCAAATGTAGCTGCTAGGAGTTTTGAATTAAAACTTAGTGTGTTAAATTGTCTCCCCACGTTCTATGGCTTAGAAAATGAGGACCCATACAATCATTTGAATGATTTTCACGCAATTTGTCAAACATGTAAATATGAGAATTTTTCAGATGATGATGTAAAACTTAGATTATTCCCATTTTCTTTAAAGGATAGAGCTCGTTCATGGCTTAATACATTACCTGCTAATAGTATTGCATCATGGAACAAATGCTTACAAAATTTTAAAATAAATATTTCCCAGTTCATAAAACAAATGCTATTCGCAGGGAAATCTCGGAGTTTACTCAGAGAGATGACGAGCAGTTTTTCGAAACATGGGAGCGATTCAATGGGCTACTCTTGAAGTGTCCACATCATGGGTACGAGAAATGGCACCAATGTCAATATTTTTTGGAGGGCTTATTACCGAATGTGCAAGAATGGCTAATGGCAACAAGTGGAGGAGAGCTAATGTCAAAAAGTGCATCAGAGATTTGGGAATTCTTCCAGCGACAAGCAGATAATTCCCAACAACGGAGTCGATCACTCAGGAATACTCGAAGGGTTAAAGGAGTAAATGAGGTTCAAATTGGTGAGTCAACGTCAGGAATCAAAGAAGTCAAGGAGATGGTTGAAGGTCTCTCTCGACAAATAGCATCGTTTTCGACTGCTAAATCAACAGAGCCACATGACCTTGACTCATATCCAGATTAAGCCAATGCCATAGGAGTAATGAGAAAACCATCAAATTACAACCCATACTCCAACACTTATAACCCTGGATGGAGAGACCACCCCAATTTTTCATGGACTCAAGGATTCCAACAGAATGGACCAGCAGCTCCAGCTCCACCAATGCAACCAATTGCTCAAAATCCTCAAGCCTCTCAGCCACCATTCAGACCATACAATCAGAATCAGAACCAGAACTACTCTCAACCTAGACCATGGGAGGATGCATTCCAGAATCTTAGGAATGTTACTCACTCCACGATTGAGCAACAGAACCGCACCATTGATGGACTACGCAACGAATTGAGAGCGGGCTTCAACTCACAAGCTCAATCAGTTTCAAGCTTGGAGAAGATGGTGGGACAACTTGCTTCTTCAGTTCAGACCTTGGCAATGACTGTTGAGAAAGGTAAATTTCCAAGTCAACTAGTGCCTAACCCTAAAGGAGTGCATGAAGCAAGTAGCAGTTCACCACAGCAGCATGGAGAGGTAAAAGCTGTCATGACCTTGCGGAAAGGAAAAGAAGTCGACAATAAAGTGGAAATGCCAGTGACAAAAGACAATCAAATTGTACCTGTGAACGTTGAGGACTCATCACCAGAGGAAAACGAAGACACCAACCCACGAGAATATGTTCCAAAAGCTCCATTTCCTCAGAGGTTAGCGAAAGGAAAGAAAGGAAAATCTACAGGTGAGATTCTCGAAATTTTCAAACAGGTAAGTGTTAACATCCCACTACTTGATGCTATTAAGCAAGTTCCATCTTATGCCAAGTTTCTTAAAGATCTGTGTACTAAAAAGAGAAATATGCATGTTCAAAAGAAGGCATTTTTAACAGAAAACGTTAGTTCTATACTCCAACATAAAATTCCTTTAAAATGCAAAGATCCAGGTTCCCCCACTATCTCATGTAGTATAGGGAACCACACAATTGAGAATGCTTTGTTGGATTTAGGAGCTAGTGTAAATTTGTTGCCTTATTCAATTTTTGTGAAACTTGGATTGGGAGAATTACACCCAACTCCAGTGGTGTTACAACTTGCAGATCGGTCCACGAAAATACCTCGTGGTATTGTGGAGGACGTGCTTATCCAGGTAGACAAGTTTTATTTTCCTGTTGACTTCATTGTAATTGACACTCAACCAATACAGGATTCAAGAAAGCACATCCCCATTATCCTAGGCCGACCTTTCTTGGCAACTGCGGATGCTCATATTCAATGCAGAACTGGAAATATGCAGTTGTCCTTCGGCAACATGACTATGGAACTGAACATCTTCAATATTGCCAAACAACCTCACAACACAGATGATGGAATTGTTGATGTGGATTTAATTGAAGCATTAGTTGATAATTCTTTTGTTTCAAACCTTAGTGATGATCCTTTACAAACATGTTTAACACACTTTGGTTTGGATTTTGATATTGACAGATCGGTCGATGAGGTCAACGCCCTACTTGACTCAGCACCATCTATGGACACTAATAAATGGAAGCCAAGAGTTGAACAACTAGCGCCATCAGAGAAGAAACTCATTCCATCATCAGAATCACCACCGAAACTCGAGCTCAAACCATTGCCCAACACTTTGGAATATGCATTTTTGGGGGACGAAAGTACTTTACCGGTAATCATCTCATCATCCCTTAATGACGAACAAAAAGGTAAGTTGTTGGATGTTTTAAAAGAATACAAAGGAGCATTAGGATGGACCATAGCGGATATAAAAGGTATAAATCCAGTAGACTGCATGCATTACATTCACCTTGATGAAAATGCTAAATCTACTAGGGAAATGCAACGTCGGTTGAATCCTAATATGAAAGAAGTTGTTAGAACAGAAGTCCTTAAGCTATTAGACGCATGTATCATTTACCCAATTTCTGATAGTTCATGGGTCAGTCCTGTACAAGTTGTCCCCAAAAAGTCAGGAGTCACTGTAGTTACGAATGCCGATAATGAATTGATACCAACTAGAGTAACTACAGGATGGCGTGTATGCATTGATTATAGGAAGTTGAATTCTGTCACACGTAAAGACCATTTTCCTTTACCATTCATCGATCAAATGCTTGATAGGTTAGCAGGTCACGAATTTTATTGCTTTCTAGATGGCTACTCAGGATATAATCAGATTCCCATAGCACCAAAAGATCAAGAGAAGACCACTTTCACTTGCCCTTTTGGCACTTTTGCATATAGGAGAATGCCATTTGGATTATGTAATGCACCTGCTACATTTCAACGATGCATGTTAAGCATTTTTTCTGATATGGTTGAACGATTCCTTGAGGTCTTTATGGATGACTTTTCTGTCTTTGGTGATTCATTTGATCAATGTTTACGTCATCTAACACTAGTTCTGCAGAGATGTATCGAAAAGAACTTGGTCTTAAATTGGGAAAAGTGCCATTTTATGGTAACACAAGGTATTGTTCTTGGTCACATCATTTCAAGCAAAGGTATTGAGGTTGACAAAGCCAAAGTGGATCTCATTTCTAATCTTCCTCCACCCAAAACAGTCAGAAAAGTAAGATCTTTCCTTAGGCATGCTGGTTTTTACAGACGTTTCGTTAAAGATTTTAGCAAAGTTTCTAGACCCTTATGCAATTTACTTGCTAAGGATGCACCTTTTATCTTTAATGATTCATGTCTTGTGGCTTTTGAAAAATTAAAGCAATTGTTGACAACATCACCCATCATTCAGCCCCCAAACTGGAGCTTACCATTTGAGCTCATGTGTGATGCATCTGATTATGCAGTAGGAGCAGTATTAGGACAAAGAGTTGATCGAATTCCCCATGTTATTTATTATGCTAGTATGACATTGAATAATGCACAGTTGAACTATTCAACTACTGAAAAAGAAATGCTAGCAGTAGTGTTTGCATTGGAAAAATTTCGATCTTATCTCATTGGTTGTAAAATAATTGTGTTCACAGATCATGCTGCTCTGAAATATCTTCTCACGAAGAAAGATGCAAAAGCTAGACTAATTCGTTGGGTGTTACTCTTGCAGGAATTTGACTTGGAATTCAAAGATAAGAAAGGCATAGAAAATGTTGTAGCGGACCATCTCTCTCGTCTTCATTTTGACACAATTACAGAGCCACTAACATTGAATGAGTCATTTCCAGATGAACAATTAATGAGTGTGGAAGTTTTACCTTGGTATGCTGATATAGTTAATTATCTTGTTACAGGCAAACTTCCAGAGCATTGGACTAAGCAAGACAAGGCCAAATTCTTTGCAGAAATAAAGAATTTCTTTTGAGATGACCCATATTTGTTCAAATATTGTGCAGACCAAATTGTCAGACGATGTGTCCCAGAAAATAAAATTCAGAATATCCTTTCATTCTGCCATGAACAAGCTTGTGGAGGCCATTTCAGTGCTAAGAAAACAGCGACTAAAGTTTTACAATGTGGTTTCTATTGGCCAACTATATTTCGAGACGCTTATACTTTTTGTTCTTCATGTGATAGGTGTCAACGAATGGGGAGCATTACACGAAGGAACATGATGCCACTAAATCCAATTTTAGTGGTTGAGATTTTTGACGTATGGGGTATCGACTTCATGGGACCCTTTCCCCCTTCTTTTGGCCATCAATACATCTTGTAGCTGTTGATTACGTATCGAAATGGGTAGAAGCGATTCCATGCAGAACTAATGATCACAAAGTGGTGATAGGGTTTTTGAAAAGTAACATTGTTTCACGCTTTGGATTCCCTCGAGCGATAATCAGTGATGGTGGTGCCCACTTTTGCAATAAAGCATTCAAAACTCTTTTGACAAAGTATTCAATCACTCATAAAGTGGCGACCCCGTATCATCCGCAAACCAGTGGCCAAGTGGAGATCTCCAATCGAGAACTAAAGCACATATTAGAAAAGACGGTGAGGCCGGACAGAAAAGATTGGTCATTAAGACTTGATGACGCATTATGGGCATATAGAACGGCTTTCAATACCCCGATTGGGATGTCACCCTATAGGCTAGTGTATGGAAAAGCTTGCCACCTACCTGTGGAACTCGAGCATCGTGCATATTGGGCTATCAAGAAATTCAATTTTGACATGCATCAAGCCAGCTCAGAAAGAAGATTGCAATTGGCAGAACTTGAAGAAATTCGCAATGACGCGTACGAAAATGCCAAAATTTACAAGCAACGAATGAAAGTCTTCCATGATAAGCATATTATGAGAAAATCTTTCACTCCAGGTCAGAAAGTACTTTTATTCAACTCTCGCTTGCACCTATTCCCAGATCGTTCCTCCTGAACATGCTTAAACCACTTCAACGTATCAAAACTCATCTCAAAAGGCAGATTCATTCTTGTAAAACACATCGCATTTGGGCTCTATAACCACCAGAGTTAGTAGCCTACGTTGAGGATTTAGAAGGCCAACTCAGAAATATTGAGAGAGGTGTTTTTGACATCCAGTTGGAGCTTGAGGTAAATTCAATAAGAGGACGATTTTAATTTTCTTTGTGTGTTTCAATTTGTTTTTCTGTTTGTGTGCTTTAGTTTGTTACCCCGGTGAAGTGGCGGATAACGGTACTCCGTGACAATCAAGTCGGTTACTTTAGTTTCCCATAATAACTGATATTCTGAGGTGAAAGAATGGACAGAACCGAGACTCTAGCGAAGCTTCACAAGCGATTCCCTTCACTCCCTCAGAATGCCCTCCTTACGATCTACAAAACTCGGTCCGAACGCATGCGACTGCTCATGAGGAATAACATACCTGCTGACATCCGTTGGTTAATTGAAGCAAAAGTACGATTGGCAGGTGAGTTACCTCCAAAATTTATTGCATACATGCCTGGTTGTGGGAAAGGAAACTATGCAAGAAAACGACGAGCTCGAAGAATTTTTGTTGCTTGTCATAAGTGTGCCAGAATGAATTGTAATAAAAACCGATGTTCTTTAGGAATGGTATCTGATAACATGGAAGATAAAATTCAAATCATTAGGGATGGCTTGAATAAGGAGTCAATGGATGATATCCTTTTGTCTCTTGAAACGCATCACAGTGGATATGTGCAAGGAGCGATTCTCCAGTTATGGCCATTATTCCAGAAAGAACATGCACGATATAGTCTCGGGAATCTGACTATAAAAGACCCTGTTTGCCAGTTTATAAGAAAATTGGATGAGAAGCCTATCCTCGACCCATAGAGGGCGTTCAAGCCGTTTCTGGACGTAAAACCAGAGGAAGATGTGAGCCACAGTCGCAACTACCTGTCAATATCCTTTTACTTTACTGTTATTTTATTTTATTTCACTGTTGCTTTATCAGTGCATTATTGTCTTTAATAATTTTCTTACTGTTTGTTTTTACTGTTTGCTTTTTGACTATCGAGCCATGTGCTTTACGCGTTTTTGACATTGACCCGCCACCTCATACACAGCTGTGATCCATTGTCACCAAGAATCTTAAATATGACTTTTTGTTAAGCACTCACAAATTGTTTTTGAGAAATATCCCAATGGCAGCTACTCCCAATAGACAATTCAAGAACATTTGTGTGCTTTCTGGATTTACCTATGGCAAACATAAAGAGTTCGTTGATGTAGCCATAGATCTTGGTCGAAACATAGCAGAGAGAAAATTACACTTAGTGTATGGAGGAGGTAACCGAGGGTTATCAAAATTGGTCTCAGAAGCTGCTCTTGTCAGAGGAAGCCAAGTGTTAGGCATCATCCCTAGAGTCCTAAAACCTTTGGGCAGTGTGTCTGACTCCACGACTGGAGAAGAATTAGTCGTCTCAGGTATGCAAGAACGGATAACTGAAATGCTCGATCATGCTGATGCTTTTATTTTCCTGCCAGGAGATCTTGCAACACTAGAGGCACTTATCACACTAGCATCTTGGGCCCAACTGCACATTCACCAGAAACCCATCGGTTTGTTAAATGTCAATAATTTTTATGATGGCTTTATCGCATTTCTTAACCATGCAATAAAAAACTACTTTATTCCTTCCAGTGCGAAAAAACTTTTTATTTGTGCTCACACTGCTAATGAGCTACTTGACATGTTACAAGCTTATAAACCAGAGCCAGACCCCTGGAGCTTTGTGTTGGAGCGTTCAAATGATAATGGTAACAATAGCCGCAGTAAGAAGTACAAATTAGATTTAACTCTTCGCCTGTAAATATTTTCTTCTATGTTGCACCAACCAGGTGATGTCTTCTAAACTCTACTTCTTTTCTTTAAAACATTGAGGACAATGTTTCGTTCTGGTTGGGGGGAGGGAATAATGGACAATTGTGGAATCTTGGTTAAGTTTTTAATAATTTTTTGTTGTAGAAACTAACTGTTGCTAACTTTTTATGTTGAAGATGGCTGAATATAGAGTGTAGTGACTCTAGAAACGCATCTTCATCGTTTGAAAAAAAAATAATAATAAAAAAAAAATTTTAAAAAAAATTCATATATTTTCTTTTTCTTTGTTTTGATGTTCATTTTTCTTTTTCTTTTTTAATTTCTCCTTTATAAATATACATTTTCAAAAAAAAAAATTTTGAGTCAAAGATGGCTGAATATAGAGTGTAGTGCCTCTAGAAACGCATCTTCTTAAAAAAAATTCATTTTCTATCATTTTCTAATTAATTTTTCTGCATCATTTTCACATTTCTGCATGCATATTTTCTTTTTACGTTTAGAATACGTTGGGGGGTAGGGTGTTGTTTAAAAAAAAAATTTTTTTTTGATTTGTTTTAACATTGGATAACATGATGATTTCAAATTTTAGTATTTGTATTATCTTTAGTCTGAAGTGATGTTACACTATGTTTGCTACTCTACATGTTGATGTCGGAGACAAAAATGAGTTGCTTGAAGAAATGAACATGTCATAATAAATACCAAGTAAGTTTTTGAGCCTATTATTTTTCTTGGAGAGTAACCCTTTTGCCCATTCTTTATATAGCTTAGCAGTTTATTATTGTACACGATCTCTAGATTGCTTTTGAGTTAACCCTAAAAAAAATGAATTAATTAAAAAAAATGAAGAAAAAGAGTGTGTTGTTACATTTGGAAGCCCATTTAATTAGTAGATATAGAAGATTATTTAGAGTCCTAAAAGATGATGGAAAGGCCCTCTTTGATCCGTTTGAGCCTTTGTAGCCATCCCTTTTATGAATATCCATAGTTAGTCCTTTTGAGCCTTTAAAAAAAAAAAACTTTTCTTTCTCAACTTATTATCCTGACCCACTCCGATTTGGAGTATTACCCAATATCTTACAAGATCCATCACCTTTTTATGTTTGAGAAAACTGTAAATAAATATTTTGTATATTAAAGTTATGCCTAGTTCAAAAAAAAAAGAAAGAAAGAAACAAAAATTGTTGCTTCAAAAAAAAATAATAATAATAAGTGAAATCCACCTTGCAACTTTCAAAAAAAAAAAAATTCTATGCATTTTTCTCAAACATACATTTTGTCTTCCTTATTTCCCTTCTTTGTTAGCTATGTCCCTAGCCTACGTTACGTCCTAATAAAAGTCCTTCTTGATTTTAGGAAACTATAATCTGAAGTAGAAGCTAGTTATATGGGCTAAAAAGATGTAGTGATGCATAAAAAAAAAATAATAATAAATAAAATGGGTTGACTAGCATTTTTATTTGACTGGAGATCGTATTATTTCTAAGTTAAGGGCATATTTCTTTTTGGTGAGAGCATGTGAGACCACTTCTTATTATTTTCTCTCAATTACCATTCATTGGAGTGACTATTTTTATTTGGGTTTAATTTCTTTGTGATAGTGTCACTACTTCCATTGAGATTTTGGGGTTTAACATGTCATTCTTAAAGGTAGCTACAACAAAGTCTACTGGGCTGATTCATGTGGATGGTTGATGTGGGTGTGATGTTTCTTTAAACTTGAGATGATGCTTATACTTTTATTTGATTGTTATCATTAATCTGATTGAATAAAAAGAGGTTTAAAAAAAAATCATTTTTTGAATTTTTGTTTTCGCTTTATTTGCTAGGGACTAGCAATAAGCTGGTTGGGGGGTGTGTTGAGTGTTAGAAAGTGCATATTTATAAAGGAGAAATCGTTATTTTATATATCAAGTATTGCTAACAACCGTTACTTTTATGTGTTTAAATTTCTTGTACTTTAATTATGTGTGTTTTATTTTAATTAAGTATTTGATGTATTTTAGGGGCATCATAGTCATTTCACAATAAACGAGAGATCAAATGGCAAAACGGACATCATTTTTGAACTCAGAACGGTCGAAAACTTTAGGAGGAGTATAAAAGGAAAAATGACACTGTTCACATGTACGGTACTATTCACATATACGAGTACTGTTGGCGTTACTGTGCAAATAGTGGCGGTTGACTGTACTGTGCAAATAGTGGCGGTTGACTGTACTGTGCAAATAGTAGCGGTTGACTATACTGTGCAAATAGTAGCTGATGACGTGGCGAAATCCTGAGCGTCCAAACTGTTTTTAATCCGATGGTCATGATTTACTCGATGTAACTATAAAAAGGGGGCCTCCCCCCCCTAATTTGGCACCTCTGAATCCATTTTTGGGATTCATTTTCTGTAATTCTCTCTCTATCTTGTATTTTCTTCGTATTTTAATAAATTCCCATTTTGCCCCTACTTCAACTATGAGTGGCTAATTTTCTTTCAAGCTTGGGTTGAAGGTGAAGTCTCAACATGTGTCACGGGCTTGATTTGGTAAATTTATTTTCTCTTCCCCTCTAGTTTTTGTGGATGTTTTGACTTCTCGTCGACAAATAATACTAATTTTGTCTAGTACTGCCCTGGTTTCACCGGCTCCCTAGTATAAGGTTATTATTATTTGGCACGATAAGCCCTTAGCACCATATTTATTAGAGCGTGGTTCATGAGGTGTGGATTTTCCTCTCATGATTTAATTGGTATTAATATGGAATATTTAGCTCATGATGCATGTTAATACGGATCCAGATACCCAAGTACGTCATTTAATAGATTTACACTTCAATTTATTTCTGCCATTTTATTTCCAATTTCAGAATTTAATCTTGCCATTTTAATTTAAGTTTTAGCATATTTCAAATCATTTCCACCATAAATCCAACCATCCATTTACAGAATTAATTCTATAAATAATTAAAATCCACCTCCTCGTGGGATCGACACTCGCACCATTAAGCTATACTACAACAGATTCGTGCGCTTGCGAGTTCAATAAAATTTGCACAACAGTACTCATGATATACACTAAAAGTGATGAAAGGAAACACAATTATCAAATACACAAACATTATACTATTTAAAATATATGCGTGCACATCATTCGAGACATAGAAAGAAATGATTTCAAGCAGTAAAGTAATAGTAAAACAAAAGGACAAATAATTAACCACCCATTAAAGACGAGAAAGACTTAGTCAAGATTTAGTGGGTTGCTCAAATTTATTTTGGTGTCTATCTTCATGTGGCTGGTACTGTAGATATGGTTTTTTTTTTCTTTGCCCATTCATTTTAAACATGACATCATCCTCTGGATCATCAATTCCAATGGCCAAGTGTAGAAGAATAGTACAAACAACAAATGGCCAGACCATCAAGAGTGTAATTTACCTAGGAATAGATGTAGACGAGAATTAAACAAAAGCACTTTCTGTCTCTGAGTACGAGATTTGCTCATGATATGATTGGCATTTTTATACGCATCGTTATGTATCTCCTCAAGTTCTGTGACAATAATCTCCTTTCTAGACCAACCAATTGCATGTCAAAGTTGAACTTCTTAATAGCCCAATATGTATGATGCTTGATTTCCACCAGTAGATGACAATACCTATACATTAACCAATAAGAAGGCATCCTGAAGGTGTCTTGAAAGTTGTTCAATATGGCCATAGTGCATCATCATCTCAATGACCAGTCTTTTATGTTTCCAAACAATATTGCTTCTTAAAAATCCTATTACTATCTTGTAACAATTAGTTCTTCACAGAATTGCTTCTACTTACTTTGATACATAGTTGACAACAACTAGTACGTATTGATGGCTAAAAGAATGAGAAAATGATCCAATAAATTGATGCCCTACACATTAAAAATCTCAACCACCAGAATAGGGCATCATATCCCTTTGTGTAATGCTTCCCATATGCTGGCACCTATCACATGAAGAATAAAAAGTGTAAGTATCTCGAAATAAGGTTGACCTACAAAAACCACATCGTAAAACTTTAGCATACTAAAATGGCCTCCACAAGCTTGTTTAAGATAAAATAAAAGAATTTTTTTAAATTCGCTCTCTAGGATGCATTGTCTAACAATTTGATCCATATAATACTTGAATATAAAGTTTATCCCAAAAGGAATTCCTTGTTTCCACAAAAAAATTGGCCTTATCCTATTTAGTCCAACGATTTGGAAGGTGTCTATAACAAGATTGTTAATTATTTTAGCATACCATGACAATGCTTCCGCACTCATTAGTTGTTCATTTGGGGATAATTTATTAAATGGTAATAATTTTAAAATTTTGTCAAAATCGTGTATATTCCTCCAAAAGTAACACCACCGAATTAGTCTAACATTTGCATCTTTTTTTATAAGAAGATGTGAATGCGATTATTTTACATCTTATAAGAAAATATTAATTTTTTTCAAATGCAAATGCTACTACTAAAATTTCATTTTTAATAATTGAGTAACCAATTATGCATCTGATGCAGTGTGGTTCTAAAACAGAATCCTTTGTGATTAAACTAACATAACAAAAGGATAAAATATATACAACAATGGATAGATAGGATAGTTTTCAATACTTAGTTGAAAGCTACAATCTTTAAATTACCATTTATCCTAATTTGAATAGAAAACCTATTTAATAAGACTTATCCTTAAATTAGAAATACAACTAAAAAAAGCAATGCCAAAATAATAAAACTCTAAATAAGAAAAAATTAAGTTAGAATATAAATTAATTAAATATTCTTAATATTACAAATTTCAATCCAATTAGGATTTCTTTAATTTCTTTTTCTGCATCAACATCATTCAATATCCTAATAGTATAGTAAATGACATTAGGGATACGGTCAACTCTTTGTCCTATTATTACTCTAAAAGCATAATCAAATGCATCACATATGAGCTCAAATGGTAAATTCTAGTTTAATCTAAATGATGGTTAATGAGGTCAATAACTACTTTAATTTTTCAAATGTCTCAATACGCGAGTCATCAAAGAAGAAATCTACATCCTTAGCGAGTAAGTTCCATAAGGTCAAGAGATTTTGCTAAAATTTTTAATGAAACATCTATAAAAGCTAGCATGCCCAATGAAAGATCTTAATTCTCTAACTGTTTTGGATGAAGAAAGATTGGAGATGAGATCCACATTGGCTTTGTTAATTTCAATACCTTTGCTTGAAATGATGTGACCTAAAATAATACATTTTTTTAAGATAAAATGACACTGCTCCCAGTTCAAGACCAAATTCTTCTTTATATGTCTGTACAAAATAGCAGTAGATTATACAAACATTGATTAAATAAATCACAAAAACAAGATAGTCATTTATAACGACTTCAAGAAAATGTTCAAGCACATTAGAAAATATGCTTAGCAAATGGATGCTAACATGTACCTATTTAAAAGTCTATATAATCTCACTTGTGAAATTTTTCTTTTTTACTTTAGCTACGCTCTAAGAGAATAGAGATTTAGGGACGTATTTTAGTGGGCTTATTTTTTCTTCCACCTTGGGTGATGATTCTTCAAATTCTAAAGGTATGACTTAAGTTGTCTTTTTCCTTGGTATCTTCACTTTGTTGTTGACTTCTTTGCCTTTTCACAAGGTCATGATTGTTTTGACCTCTTCATACTGTTAGGATAAACCACTACTAATTTCATGTACTCCCTTAATATTACGCACTAATTGGCTTTGGAATTTGCCTTTCATTGTTGGGCATTGTCTACTTGTTGTTGGAAGAAATCACAATTTTCTAATGCACTTTTACAAATTAGCTCAGCTCCACTTATTGCCATTAACCATTCTTGCACATGTGGCAATAGTCCCCCTAAGAACTACTGACATTGGTGTAATTTCTCATACTTATGATATGGACACGTCAAGAGTAACCCGTTAAATCACTCCCATGCTTCGAGAAATTGCTTGTCTTCTTTCTGAGTAGATTCTGAGATTTTCCTATGAATGGCATTCGTTTTACGCACTACAAAGAATTTATTTAAAAATTTTGGTTAACAATTGTTCCCATAATGTAATATTATTAGAAAGTAATATATTAAACAAAAAACGAGCTCTATTTTTTAGAGAAAATGGGAATATCTAAGCTTAACATCTTCATTTAAAAAGTTTTTATATTTAAAATTTTGACAAATAGTATAAAATCATTCAAATATTGTTTGTATCTTTGTTTTTCTAGGCTACAAAACAATAGGAGACAATTTAGCACACTGGGTTTTACTCGAAACGCCTAACAGCTACATTTGGGTATCATATGTATAATATGCTTAATTTAGCGAATGGACTAAAGTAATCCTTAAATGACCACTCATGTGGTGATTGTAGTTGTTGCTGCTTTGAATCTATTTCTATGTTATCTACAATTTTACCATGTGATGCAATACGTCTTAGTGTGCGAAGTGTCTTTTCTAATATAAGGTTTACAGATTTTAGATTAGATGACTGTGACCTTTGACCGTGCAAACAATGAACACATAAAAATTTAAAAACAAAACTAATGAAAATAAAGAGAAATGAGAAGTTATGATACTAACCTTAATATGATGTTACATATTACTATAAAAACATACTCAAAACTTGGACAAACCTACCATATTATCAGTCAATGCAAAGTCAATTGGGCTCCACCAAATTAACATACATCCTACACTACTAGATTCGAAACTCTATAAATCTTTTTTTTATGCAATCGGAGTTTGTTTTACCTCATTTTCTATTGTCTTTAGGTTTCTAGGACTTTTGAATCCGTTCATGACATCGGTGCCACCATCCGAGACCTTAAGCATGATTAAAGTTATTATTTTACCTTTTATTCCCTTTCCATTTCCATGGTTTTTAGCTATTCTGAGCTCGGAAATGTCATATGCTCTATAGTACAGTTTCTTATTAATCGCAAAATAACCTTGAAATATATAAAATACTTAAATAATGACAAAATACATATAATTAAAGTTTAAAAGACTGAAATACATAAAAGTAGAGATGTTAATGAGACTTATAGTGCAAAATGATGAATTTGCCTTTTATGAATATACATTGTTCAACACTCAATAGAAACCAAACCAAACCAAAAACTGAAATGCCCACCCTAATTAAAATAGCTCGGTTAAATTATTTCTGGGTCTAAACACTTCTTGTTCTCATATGAAGCTTGTTATTTATACTTGTATTCAATTTTGCTAATGTTGTAATTTTGACTGATTTCGCCTATTTTGATAAAGGAAACGTTTGGGATCACTTTTACGATGTTCAAAAGTAATTTTAAAAAAATCAAATCTAATTTTTATGTTTGGTAAATTTCTTTAGAAATGACATTTAATAAAATAACCCTAGCTTATAGCAGGTTTAAAAAGTAAATAAGGAGAACCTTTCAAAATATGATTTTGAGAATCACTTTTATACTTAATATAATTCCTTATGCATCGTAATATATTTTATAGAAATCCAAAATTATCATTATCAATTAGGAAATAAAATCATTAATTTTAAAGAGACAATTATTGTTAAAAAGTATATTAACATAACAAAATAAAAATAAGATTAATAATACAAAATGCTTATCTTAGTTATTAATTATTTTATATACACAAAAAAATACTTTATATACATGTTTATAAAAATCTAATAAACTTTATTCAACATTATATTTGATTCAATCATTTACATTCTCACATCAATTTCATAATAAGATTTATCAAATACATATAACTACTTTTAAAACTTACAACACTTTTAAAAATAAATTATGCAAAACGTTTAATCAATTCTCTTTACAACTGATTATTTCTATGGAAAAACTAATTGCAATTATTTTAAAAGTTTCGCTATCAATAAAAACAATAAATATGGGTTGTAGCAATCATGCCATAGCACCAAATTAGTTACTAGCGAATACTTTGTCTATATGTATTCCTTAATATTAGTTCTCATATAAAGATCTTGTTTCCCTAATGTTATAAATTATCCCTTTTTGTATTTTTATGAGTTTGATAGTTTTATTGATAGATCTTTTATAGTGTCTAAATTTAGGATTATGATTCGGTACTAAGCTTATGCTTTGCTAAGCAAAAATCAACGTTCAAGATTTATTTTGTATATTTATTTTTTATAGTTCTTACCTAACAACGATTAATTTAGTACTTAGTAGAAATTCAGCTTATCTCTGAATCCTTGTCCAAATAGATTACTGCTGAAATCTCTTTTATTGTCTCATGGCTTAGATCTTAAGTTCGAGGTACATGAGTTAATAATGAATAAAAAAGAAAAAAAATAATGATCTTCCTAGAAGCACCTTATGGATTAATTAAAGAAAGCTAGTGGAAGGAGAAAAGAAAAAGGATCATATGCTCTACTAAAAGGACAATTGATCATTCTTCTATCTTTTGTGGCATCACTGCTATATATTTTCATAAAAACCCCTTCACTCATTTTTATTTAAAGTTTACTTCATAAGTATTAAGTTAATTTTCACCTGCATCCATGAGTACATTTGTTATGGGGCTATTAGGATTACATAATTTGTTGGTTGTGAATGTAAGAAAAAAGTACCATAATATTTATAAAAAATTGAAATAAAAAGAGTATACAAATGTAAAATAAAATTTGATAATGGATGAAAAAAACCCTGAAATTTAAAAAAATGTAATAAAAAGGAGTGTAAGGTTTAAATTAAATATCCTATTATTCAATTTCAAAATAGTAATGAGCTTAATCAAAAAAAAAAGTAAAGAAGGATATTATGATACAAATGCAATATTGGTTATGAAGTGCTAACTGAAATGTACCTATGGATGTAGGTAGAAATAAACTTAATATTTATGAAAAATGTTAAATAAAAGTGAGTGGAGGGTTTATATGAAAATTTGTCACAAAAGACAAAATAAGTGGTATAGTACAACTGATGTAACATACTTGGACCAACGTAAGTATGTATAGTTGAGAAATTATTAGACGGTTATAATCACACCTTAAAAGAATTAAATTCTTGCTTAGATCTAATGACCCATAAATATTACAACAAACCAATCAGACTATTTATTTATAGATCTAATGACCCATAAATATTACAACAAACTAGTCAGACTATTTATTTATACTTCTATAATTATTTTTTGAAATGATAATATATTATAATCAAAGTTTACTAATATATTTACAATTAGACTTTTGTTGGACTCATTAAAATTAACTTATAGTCCAAATGTTTATTTTCACTAATTTGACGAGAAATATTTATTCTATCTACAAATTTATGAAATAATTATATACTTCTACCTAATTATTTCATAATTAAGGAAAGAAGAAATCCTAGCACAAGGCTAGGACTATCTAGGCAGCGCATAGGTTCGCACATGCATTTATACTTTCTATTTATCAACTGAATCTCTGGAGAATCTCATTTTGCTTTCTCCTATTTTCCTATATTTTCTCACTAGACAAACATGACTTTAGCATTTACGGACAATTTGACAAGTATTCCAAAGAAAGAAGAAATTTCTCAATAAGTGATGGTTAGCAGTTAGCTTAGTCCCATTCAATAGTACTTGAATTTACTTAATGAGAACCTCCCAAACCCAATGGACAGGTGGGGTTTGATGGATCATGACAAATTTCATAGATTCAAAATAATTGAAAAAAAGAGGAGAGAATCTCCGTGTGCTCGTAGGCCACTATTCCAAATCAAGTAGGGATAGAAAGATAGAAAGATGCCAATTTGTGGGAAGGCTTCGTACATACTTGCCAATCAGCTAGCCTCTTTTATTATCAAATATCAACTTTTTATCCACAAATACAACCTAGAAGAGGAAAGCACAAACTTTAAATTTCTCCCAAATATCAACCTTTTATCTACAAATAAAACCCAGAAGGGGCAAGCACAAACTTTAAGTTTATTCCATTCCCCAAAATAGCATATTGGGGTCCAAAGCTCTATTATTTTCACATTTCAATCTCTTGGAATATCCCATCAAAAACTATCTATATATATTACTTTGTTTCTTATAACTATTAAAAACAATTGCATTTTACGCAACTGGATTCAATATCTTTGTGAGGGTTATTTTTAGTTTCTTCTCCTCAACTTTAATGTATTTTCCGTTTAGTAGAATGTACGAAAGTAATTCTAGTTCCCACCCATATCATTTGTGTACCATTTCGTGGACCGCTTGGAAACTAATTAAAAGATCAAAATACCCTTGCTTATCCTCCAAAAAAAATGATGACATCAAAATTTTGAATAACTAAAGTGTAATAGCTGTAGTTTTTTTGGAGCAAAATTGTATTAAGGGTATGAAATTACGATAATACCACTTAGAAGAATACATATTGATTTTGATGAATCAATAATGAAAAATAAAAAAATTGTAAAAACTAAAGTAATTTTTACAATTTTACTGTTGATGCGAAACAATAAAATTATCAGTTAAATTTAGGTACATAAACAGCCTTAATCAAGCATTCAAGTACAATTAATCTTCACTTTGATTCTCATATTTATTTCAAAGCAAACACAAGATTAAACAACATTCATTCACAACCTACACATTCACTGCCATTCCTTTCATTTTCAACTTAAGATTTAGATACCGTTTCATCATTCATTCCGCAAACTCAGCTTTAAGCACATTTAAATGTCAATGGATTCTCAAAGTTCAAACACAACAAACAAATGAAACAATTTTTTCGAGCCAACTTAGAGGAATATAGTCAATGGCAAGCTCATCAGATTTTCTAACAAAATATGCGAGTGCAACATAAGGGCTGAATTGAAGATTTTAGAATCTGATGACAATCTACACAAGTTTATTATCATTGTCCTAACGGAAATGAGTATTGATACTTCAAATAATTGGTTTTAGAGAGCGATAACTTTAATTACGGAGCTGTTTCTAAAGGAGATTTCGCAATAGTTGTGGATAGTGAGTTTTCAAGCTTCAATGAAAGCTATCTTCGAGATGTCTCAACAACCTTAAAAGGGTTCAGCTGCTGCCAAGATAATGTAGATCATGAATATGTTGTTTTTTGTACCTAAATCAATGCCTTGAGATCTAATGATGCAAAAGTTGAAACAAGTAGTGCATGTTGGATTTTTAATCTAGCATCATTGGATCCTTAACCCAATGTTGGGTTTATATATGAATAATTATGTGTTGCGGAATGTCATATAGGGTTAACCCTAACTAAAAGTGATCTATTAAGGTTTTCAGTAAGTTAAAATTTAATGTATCAATAGGGTTTGAGCTTTTAATAAATAGAGACTTATGGGGTAATTTCTATTTCTATGATAGGCTAAAATAAGAATACCTAAAGACAATAGGAAAAGTTTTCTATATAAGTGGTTATGATCCCCCAAGTCACGTGTATTTTTCTATCCTTTCTAACATCTCATCATCAGAGAGAAAGAGAGAGAGAGCAGAGAAAATTAAAGAATTCTTTAGGAGAAGTGTTGATTTGGAAGGCCAACCACACAACTCTAAAGAGCAATTAGTGTTATGGATTCAAGTATGCTTCTGCATAATTTGTTATTGATTTTTTGTTAGATAACATGAATATTCTTGAATTATAAGTGATGATTTTCACCAAAGGATTTCTTGTTCTAACAATGTTGTATCAAAGCCTCTTTATGTTGAATTATTGATAATCAAATTTTATTTTGGATTAATGAATAAAGTTTTAGTTTTCTCAAATATGGTATCATTAAATTTGAAAAAAAAATTATGGTTGTTATTTTAAGGATTAATTAAAAAAGGAAAATTATCAGTCAGATACTTTTAAATGACACCCGTATCAAATGTGTGTGAACACTTTTCAAGTGTATCACTCATATATCCTAAGTTGACAAAACACTTATGTCGTCAACTTCTGTTTGCAAGTGCTAATATCATAAGGGTAATCTAGTCTTTAAAAATTGACAAAACTTTGATTTAAAAAAACGACATGTCATCCCATTTACCTAGTAAAACATGACATATCGTCAACTTCTGTTTGCAAGTGCTAATATCATAAGGGTAATCTAGTCTTTAAAAATTGACAAAACTTTGATTTAAAAAAACGACATGTCATCCCATTTACCTAGTAAAACATGACATGTCATATGATATATATTGATAAAAATGACATGCCATCCTATTTATCGGATAATTATTAATAATTGCTAAAAAAACTATTTTACAATCGAATTTACTCCTCCAAAATTTAACCTAAATTTTTGAAGATCTACTCTTACAGGCTCGAACTGAAATTTTTTGTGGTATAATATGTATAATTGTAAATAATATGTTATTAATAAATTTTTATGGTATAATATGGATAATTTTTAGGATAATTGTTAATAATATGTAACATTAATAATTCATTTTTTAATCAAAAAATATATTGTTAATAACAAAATAAAAAATTGTGTATTGAAAATTTACGTTAATGTTTTGGATAAATTTATCTTTTTACCTCATTTTGAGTTTCAAGGGCAAAATAGTCTATTTGACATAATTATGTTAACTTTCTAACGGAAGTTAACGGATTGGTGGACGGCATAAGTGCTTTGTCAATTTAGGGTATACGAGTGATATACTTGAAAAGTGTTTACACACGTTTGATAGGGTGTCATTTAAGGGTATATGGCTGATAATTTCTCATTAAAAAAATACACATTCGGTTTAAGGATTCAAGCTAGCAGCTTTCGTGAGCATTGGGGAGAGGCACAGCTGAACAAGCACGTCGCAACCACCAACCTATGGCAGATCAGGTAAAAGCGACAACCAAGGAAGAAAAAAGAAGAAAGAGAGAAGCCATCAGACGAGCCGCGACATGTAGTAAAAACGGTGGCCATAGAAGAAGAAAAAGATTAAAAAAAATTAAGGTTAGAGTTTTTTTATTTTATTTTTATTTGCGGTTGGTTCAAGTCCTATTCCACCCCAAATCGGTCAATAGTTGACCAGTCAACAATCAACCTTTGTTTGTTGACTTTGAACTTTGACCTTTGACCGAGCATAAACCCAAATTTTTTTATTAATTTTTAGTACAAATTCAAATTCAAATACTAGTAGGTTTATATATGTATTGAGATAAATTAATTAAAGCAACTCGTCGCCAAGTTACCTCTATTGTAAAAACTAATTTATTTAGAATATAAAATGGTTCTGTATATGTAATTTCTGTAAATATCAATCGACCCAAAGGAAGGTCCATTTTTAATAGAATTGCCTGTACACCTGTGATAATAAACATGTGATGATTATTTGGTTTTACATGTGAAAAATAAATCAGCCTAAAGGAAGATTCATTGTTTGACATGTCCTTATTATCTGTAGTTAATTACTATACCAAGATATCACTTATAGGTTAATATTTTGTCCAAATATGAAATATTAATAGTGTATGGTATCTTAAGATGGGGTTTACCTTTATTTGAATTTATTTTTATTTTAAGACTAACATAAGCTTATTTTGTTTGTTTGTTATTCTCTGTTTAATTATGTCTACTGCTAATATTACTGCCAACATCAATTCTATTCTTATGCTAAATGGCACTAACTTCAAATCATAGCAAAAGAACCTTTTAATAATTCTCGCAGTCATAGATCTTGATCCTACACTAAGGGTTGATTCTCCCCCACCTTTTACAGATGAAAGTACCCCCTGATAATCAAATCACATGTGTATCATGATCATGAAAAAGGTCATTCAGAAAGCATTCAGAGGCTCAATGTCTGAAAAGGCAACTACGACAAAGGAGTTTCTTGCACAAATTGAACAGAGGTTTGTCAAGAACAAAAAGGCTTAAATTGGTACGCTTTTGACAAGCTTAATTTGAATAAGGTATAAGAGCAAGGAAAAGAAAAGAAAAGGAACAAAGTTAAGGAAGTTGCAAATAAAAAATCTCAAAAGAAACAACAAAAGAAATCAGATAACCTGAAAGGTATTAGTTGTTTCTTCTCTGAGGCTAAAAGGCATAAGAAGAAGCATTGCACTAATTATCACACATGGCATACTAAGAAAGGTACGGTTCTTCGTTTGGTTTATTCAAAGGTTAATTTAACTTCGGTACATACATATACGTGGTGGATAGATTCTAGTGCAACCACTCACATCAGTGTGTCTATTAAGGTTGCTTCAATTACCAATAACTCAGTGATGGTGAAAGATACATCTGAAGGACAACATTTGTCCATGAGGTTCCTAATAACGCAACTATTGCGCAGTAAAATTAAAACAGATGGCGGAAGCTCTAGAAACCTCGGATCGACTTCATTCAAAAACGAAAATCAAGAGGAAAGATTGAAGTTTAATTACCTCACTTGTAGTTTCAGAAACAACTTCGTGAAGTAGGAGAAAACAACTGAAAACAGCAAGCTCCGAACACTGTCCAGAAAAAACAGCTCTGCACGAACAGCTTCTGTTTTGCCACGATCTGAGATCCTTTAAGCACCCCAATTGTGATGCCTCTAATCAGTCCACACTTAGAAATGTTCTAGGAGTTCAGAGGATTTGGAATCTCGAAATTTCATTAAGAAATGAGAGAGATAATGAGGAACATGAATGCTAGCTCATGTTGATTCCTTCCACCAAATAAAGCCACCATTATCTCTAATAATGGCACCAAACATTATCATGTGCTAGAACCACCCATTTAGCCATTATTTATTGAAATTGATCTCATCACTTCAATAAAATACTTAATTAAATAAATAAATAGCTAATATTAATTAATTTATGAATTAATCATTTAACCCCATTTTGATCACATCAAATGGTTAAATGTGGGCTTCTCTTGTGACATGTTCTAATGCTTTTTCTTAATCCATATTGGATCCAATAAAAGCCCATAATTCTAAACCCAAAATTGGTCTAGAAGTCCATAATCATATATGAACCCGAACATGTCCAAAATGGTCATTTTACGTGCTCGATATTCCATAATGTTTAATTGAGGATTTATGAAATTTATTTTATTCCTTAAACTATTTATGAAACATCTAAATTTCTATCTTAAATTATATTTAAGATATATTTATATTTATATTCATTCTCAATGAATTATAATGTAAATATTGATTTTCCTAAAATTAGGAAATCTAACTTCTCATTTTCTAGTAATCCTTTTTCATTTCTATATTGTGTGTGACCTTTTAGGTTCTTGGTTATAAGGTAGTAGAACTATTTTAATGATAACTCTTTATTCATTAAATGATGCTAAACTCTTTAGTCATCAATTAGAACCTTTCTAATGACCTTAAGATGCATTGGTAATACGCTTTAACAATATTAATCTTAAGGTTTCTACAAGTCGTGAGTGACACCTATCAGTATATCACGACTATCAAAATAACAAGAATTGTTGGATCTATAGAACCTATTCCATTGTATCTCTATGTTTTGGTCTTTTCATCATCCATGTCCAGAGAAAAGCACAGCTTATGGTTTATTATGTTAAGCATTTGTGCTTTATCTCAAAATAAATATAAATGAACTTGGCATGATAATATAATTTGAACTCCTTCAAATATATTTCACCTTGGCCAAGGATTTCTCATGCCAATTCATATTATCTCATATGGACATCCTTTTTGTATATTACAAAGTGATGAATTCCATATTGGCCATCAACTTGTCTTCATACATAGCCAACCATGACAACTATTGCTAGATCTCTTCCGTGATTAGGAATCAATCGTTATGCATTCACATATCAGAGATGTCTATGTATAAGACATCTGTTATGCCTCAGGTCTAAAGACCATTACTAAACATAGTGTCTGTTACAATGTATAATAAGCCATTAACACTCACGACCATATGGCTTACTATATTCGGTCAAGTTCAGTAAACTTGTTCTTTTAACAAGTACTTATGTGTTTGACTTGACATCTCATGTCAATGATATGAAACTCACCATCCATTTTAGTATCACATACCATAAGGAGTCATAACACATACTAGTGTTTATAGGAATTTATAATGTCCAATCATAAATCCACCACTAGGAACTATTTTAGAAGTATAGTACAAAGGATACACGTTTCATATTCTCGACATACTCGAGAATGTGTTCCTTAACTATTTTACTTCTTAACTATATTCATTATATTAATATATGAATATTGATAACTTTAATAAATATCAAAATGCTATTCAAATAAAATCATTCCCTAAACAATCAAATCACCATTCGATTGGCCTTTAGGGCATATTACTAACAACATCTATAAGGGCAATGGTAAGACAATTGAATTTGAAGAAATTGGAAAATTTATATGGTTGTTAAAGACTGGATTTTATTTGGATCATGATGAAACATTTGTTGTTTCGCCTGAATTTGATTTATATTTCTGCTTTAGATAAATCTGGTTTTTCTTGTTCATTTCGAAAATGGAAAATTAAGTTTGTTTCATGATTCAAAACTAGTTGGTTCTGGTTCTTTGTCAGGCAATGAAAATCTTTATCTGCTTGATACAATTGCTTCATTTAGTAAATCCCTGCAATTTTATACACAGTGTTTAAAGAGAAAATTAACCATTGAGAATTCGATTACACTATAGCACGAGATTAGGCATATCTCTAGACGAAGAATAGAGAAACTTGTGTCAACAAAATTCTTAACCCCTTAGTTTAATAGATTTTGATATTTCTATTAACTATATAAAGGGAAAAGAAACCAATAAAAAGAAATTAAAAGCCAACAAGACTTTGGATATCTTAGAAGTCATACATATGGATATTTATAGGCCATTTCTTGTGACTGCTTGGAATGGTCAACAATATTTTATGACGTTCATAGACAATTTTCTAGATATGACTACATATATATTCTCCATGAGAAGTCACAGTCCTTGGATATGTTCAAAACTTTTAAGGCTGAAATTGAGAACCAACTCAGTAAAAGAATCAAAAGGGTCATATATGATCTTAGTACGGAATACTATGGTAGATATGACGCTTCAGGTGAACAGTGTTAAGTACTATTTGCTAAAGTCCAAGAGGAAAGTGGTACCATCCCATAGTATACTATGCCAGGTTCGCCTACTATGAATAGTGTTGCTGAAAGATGAAATAGGATGCTTAAGAACATGGCGAAGAGTATGATTTGTTATTCTACCTTAAGATAATCACTCTAGGGAGAAGCACTTAAGACTACAACATATAACCTTAATAGGGTTCCACATAAAGTGACTACCAAAACTTATGAGCTTTGGATAAGAATGAAGCCTAATCTAAAACATCTGCATGTTCTGGGATGTCCAGCTAAAGTAAGGCCTTATAGGCCTAATGAGATGAAACTAGACTCAAGGACGGTGAGTTGTTATTTTATTGGATATTCTGAATAATATAAAAGGCACAAGTTTTATGATCCTACAACCAAGTTAAGATTCAAATTTGAAAATGCTCAATTCTTCGATGATGTCAAGTTTGTGGGGGGAGATATAGTTAAGGACTTTGTCTTTGAAGAGGAATATGTTGATATTCTTACAGGTGTTATTACCAAAGATTTCAGTCTCATTTCTGACTTTGTTCAAGACACCATAGACCAAGACAATATTAGAGAACCCTCTGTACAAGAAGTTGTTCTAGAAGAACAAACTCTGTTACCTGAAAAACTTATGTCATTAAGGAGATCCACCAGAGAAAGTAGAAGTACAGTGTCATATGATTGCATTGTATTTCTCTGAGAACATGAGGTAGATGTCAGTGTGATAGAAGATGATCTGAACAATTTTTGTCATGCTATGAAAAGTTCTAACTCTCAAAAGTGGAATAATGTCATGAATGAGGAGATGAAATCCATGAAGGACAATGACATATGGGATCTTATTCCATTACTAGAAAGTGTAAAACCTATTGGTTGCAAATGGATATTTAAGACCATGAGAGATTTAAAAGACACTATGGAGAGGTATAAGGCATGTATTGTCACAAAAGGCTTTATACAGAAAGAAGATATCGATTATAATCAGATGGGTGGAAAGACAATTTCTCAAAGAATATAGTTTGTAAACTTAAGAAATCCATCTATGAGATCAAGCAAGCATCTCAACAATAGTATTTCAAATTTTATCAAGTTATCATCTCATTCATTTTCGAGATGAATGTGGTCAATGATTGTATAGATCATAAGTTCTGTGGGAGCAAATATATTTTTCTGTTTTTATGTCGTTGACATTTTCCTTACCAGCAACAATATAGGCTTGTTGCACTACACCAAGAGATTTCTAGTTAAGAACTTTGAGGTGAAAGGTCTTGTAACACCTCTTTTATATTAGGCGTACAGATACACTGGGATCACTCCCGAGGTATTCTTTGATTATCACAAAAGAGTTATATCGAAATGGTTCTCAAGAGATTTAGCAAACGGTTCTCAAGATATATAGCATGCAAGATTGCAAACTATGTGATACTTTTGTGACTAAGGGAGACAAGTTTAGTCTCAATCATTGCCCTAAAAGTAATTTTTAAGGGAAAGGAAACGCAGAAGATTCCTTATGTGTTAGCAGTATGAAGATTATTATATGTTCAGGTTTGTACGTGACTAGATATTGAGTACTTTACTGGGATGTTGGGTAGGTATTTAAGTTATCTAAGAGTAGACCATTGGAAAGCAACCAAACGGATCTCACGGTACTTACAAAAAACAAAAAACTATATGCTCACATACAGAGTTTGGATAAGCTTGAGATTATTGGGTATACTAACTCTGATTTTGCTAGATGCATGTTACATCTATCTATGAGCTAGGGGTGTTGTCTCTTGGAAGAGTGTTAAACAGTCTCTTATAGTCTCTTCTACGATGGCAGTAATGTTTATAACATGTTATGAGACATCCAATCATGGAATATGGCTACGGAATTTTGTCACATGAATGCGTATAATATATGGTGTTTATTGACCACTTAAGTTATTTTGTGACAATAAGTCAACAGTAATGTATTCCAATAACAACAAAAGTCAAAAGTATACAGACATCAAGTTCCTAATTATTAAAGAAAAAGTTCAGAGTAGACAATTGTCTATAGAGCACATCATCACGAACTCTATGATTATGGATCCACTTACTAAGAGATTGCCACCTAAGATGTCTCTTAAGCACAGTGCTTGTATAGGTGTCATGTCAATAAAAGATATTCAATTTTAGCAGGAGATTGTGATTTTATATGCTCCTTTATTATATACATTTTCAGTTATTTCAGTTTATGGATATTGAAAGTTATTTTCTGCATAAATAAAGTTTTGATTCATTCGCACTCTAATTTCAATATGATTCGATCTCATTAAGGTTTAAGGTAGAACAGTTGGAAATAAACATGTTAAGATCACATTGCATAAAATCTTCATGCTGCACATCCACATCATGATTTATGTTATTTAATTGTATTGGCATAATAACCATTGATGGTTTGTGTTACAATAGTTGTAACGAAGACCATTTTGATCATGGCATGATTAATGGACCAAATTGGTTATAGATACATTTTGGTAATAAACAGCAAGGTTGAGCTCATATAGTTATATTGCAAAGCGTAATTATAAAGTTACACATATAGTCCAAGTGAGAGATTATTGAATTCTTTAATCTAGCATTGTTGGATCCTTAATCCAATTTTGGGCTTATATGTGAATAATTATGCGTTACGGGTTGTCATATAGAATTAAGCCCTAGTAAAAGTGATTTGTTAAGATTTTTAGCAATTTGGCCTTTAATGTATCTGATAGGGTGTATGCCTTCAATATGTAGAGACTTAAGAGGTAATTTCTATTTCCATGATGAGCTGAAATAGGAATACTTAAAGATAACAGGAAAAGTTATCTATATAAGTGGTTATGGTCCCCATGTCACATGTATCTTTCTATTCTTTCTTACATCCTATCGTCCGAGAGAGAGCACAAAGAAAATTAAAGAATTCTCTAAGAGAACATGTTGATCTGGAAGGCCAACTGCACAACTCTTAAGAGCAATTAAGTATTATAAATTCAAGTACGCTTCCGTATAATTCAGTATTGATTCTTGGTGATACATCATGAATATTTTTGGATTATAGGTAGTGGTTTTCACCAAAAGATTTCTTGTTCTAATAGTACATCCTAAGCATTAGCTACATATGTAATCCTTTTATTGAGGTAATAAAGTACATATGTCGTATGCTTATATAGCCCTAATTAGAAGAATGTATCTAAGTCTAGTTTTCTGTGCTATTTTTAAATAATGGAAATTTTATTATCTAATCCTATGATTCAACATACTCATTACATTCACTACAATTACAATAATATGCTAAATAGTATCATATTTGAATATAAAAGCAACCAAACCTAATTAATTGTAGCTGTCAAGTACCATCTTCAGAATAGTTATTATGGGTACATATCATTGCAATAAAACATGATCAAGTACAAATAGATACCAATAGTAAAATAAACACGGCTTATCCATGTGTTAAATACTTAAATGTTCCAATAATGAATTGTAAATTAAACAAAGAAATTTAGATTGTACTTTGGATAGCCAATATAAATCAACAAAGACTCTTATATGCTATAAAAGGAAATTTTATTTGTATGATTAGGATTAACTAAGGCAAAATAGGCCCTGTTAATCCTATGAATTTGATAGTGTCATACTATGTATAAAATATACAAAAACTCAAACTCATATATGTGGCTAAATAATAAAATATAATACATCTTCATATTTTAGTGCTTACAATTGAAAGGCAATGCATCATCTGATCTCTCAATATGTGTGTGTGTGTGTCCGTGCGTTCGTGCATGTGTGCGTGAGTGCGTGTATGTATGTATGTATATATATATATATATATTATAGATTAGTTTGGGTTCTGTTGTCATTCATTAATTACACATGTTATCTCCTCTATTGTTACTAGATTCCATATATATCAACTATAACAATATTAGTACAAACATTCTTGGTTCTTAGGCTCTCTTGCCCTTTTTTCTTGGTGCCTAAGCTCTCCCTTTTGATTCTTGGTGTATGAGATTTCTCCTTTATGTGACATACAAATATACACCATTTTTATTAGTATTCATTCAAGAATGTGTACATTAATAGTGAGAGTCCAGTTGATAATATGTGTTGAAGCCTTGGATATTCTCCTATTTGATTTTTTTAATGAACCTTTCTAAACATTGCAAGTCCTTACATTATTCCCAACTCATCTTAATTTGAGCACTTAATACTAAAACTCATCTAGAATAACCTTCTCTTACCAACTGATCTCTTTTTCTTTATTTGAGTCATGTTGATAGCTATAATAATAATAAGCGACTACAAGTTATCATGTGTAAGTGTAGGTGTATAAATACTAATACTATTGATGTCAATGTGCAAGTGTACACAATAAGTAATAAAGTGATGAGTATTCAAGATCGTTTCCACAAGGATTGATGTTATCAGATTTGCTACAGCAATTTTAGCAGTGCAGATTTTGTGCTAAAATAAAATAAAATAATTAATGAAACTAATATACTAATTAAAATAAAAACATAATAAATAAAATGCAACAAAGTAAATTATCACATCAAACTTAAGGATTAAACCAATAGGAATATAGAGTGGTTGAGTGAATAAACTCTCTTAATGGTATTGACTATTTTTCTAATGTTTGGCTTGATTGCTGCAGCATCTACTACAGCACTGGACAGAATCCCTATGTATTATCAGTCGTTGCATGTTGGATATCTTATATCTATATACAACCTAACAGTGATTAGTTGTTATGCCAACATAAAATATAGCATTACACGCTTAGGTTCTATTTACCCGACAAAGTGAATCCATATGTCTAATTCATCACGAATTTTAGATTAAGCATGACCTTATTGGCATAAGTTAAACTCAATCCAGGAAACCCAATCTGTTGATAGCTCTAATGATAATAGGCGACTACAAGTTATCATGTGTAAGTGTAGGTATTGGTTATAAATACTAACGCTATTGGTGTCAATGTACAAGTGTACACAACAAGTAATAAAGTAATGAGTATTCAAGATCGTCTCCACAAGGATTGATGTTATCAGATTTACTACAGCAATCTTAACATTGCAGATTTTGTGCTAAAATAAAATAAAATAATTAATGAAACTAATATACAAATTAAAATAAAAACGTAATAAATAAAATGTAACAAACTAAATTATCACGTCAAACTTAAGGATAAAACCAATGAGAATATAGAGTAGTTGAGTGAATAATCTCTCTTAATGGTATTGACTATTTTTCTAATGTTTGGCTCGGTTACTGCAGCATTTGCTACAGAACTCGGTAGAATCCTTATGTATACTCAACCGTCGCATGTTGGATATTTTATATCTATATGCAACCTAACAGTGATCAATTGTTATACCAACGTAAGATATAGCATTACACGCTTAGGTTCTATTTACCCTACAAAGTGAATCCATATGTCTAGTTCATCACTAATTTTAGATTAAGCATTACCTTTTTGGGATAAGTTAAACTCAATCCAGGAAACCCAATATGTTGATACATCTAATGATAATAGGCGACTACAAGTTATCATGTGTAAGTGTAGGTGTTGGTTATAAATACCAATTCTATTGGTGTCAATGTGCTAGCGTACACAATAAGTAAGTGATAAGTATTCAGAATCGTCTCTACAAGGATTGATGTTATCAGATTTGCTACAACAATCTTAACAGTGCAGATTTGAGCTAAAATAAAATAAAATAATCAATGAGACTAATATACTAATTAAAATAAAAATGTAATAAATAAAATGCAACAAAGTAAATTATCACGTCAAACTCAAGGATAAAACCAATGGGAATATAGAGTAGTTGAGTGAATAAATTCTCTTAATGGTATTGACTATTTTTCTAATGTTTGGCTTGGTTGCTGCAGCATCTGCTATAGCACTGGGCAGAATCCCTATGTATCCTCAACCGTCGCATGTTGGATATTTTATATCTATATGCAACCTAGCAGTGATCAGTTGTTATGCCAACATAAGATATAGCATTACACATTCAGGTTCTATTTACCCTACAAAGTGAATCCATATGTCTAATTCATCACTAATTTTAGATTAAGCATGACCCTATTGGGATAAGTTAAACTCAATCCATGAAATCCAATATGTTGATAGCTCTAATGATAATAGGCGACTACAAGTTATCATGTGTAAGTGTAGGTGTTGGTTATAAATACTAATGCTATTAGTGTCATTGTGCTAGTGTACACAACAAGTAATAAATTGATGAGTATTCAAATCCGTCTCTATAGGGATTGATATTATCATATTTGCTACAACAATCTTAACAATGCAGATTTTGTGCTAAAATAAAATAAAACAATTAATGAAACTAATATACTAATAAAATAAAAAAGTAATAAATAAAATGCCACAAAGTAAATTATCACGTCATACTCAAGGATAAAACCAATGGGAATATAGAGTGGTTGAATGAAAAAAACTCTCTTAATGGTATTGATTAGTTTTCTAATGTTTGGCTCGGTTGCTGCAGCATCTGCTACAGCACTGGGCAGAATCCCTATGTATCCTCAGCTATCGCATGTTAGATATCTTATATCTATATGCAATCTAATAGTGATTAGTTATTATTCCAACATAAGATATAGCATTACACGTTTAGGTTCTATTTATCCTACAAAGTGAATCCCTATGTCTAGTTCATCACTAATTTTATATTAAACATGACCCTTTTGGGATAAGTTAAACTCAATCTAGGAAACCTAATCTAAAACCAAGTATTGCTCTGATATGTTCCACTAAGATAGGTCATTTTACGGCTCTCTCCTAACTTGTATCATTAAATGGGTGATCAACCGAAATAATGAATAAACATAAATACTATCAAAACAAATTGCTACAGCAAACATGCAACAACACATACATTTAGTCAATAAACCATCAAGATTGTTTATCACTCAACCACAAATAAATTTAGTTCATGATTTGCAAAAGAAAAATAAAAAATAAAGTTTCAGCCATGAAACACATCCCCATGAATAAATAGAAAACATAAAAACAAGAGAATGATAAAAAAGATTGAGCTCTTAATTGATCTATGCAATTTTTCCTCTTGTACAGCCTTTAATTCCTCTCTTAAATCTTATTTTTCTTTCATTTCTTTTTGCTTTTCCCCTTGGGTGACGGCCCTCCTTATTGCTTATGATGTGTGCTTCTTTTATAACTGAAAATTAGGGTAAATGGAAGCCTAGGGTGTCCATAAGTTAGATTAGGAAACTGCAGATCGCATTTCTGCAAGTATACCGTGCGGAATTGTTCCAGGATTGCTATAGCAACGGCTACAGCAACTGCACTGTTCCAGATTTGTTTCAATTCTTTTGTAGCTAAGTTCTTCCTCATTTTTACAAGCTTATTGCATCAGAATTCCTTCCATGAATTATAAGCTTCTGGAAACTTACAATTATGCACACAATTTGAGCGAATTACTTTAAATTAAGCAAAATTTATTAAGACTAAATTAAAACGAATATTTATGTAAAATGTAACAAAAATGCAATAGAAACACATCATTTACTTTCTAAGTGGCCTTGATTTAAGTTTAGAATTTTCATAATAACTCTCATTTCATAGAGCTATTAGTAGACCATTTGCTTTGATCAAGAATTGAATAATATTGATGTTGCAAGTATTCTTGAAGGCTCCTTTCTTCCGTGCATATAGTCACTAATATTGTACCTCATTGCATCAATGCAATGAAGTGTATATGGACAAGGCAAGCCAAAGATCCCACTCGCCACAATCACATTGCTTTGCCCTTAAATCAATAGTTGTTCTTTCGGAGATATCTTCCACCATGTATCATTATGGCCAAATATGATAGATAATTTTTTAAGTCGTTCCCTTCTTTTAAGTACTTTCCTTCTAATGAGTGGAGACAACTCATCTTGCCAAACAACAACTTGCTCATACCTCCAATGAATTTGAATCAATATCATTCTTCTTCTTTCCTTAAGCATTCTTAGAATTGACATACTTTTGAAGTTATTAATCCAGTCATTGTTGAAGGATTTTTCAATTTTATTATTGATATGGGAATATTTTATATAAGTAGGAAACTGATGCTTAGCCTGACATATAATTAAAATATGTAGTGGCGATCTATGATGTGCATTACTAATATGTATAGTTTAGCCATGTGATTGTTGAACTCAACTGAATTGGAGCTTCTACATGTCTTCCAAAATGAGAACTTCAATAAAAAATTAGAAAAATTCCTCTTTGAAATTGACACAAATATGCCTATATTAATATCTCTTCAAGGAAGTTAAAAACACTCTTTCTAAAGGATTTAAAATCCTCTTTTGTTTGTCACTCATAAAGCAAAGTCACTCCCCATCATTACAATCTATCCGCTAATATAACTTCTTTATAAATAACATACCCTTGTACAGCTTCTTAATATGATAGCCATTAACTCCTATGAATTAACTACGCCTTTAAAATAATCCTCTACTATTGGCATCAAACATAACAAAAAAATCTCCTAAAATGAAGATATTAACCACCACCTGACCAATTTATGTTTAATGACATTAACCCAGATTACGGTTCAAGATTTGCATGCATATGCCAAAATATTTTAGAGTAGTTTTCCTTATAATCTTGTCCCAGCAATTCAAGTGCTTTGTTCTTCACCTTAAATAGTATGATTCTATAGCATACGATCGTATAACTCTTACGCAATTCAACAATTAATACATCAAAGTTGATTTGAGAGTTGGCCATGAATATCTAAAGGAATGTGACAACAATCCATATTAAGTCAGTTTCACGGTTGTCAGTGTTTCTCTCATATGTCTGTTCAAGGCTATAAGCCTTCATTTAAAAATGTCTTCTATTCTAGTTAGGGCTGGCAGGAATACTCCATGTACATCTAGCAGCTACATATCCAAAAGTGACTCTCATCTTCTCATTCTTCACCCTTTCAAGCCTAAAACCATTTTTTATTACAAGTACCTTGACTACCTTCTTGAACTCATCAGTATTCTTGTACATGTGACTATACTTGAAAAAGAATTTAGAACCATTTGCGCTAAATATAAACTGCCTAGAATTTGCCTGTAAGCTAGTATAAGCCCCATGTGCCTGTTCATTAATGTCCTTATCATAATCAACTACATCCTCTAACTTATAATCATCAAGACTAGCATCTTATTCACCACCACCATAATAATATATAGGATCAAATTCACCACTACTTGATTCAATATCATCTTCCACTTTAATACCTTCAGCTTCTAGTGTATCCATAGATCGACCATTAGAATCTTAAACTTATGCCTGGTCTTTAACTAATTAATTCTTGAACTCAAATCTTGTGCCTCTTCATTAGTGTCCTTATCAGAATCAACTACATCTTCTAACTAATAATCATCAAGACTAGCATCATATTCACCATCGCCATCATAATATATAGGATCAAATTCACCATTACTTGACCAAATGGTTGTGGCTCAGTTGACAGCGCAAGCTGAGTTTGTGGAAAGAGCTCTTGGGTTCGATCCCCACTAAACACAATATTTAGGAGAGGTAAAAAGCCTTAATTGTGACTACACTCCGAATCTGGATTAGTTGAGGCCCAATGCAATCGCGGGACACTAGATGGTTTATAACAAAAAAAAATCACCATTATTTGATTCAATGTCATCTTTCACTTCAATGCCTTTAGCTTTTATTGGATCCATATATCTACCATTAGAATCTTAAACTTATGATTGCTCTTTAACTAATTAATTCTTGGACTCAAATCTCAGTTACTTTTTCATCACTATCTTTATTTAAATCAGAGTTTACAAACTCATTGAATTCAATAAAATCAAACCATTTAAGTTCAACCTTTGCATCTAAATATATAAGAAGCTGCTCTTTTGTGAAATCAAATTGCCATTTTTCTCTCTACTACTAACACTAGTTGTTTTCCCTATAAATAGTTGGTGCAAAATCCAATTCGGTAGAGATAATGAACATGGCCTAGCTATAAGATTTTTCCCTTAACTTCTTGAAGGCATCTTCAAGATCTTGTCTACTAACAAAATAACATATTTAGTCTTTTAAGGTAAAGAGACTTTGAACTTCATTTGTTCAATATTTCTTATAGGACTGTCATAGCATACGTCTTTGATATCCTCCCCTAGTTTCGTATATGTGTATTGCTCTTGAATAACTTAACCAACTTTCATTATATCTCCAACAATGACTACTTCTATATACATGTAGATAAGGCTAAAAAATTACACAATTACTAACTGCAATATAGAGTGTACTTATATCGATGAACAAATAAATAACATTTTCTGCTACATTATAGCAATAACTTCTGACAAGTACATATCGATCACTCTAAGAGGCTATAATTGTAAGCAATACACAGTTACTTTGCATTGAATACACTGTCAGCTAAACAAGTCAAGGTAATGTTGTCAAAATTTTAATATACTCACAAGCGCACGAATCTAGAAATAAAATAGTGGTAACGAGGTCGAACCCACAGAGATTGTTATAAATTGAAAAGTCTAATTTAAATCAAAAATTAATATTAATTCTAATCTAGTTGATCAAATTGAGTTTTAAGAGAAATTAAACTAATTAAACTAAGGAAACAATTAAAATAAAGGGGAATTCAATAAGATAAAAATTACCAAGGTTTCAGAATCCACTACTATTCAACTAGTAATTATCTAATTATTAATTAATCCCCAATTTTAGAGTGACAACTCGAAATCAATTTATGTCATCTCATGGATATAACAATTAAGCCCAAGTAATTAAATCTAATGTAAGTTCTTTTTCTGCTTAATAATATGACATCTAAGCATCCCATGTAAACATATTGAATAACAAAGAGTCAAAGTTTTTCCTAAGCACTCTACGTAAACAATTTAATGAAAGACATAAAATCAAAGATAATCATGTATAAAATTTATATATCCAAGCATAGATTTAATCGAATATTAATCCTAACAATCAATAATGTATGACAGAATTGATGAAAAGATTTTAATAACATCCAATTAATCAAGTGAAATAACAACCATAATTATTAAAGAACATATATATGGAATTAAATAAATAAAAAGATAATTATTTCATTGAATAGGGTTTCATCATTAACCTCAGTATAAGAGATTTAGCTAGACATACTTGAATTAGGAGCAACAAATAAAATAAATTCAGTCATGAGAAGCCCAAATATTCAAAGTCGAATTCTGCTTCTTTTCTCCTCCTCTCTGGCGACTCTCCTTCCAAAAGCCAAGAGCTTAGCTTTCTTATATAGCCTTTAAAATAGGCCCCACCTTGTCAATCCTAAAGCCAAAAGGGTTTGGCCTTTTATTTGCTTCACTCACGTGGTCACTAATCAACCTTGCACTAGGATTCCCTTTTTCAATTGTAAAAGCCAAGTGTGGGCTCCTTTAAATTGCTTTTCAAAATTGAGCTCACTTATATCCTTTTTTATCCATGATCTCCAATTAATCCCCTATTCAATAAAATAATTTAATTAATTACAAATAACAAATAAAAATAACTAGTAATTATATAATTATGGGTAAAATATGTATATAAATTATGCTCATTAAATACCCACAAACTTAGATTTTACTAGTCCTCGAGCAAAACTAAAACTAAAAACAAAAACAAAAGTAACGAAACAAAAAGTAAATCTAACTGAACCACTTTCACAGGTGATCGCGATTGCATTTAGCGTATGCAACAAGCCTTTAATCCCCTAGGCGGCCCTAGTGGACGAGTTATAGTCTCGTGAGGGCTTCAGTGATGATACCCACAAACATCATTTTAAAAAAATAAATTAAATTAAATCAAAATAACGAAAAAATTTAAATAAAACATGAAAAATAGCCTCAAAGATTGTAAAAATTATATAACTCAAATAAAATTTTAAATATTTGCAAAGTTCTAACTTTAATTCAATAATCAATCCCATCTCTCTTTCGATTCTTGTAGTGTGTGTGTGAAATTAATTCAATCAAACCCATTCCCAAAATCCTCAACATCAACAGTCTTCACCTTAAATAAAGAACAGAGTAGGTCAAACTAATCTTATCATCTTGATCTCCAATTTTTTTTTCATAGGCTTTTATGTGTATTTTCTTTAGATTTTCATTTTAGCACATGCACTTGATTTTTTTTCTCCAATTTTTCCCCTTTTTTTTTAACCATAGTCAGGAGCTTTCACTCTACCCCTTAAAGTAGCCTTCTTCTCATAGTAGATTATCTTCTACATACTTGTGATTTATAGGCCTAAATTACTCAAGAATAGCTTCACTCTTAAGAGTTATAGGTAGCTATTTCTGACTTTGCCACCTGTGTATACTATTTTGTATTGTGGAGATAAGAATCAAGACAAACAGTCATTTACTCTATCTAAAATTCTCAACTCATGCTGCATCAATATCAAATTTCAAGTCAAAATTACGAAAGAATTGATATTAGTGCTCATGGTTTACAGAATCTCAATCAAGAGGAACTAACACACGAATCAAGTATAAACTAAGACAATATTCAACCCATTCTAAAAACAATATTCATTGTCAATCAAATTCTTATCATTGGCTTTTCACATAAAAACAAAAAAAAACACAATTTTTTTAAATTGTTAAAAAAAAATTTAACAAACAAAGCACGCACTATTCCCACCCCCAAACGTATTCAGAACATTGTCCTTAATGTTTCACAAACAAAAGATATGCATGCAAACAATTAAAAGAGAAATAATAATAATAATAACAAAAACATAAATAATAAAAAAGAAAGTTGGAGAGAACACACTGGATGGGCTGGGAAAGCTTAAAAGAAAATGCTAAATGAAAAGAAAAAATTAGAAAAGAAAAACAAACAAAGAAAAGAAAACCAACTATTAAAATAAAATAATAGTGCAAAGATGGACTTAATTAATCCTGATAAACAGGATCATCTAAAAGTATCTCCTCAACTTTTGGTGTTCTTAACTCTAAAAATGGTTTTAATCTTTGACCATTGACCTTAAATAAATCACCATTTTTAGGATTTTCAATCTCAATTGCTCCATAAGGGAAGACAGTACGAACTATAAAAGGACCATACCATCGAGAACATAACTTACCTGGAAAGAGACAATCAAGAATTATACAAAAGTACTTTCTGATATGGTGTAAAGGATTTTCTCAAAATGTGCTTATCATGAAAGACTTTCATACGTTGCTTGTAAATCTTGGCATTATCATATGCATCATTCCTGATCTCTTCAAGTTCTGCTAGTTGTAATATTCTCTTGGAACCAGCCTGCTGCATGTCAAAATTAAATTTCTTGATAGCCCAATATACACGATGCTTCAACTCTACTGGTAGATGACATGCTTTTCCATACACAAGTCAATAAAGTGACATCCCAATTGGTGTTTTAAAAGCAGTCCTATATGCCCACAATGCATCATCAAGTTTCAAAGACCAATCCTTTCTATCTGGCCTAACTATTTTTTCTAGAATCTGCTTGATCTCTCTATTAGAAATCTCTACTTGGCCACTGGTTTGAGGATGGTATGGGGTGGCAACCTTATATGTAATGGAATATTTGTCTAAAAGAGTTTTGAAAGGTTTATTGAAAAAATGGGTGCCACCATCACTAATGATTGTTCTAGGAAAACCAAAACGAGACAAAATATTACTCTTTAAGAATTTTACTACAACCTTATGATCATTGGTTTTGCATGGAATAGCTTCAACCCACTTTGACACATAGTCCACTACAACCAATATATACTGATAACCAAAAGATTGAGGGAAAGGTCCTATAAAATCAATATCCCATACATCGAAGATCTCAACCACAAGAATAGGATTGAGTGGCATCATGTTCCTCTTTGAAATGTTACCTATACGTTGGCACCTATCACATAAAGAACAAAAACATAAGCGTCATAAAAAAAGTAGGCCAATAAAAACCACACTGTAAAATTTTTGTTGCTGTCTTTTTAGCACTAAAGTGGCCTCCACAAGCTCGTTCATGGCAAAATGAGATAACACTTTGAATTTTATAATCGGGACACATCGCCTAATAATCTGATCAGCACAATATTTAAATAAATAAGGACCATCCCAAAAGAAGTCATTTACTTTAGATAAGAACTTTGTTCTATCTTACTTAGTCTAGTGCTCTAGGATTTGACCTATAGCAGGGTAATTAACTATATCAGCAAACCATGGTACAACATTTACACTCATAAGTTGCTCATTTGGGAAAGACTCATTCGAAGGTAAAGATTTTGGAATAAATTTAAGATCAAAGCGAGATAAATGATCCGCCACATCATTTTTAGAACCTTTTTTATCTCTAAATTCAATGTCAAATTCCTGTAAAAGCAATGCCATCAATCTTGCCTTAGCATCTTTCTTAGTAAGAAAATATTTTAAAGCAGCATGATCAGTAAAAATAATCACTTTGCAACCTATAAGATAAGATCTGAATTTATCAAGTGCAAACACCACGGCTAGCATTTCTTTTTCTATAGTTGAATAGTTCAATTGTGCATCATTGAGTGTCATACTAGCATAATAAATCACATAAGGCGCACGATCTAATCTTTGTCCTAAAACTACTCCTACAGCATAATCAAAAGCATCACACATAATTTCAAAAGGCAAACCCCGATTAGGTGGCTGAATGATAGGTGATGAAGTCAACAATTTCTTAAGCTTTGCAAAAGCATCAAGACAAGATTCATCAAAGATAAAAGGTGAATCCTTAACAAGTAAATTGCATAAGGGTCTAGAAATTTTACTAAAATCTTTAATGAATCTTCTATAAAAGCCAGCATGTCCAAGAAAAGATCTTACTTCTTTTACAGATTTGGGATGTGGAAGATTAGAAATTAAATCCACCTTAGCTTTGTCGACTTCTATACCTTTGTTGGAAATTATATGACCAAGGACAATACCTTGTTTTACCATGAAGTGACACTTTTCCCAATTTAGAACCAAATTCTTTTCTTTACATCTCTGCAAAACTAATGTTAGATGCTGCAAACATTCATCAAAAGAATCTCCATAAACAGAAAAATCATTCATGACACTTCAAGAAATCTCTCAACCATATCAGAAAAAATATTAAGCATGCATCTTTGAAAGGTAGCAGGTGCATTGCATAAACCAAATGACATTCTTCTATATGCAAAAGTTCCAAAGGGACAAGTAAAAATATTTTTCTCCTGGTCCTCTGGAGCTATAGGGATCTGATTATAACCTGAATATCCATCTAGAAAACAATAAAAATCATGACATGCAAGTCTATCAAGTATTTGATTAATAAATGGAAGAGGAAAATGATCTTTTCTTGTGAATGAATTCAATTTTCTATAATCAATGCAAACACACAACCTGTAGTTACTCTAGTGGGAATTAATTCATTATTAGCGTTAGTAACTACTGTAACACCAGATTTCTTAGGAACAACTTGCACAAGGCTAACCCAAGAGCTACCTAAATAGGATAAATAATTCCTGCATCTAATAATTTGATTACTTCAGCTCTTACCACTTCTTTCACGTTAGGATTTAGTCTACGTTGCATCTCCCTAATAGGTTTAGCATTTTCTTCAAGATAAATACGATGCATGCAATCTACTAGATTAATACCTTTAATATCGGCGATAGTCCATCCTATTGCCTCCTTATGCTCTTTTAGAATACCTAACAACTTACCTTTTTGCTCAAAATCAAGGGAAGAAGAAATAATAACGGGTGGAGTGTCAGATTCTCCCAAGAATGCATATTCCAGAGTGTCGGGCAGTGCTTTGAGTTCCAATTTTGGTGGTGCCTTCGCAGATAGGCCAATTTTCTTCTCAGAATGAGACAGTAGCTCTGACTTTAGCTTCCATTTAGTTGTGTCCGTAATTAGAGGTGCAGCAAGTAGAGTTATGACTTCTGTAATTGCACTGTCATTATTAAAAGATAAATCAGAATGAGTTAGACATGCCTCTAATGGATCATCAGTATGGTTAGAAATGAATGAATCTTCTATTAATTCCTCTATCATATTTGCTTTAACAAATTCATCTTCTTCTTGTGGCTGATTGGTAACATTAAAAATATTCAATTCCATGGTCATATTACCAAAAGATAGCTGCATATTTCCATTCCTGCAATTAGTAAGAGCATAGTTGTAGCTAAGAAATGACGACCTAGAATAACTGGAGTGTGTTTCTTAGGATCATATACATGCTGAGTATCAATAATAATAAAATCAATAAGATAATAAAATTTATCAATTTGTATCAACACATCCTCCATAATAGCACGAGGTATTTTCATTGATCTATCAGCAAGTTGCAAAATAATAAGAGTTGATTTTAACTCACTTAGTCCAAGATACATGTAAACAGAATAAGGCAAGAGATTAACACTAGCACCCAAATCAAATAATGATTTATCAAAACATTGGTTCCTTAAAATACATGAGATAGTAGGAGAACCAGAATCCTTAAATTTTGGTGGCATTTTACATTGAAGTAAATTGCTAGTTTGTTCAGTTAAAAACGTCTTTTTAGTGACATGTAAATTTCTCTTTTTAGTGCATAAATCTTTCAAAAACTTGGTATATGAAGGAACTTGCTTAATAGCATCGAGTAAAGGAATGTTTATACTTGCCTGTTTGAAGATTTCCATAATCTCACCTGTTGAAGTCCCTTTCTTTACCTTTGCGAACCTTTGAGGAAAAGGAGCCTCAAGAATGTAAGCTAGTGGGTCACTCTCTTCTGGATCATTTGGTGATGAGTCTTGTGATGGAACTGGATCTGAAGAAGTATGCTTAGATGTCTTTTTTGTTTGAACCTCCACCTTGTTGTCAAATAATTTTCCTCTTCTCAAGGTCATAACAGATTTTACTTGTTCATGCTGATGACTTGAACTTGATCCAACATCATGCACTCCTTTGGGATTAGGAATTGGTTGACTTGGAAATTTTCCTTTTTCTCTCTCTGCTACAATAGTTGCTAATTGACCCAATTGATGTTCAAGCTTTAGAATAGCTTGAGCGTTTGACTGAAAGGCTTGTTGGGTTGACTGAATAAAACTTTGAAGTGTATCCTCTAAAGAAGGCTTTCTTTATTAGGGTGCAACAAATTGAGACATAGGTTGTTGAGCAGGAGAATATACTTGGTTAGGAGGTACAAATTGTTGATCGAGCATGTTAAATTGTTGTCCTCCTTGGTTTGACAAAGGTTGATTTTGTTTCCAAGAAAAATTAGGGTGATTCCTCCAATTAGGATCATATGTGGATGAATATGGACTATTGGAGGTTTTTTCATATGATTATAAGGCATGTATCTGCTCAGAATATGCCTCTTGATAGGCTGGTAATTAGGCTTGGCAATACCCTGGGTCCGGTTTGGGTTTGGTGCAACCCGGGACGGAACCGGACCCCAAAAATTGAAACCTAGACCTAGAAAAAACCCGATTTTTGCATGTCCGGTCCGGGCTTGAGCTCGGCATGTCCCAGGTCTTGGTTTTGTCTTCCGAGCTTTTAAGCCCGCAAACAAAAATTTCAAAAAAAATCAGAATGAATTCCAGGCTTCCAGTATTTTGCAGCTTGTCAACCTTAAATCATTTTAGCTTGGATATATTTTATAACACCGTGAGAAACAATATGCAAAGGTCATACAAGTTTGCCCTTTTTTCCCCCTTAATGGAAATTGAACTCCTTGCTTGTGATTGGCCGAAAAAAAAAGTCTTGTGCGCTTCCTGTGTTCACTCTTCCTTATATCAAAAATGTAGAATTTCAGATACCTCTTACAAATTATTTTCCCAGATTCCATATACTATTTTTCCATTAACAATTGAAGATTTATTTAAAAATTAAAAGTAGAGCAACTGATAAGGCGGTATTGCATATTATTTGATGTCAGCTGAATGTGTTGATGAGCAGGGTAAGGCTGTTGATCATATTAAAATTAACGACTGATCAAATACAAGCAAGAGCTAGAGATTTTCTTTTTATTCTATTATAATTTTAATTAATAATTTAAATTCAACTTAATATCAACACTTTAAGTGAAGTGATAAATTAAATAAGACGCAAGTGTTATTGGTCAAGCGGTTTTGCAAAGAAAATGACAGGAACCCAGAATTGAAAATCGGGAACTAATTTTCAATTGTAATAAATATGAGATTATAGCAGCCCTAGCAAAAAGATCAAATGAACCTAGTCCAGTAGTTAATTACACTTGGAAGCCTAAGCTAAGGGAGTAAGAGACAGAGAGGTTTCACAGGACACAACCAACAGAAGCAAAATCATACAAATAACTAGTTACACTATATACAAACCAGTGAACCAAAGCAAAATCATAGCAGCAGCAAGCAAAATCATAGCAAAATTCCAAAGATTCACACAGCAATCTGGGACATATCGCAGCAACAGAAGTAACATATTTTCCTCAACAGAAGCAACATATTGCAACAACAGAAAGTCAGCAACCATGCACAAAATTGACCGAAAATAAACAAGAATAGCAACAGCCAACACCAATAGAGAAGCAATCGGCAAAAATGCAACTGGGAAGACAAAACATAGAAGGAAAAAAATCAATACCTACGGCTGGTAGTAGTGGCTGTCAGCAAGTAAAACTGAGTCAGGCAGTCAGCCAATGCAAACAAGAACGAGAATTGGAGCTGCTAGCCGATGGTGATGTTGGGTACTGCTAGCCGACGGTGATAGTGGGTGCTGCTAGCCGACGGTTTGGGTTTGGGTTAGGGATTTTCGGATTTGGGTGTTCAGTTTAGTGTTTTGCGTTTAGAATTGGAGCTGCTTTTTTTTTTTGTTTATTGCGAATACGGGTCTGGGTCCGGGTTTCGGTTTTTTGGAGTTGAACTTGGACCGTACCTGGATATATCCAATTTTAAATTCTGAAATCCGGATCCGCTTTTTCTATATATGCGGTCCGGGTTTTGCCCGGACCGGATTGGTCGAGTCCGGTCCGGGCGGGTTTTTTTGACTCCCCTACTGGTAATGATGGACAATTATGTGCTGTATGAGACATATTAGAACAAAGAGCAAAAACCTCATTAGCTACATTAGGATGATGATTTATGGATTGGTTCAGAGCTACGGCGTCTACTTTCCTAGAAAGTGTAACTAGAGTGGATTTCATATCTAAATCATCCTTAACTTTGTGTAGACCCTTTTTAGAAACTTGAGATAATTTTTCCCTTTGATTTGAAAAATCCCACTGTTGAGAATTTTCAGAAAGTGAATTAAAGAAATCTGGCCCCTTCATGTAAGTTCAAAAATCTCTCACCATTCATAGACTTTACCATATGACGATTTGACATGGTTAAACGGTTATAAAAGCATTTTATAAGTCTCCATTTTTCAAAACCATAGTGGAGACACTTGAGGAGTAAGTCATTGAATCTTTCCCAACACTCGTAAAATTGCTCACCCTCTCTTTGATAAAAATTACTTATCTCTCTCCTAAGGGCATTTGTTTTAGAAATAGGGAAAAACTTAGTGAGAAACTTATTACTCAATTCATCCCATGTGCTAATAGATCCAGCAGGAAGTGAATTCAATCAAGTTTTATCTTTGCCTTTTAATGAGAAAGGGAACATATAAAGCCTAATTGACTCCTCATTAAAATTTTGAAAACGGAATGTAGAGCATATGTCAAGAAATTCCTTAATGTGCAAATATAGATCCTCTCTCTAACCCATGGAAAGATGGTAAAAGTTGAATGACAGAGAGGGCTTGAGTTCAAAGTGTGTTGCTGTAGTTTGTGGCAACACAATACAAGATGGTTGGTTGGCTACAAGTGGTGAAAAGTATTCTCTAAGGGTTTTCTCTACTTGCACTAGTGGAAGTATTGGCAATAGTCTATTTGGGTCATCCATCACTTCTAAAGAACTAGCTTAATTACTATCAATTTTCGACTCTCTTTTGGCCAAACGATTTGTTGAATCACGTTTCCAAACACTCATAAACTAACTAACTAAGAAAAGAAAGAAAAATAAAATAAAATAAACCAACAATAATGAGAATAAACGAAATTTAAAAATAAAAGAAATCAAACAACCAAACAATGAATTTAAAGACAAATAAAAGCTTTTTTAATAAAAAAATAAAAGACAACCTAAATTATAACTAGGGGAAGAATCGAATCAAATCAACTTAGATTAAACTGATTTTCTAGCACAATTCCGGACAACGGTACCAAAAACTTGTTGTGAATATTTTAATATACTCGCAAGCGCACGAATCTAGAAATAGAATAATGGTAACGAGGTCGAACCCACAGAGCTTGTTATAAATTAAAAAGTCTAATTTAAATCTAAAATTAATATTAATTCTAACCTAGTTTATCAAATTGAGTTTTAAGAGAAATTAAACTAATTAAACTAAGGAAACAATTAAAATAAAGGAGAATTCAATAAGATAAGAATTACCAAGGTTTCAGAATCCACCACTATTCAACTAGTAATTATCTAATTATTAATTAATCTTCAATTTTAGAGTGACAACTTGAAATCAATCTATGTCATCTCATGGATATGACAATTGAGCCCAAGTAATTAAATCTAATGTAAGTTCTTTTTCTGCTTAATAATATGACATCTAAGCATCCCATGTAAACATATTGAATAACAAAGAGTTAAAGTTTTCCTAAGCACTCTACGTAAACAATTTAATGAAAGACATAAAATCAAAGATAATCATGTATAAACTTTATATATCCAAGCATAGATTTAATCGAATATTAATCCTAACAATCAATAATGCATGATAAAATTGATGAAAAGATTTTAATAACATCCAATTAATCAAGTGAAATAAAAACCATAATTATTAAAGAACATATATAGGGAATTAAATAAATAAAAAGATAATTATTTCATTGAATAAGGTTTCATCCTTAACCTCAGTATAAGAGATTTAGCTAGACATACTTGAATTGGAAGAAACAAATAAAATAAATTCAGTCGTGGGAAGCCGAAATATTCAAAGTCGAATTGTGCTTCTTTTTTCTCCTCCTCTCTAGCGACTCTCCTTCCAAAAGCCAAGAGCTTAGCTTTCTTATATAGCCTTTAAAATAGGCCCCACCTTGTCAATCCTAAAGCCAAAAGGGTTTGGCCTTTTATTTGCTTCACTCACGTGGTCACAAATCAACCTTGCACTAGGATTCATTTTTTCAATTGTAAAAGTCAAGTGTGGGCCCCTTTAAATTGCTTTCTAAAATTGAGCTCCCTTATATCCTTTTTTATCCATAATCTCCAATTAATCCCCTATTCAATAAAATAATTTAATTAATTACAAATAACTAATAATTATATAATTATGGGTAAAATATGTATTTAAATTATGCTCATCAAGTAACATTCATAACTATACCTTTATTTTCAGTTTAAAACCTAACAAAAAAAACGAAGTCATGTTGTACCAATTTATTCAAAACATATGATGTATCATCTACACACTCAAAATACTAATTACTATACTAATTCAAGGATTTGTTGGCAAAGACACTATATAATAAGCATGTATTATGGATCCTAGGCTTTGATTGCGTTGGACAGAACAAATCATTCATTATTTGCATCTCCAAACATCTTATTTTTGTAAAACCTATAATATTTACAAATAATATTGACAAATGCCCTCAAATCATATGTATGTATTCCACAAGTCTTTCTTCAACTAGTTTTAAGCTAATAAGCCTAGAAATTCTAGTAGGCAATTTCAAAAATTAAAAAAATTATAAACACCCTATTTCATTTTTAACATGCATTGTCAACTACCAAGGAATTTATTCACGACATAAATAAGGATTTGAGATGGGTTTCTACCCTTTAGTTTTCTTTCATTTTCTACTTGATGAGAGTCATCACCATTGTTTTGTTTTGTGATTTTAACCAATAAATAAAAGTAGAGATGGTCTGATCTGACTCGTTAAGTAAGGTCCATGAGGGTCCGTGGACCAGCACAGCACGGCTTACCATGCGATTCCTACGGTGCATAAATTTTTTTTGTTTAAGCCCGATCTAGCACACATGCTGAGCCCGTGCTTAAGAAAAAAACACAACAAGCTTCTTTTTTATTTTTTTAAGAGAGCATGCCAAGTTATTGGAGTACTTTTTTTAAGTCCTTTTTTTTTTGGGTCTATGTGCCTTTAGTTAAATTCAATATAATAAAAAATTCAAAACTCCAGTCCATATTCAATAATAATAAATTAATAATAGTAAGAGAATGTAACACTAATTATTAAATTAGACCCCATGGTATTAGAATTCTTTTTTAATAATTAATAGCAACTTAATAACAACAACTAATAATAATAAATTTTACTTAAAAGCTGACTTAATTGTTTACTTGGGCTTACATAGAGTCATAGATCATAGTTTATAATAACATTAATACATAAATTTATAAAATCATGATATTTATAATTTATTAAAATTATAAAATCATCTATTCATTTAATAAATTATAAATATAAAAAAATTAGAGTATTGTCTTTTAAACTAAATATTAATGAACTTAAAAAAACTACGATAATAAAAAATATTAAAATATTCAATTTCAAGTTATTTATAAAATCATAAAATTTTTACTTTCAATAAAAAAATTTACTTTAATATACTTTGCCCTGTATTTTATTGATAGCTCATGACCCTGTGCTAACCCACTAATAAAACATGCTTATTGCAGGCCATTTTACATGTCGTGCTTTAGCGTATCTCTAATTGTGTCATGCTTTTAAGATCCACATGCTTAAAATCAATCCATCCAACTTGCAAGCATCGTGCTGTGCTGCAACCCTACCAAACATTTATTGTGCTACACCGTGTCTCGAGGCGCCTAACCCATTGACCATCTCTAGACAAAAACATGATTCAGTCATTACATTAAAAAATAGTGTTTCGTAGTCCAAAGTGAAAATGTTAAAGTTTAATTGAGTTTTGAACGATTTAAATGTCAAATTACTCCTCTATTTCAAAAAATATACGAAATAGCATATAGTCAATAGGGGAGGGAAGTAGAGTTACGGTCATATATTCTATCAAACTGAAAAATACAATATAATTAAGGGGAAGAAACCGAAAATAACCCACTTACCAATTAGATAATTAACTAGTGGATCTCGTACAACGAGGCCAAATGAGGAAAGCAGGAAGAGGGTGGTGACACTTGTGTTGGTATGTCTATTTTCATTGATGCGGGAGAATCACTAGATTGGATTGATGATGGGGACCAACCCACCGCCCCAATTTATTTAGCTTTTGCGATTGTCGGTGACGGACAGCTGACGGGTGTGGGCATATTGCAAGATAGCTTTGATACGAATCTGTATAAAAGATCTTCTCTGTGGCTCCATGGATTAACAATGCTAATCTAAGCAGTGGCCGTGCTGCCCCCAGCTTTTCTGAAAATTTTTCAGATATTTTTTTTTATTTTATTTATCGCTAATAAAATTTATGATATGTTCCCGCTTATTTTAAATAAGATATAAAAATAAGTTCAAAATTATATTTCATCGTTAAAATTATTTTTGAAATATTAAATCTAAAATTATTTATAAATATTTTGAAAAATCAAATTTCC